>CM053501.1:59161041-59411467 GCA_028627145.1 Eidolon dupreanum | reverse complement strand
CCCCCCCCCCCCCCCCCCCCCCCCCCCCCCGCACCAGGTCTAAGACCTGTTGTTTCCTTACTGGAACGCTGCCCCACCCTTCCCTTCCCAGTTCATTGGGATGGCTGCTGCTATTGTCACTTTCTCTGGAAAGCCTTCCTAGACCTTCCTCCCTCAAGACTGGATGGGGTAACTTTTGAAAGTGTTCTTATCACAACCAACATAGCCCCCAGCATCACACTTAGCACTCTGAGTTGAAATACATGTTTTCTTGACAGTCTTCCCTACCAGAGAGTAAGCTCACTGAGGGCAGGTACTCGGTCTTGCTCACTGTTATTGTCCCAGCTTCTAGCCCATTGCCTGGCAAATAAAATACCCTTAGTAATTACCTGTTGAAAAGATGAATCTGATTCTACATACTTAAATTCAACAAACATAATATTACCTTTCAAATAATAAAGGATATTTAACATATGGAGAAAACACTGTCTTCTTGCTAGCTGGTGTGAGAATTCCTTTGTAGAAAGAGGCTTGCTTTGCTATAAACACTATGATAAACCTGCTGTGGGGTAGAAGCAAGGCTCCTTCAGCTGGAGTCCAGACTTTGTACAGTTGAAGAAGATTCTGCCTAATAGAGGAGAGAGAGTAGGCAGGTACAAGGCCAAGGGCTTCCTGGAGGAAGGGCCAAAGAACAGAAGCTTCTAGCTAAGAGCCCACCTGTGAAGGGACTTTGGGGGAAAATGGATAATGGGGCTTTATTAAGTTATTTCCTATGTGGCATGTGATGGGAACTCGTTCCTCCATCCATTCTATTTAATCTTCAGGAGATTTACTTTAATAATGCTTTTGTCTAAAAAGTTCTGTGATTTAGGAAGCTCAAAGAGGACAAGGATGTTCAAAGATGTATACTTAAAAAATGTGTAATAACCAGATGTTGATTCTCTCTATGGACTTCCAAAAAATTTAGGCTCCTAAGACCTATAATGTGAAGGTAAAAGTACTCTGAAGTCATCTTTAGATCATGTGGATCTATCTTCCTTCCTTGGGAGACAAGATTCAGCCAGAATCAATTGGCTCACTTGGTTATATCTTGAGGTTATAAACCCATTCCAGCCTGTCATACAACCATACATAACTCAGGGTTACTTGGAAGAGTTACTTTGTGCTGAGCAGTGCATGTAACTAGGCAAGTTTGGAGAAACTGGAAAAGTTTGGTGAAATGGCTTGTGCATAAAGCAGTTGTAGTAGGAGATTGTGGGAAGAAAGGTAGGTTTGGAAGGCTGAGCATTATGTTACAATAAGATAGTGGTGTGCAAAGGAAAAGGAAATCTGTTCTAGTGTGGGCCTAACAGCGTGCCAGAGAGACTTGGGCAGAGAGGCTCTGTTGAATAAAGAGAGGGTATGCGAGAGTGTATCACAAGCAGGGTGCAATGTCAAATCTTCCTTGATCTCCATTTCAAAAATTTAATAAATTTTACATGACTTGACTAATGTCTTTGGTTTGACTGGATTATCTCACCTAATCAGTGTTTACAAGTGACTTGAGGGTTACCATGTAGACAACACAGAAAGCTTTTTGAAGGGGTAATTTTAATAATATTTTTTTTCCACAATTCCTTTTGCTTCTCAAATTGCAGAAAATTACTGCTCAAAATACCACTTTTCAACTTTTCCTTAAGATTTTTTTTTTTTTTTTTTTTTTTTTGCAGAGCTCTGATCATCATCACTTGAGACTTTGCACTGAGGTAGTTCCAGAATCGGTATTGGTTGTCCTCCCATGTTTACTATAGAGCAACTGGATGGCAGCTAGCCCAGCTGGGATACTGGAATTACTTGAGGCACGAGAGATGTATATGCTAGGACTCTTCTGCTCTCTGAGGGGAAAAATGAAGCTAAATATCTTTTGCCTGACCTGGAGTCTATTGACCATGTTCTTGCCATATTTTCCCTAGCTTTCTCATTCTTCAAATTCTCTCCAGAAGGAAGTAAACACTGATATGTGTTAAGCCTTTATGAGCCAGCTATCATGCTAATCATTTACTATGGGTTCACTTCAGGCCCACATATTTCCATAGGAGACAGTGGGCTAAGGAATCTTACCTGATTATGAACCATTTGAACCATTGCCTGAGTCTACAGCATCCCAGCCATAAATATATGTAGACAAATTATTTGAGGTATGAAGACTGATTTTGCTTAGAGTACATTTAAACTATCATCTTGATTTAGAGACATCCTAGAAGACCTAATTCAAGTGTTACCAGTCCCAGAGATTCAAGGGAGGTGAGCTATTATTTCTTAAAAACTTCTTAATTGACAGTTATAGATTACATACCTTAAATATCATCTTGAAATCTGTCCCCAGTACCTTAATCAATTTAGTATGGTACCTAGAGAACAGGAAGAGGCTTAGAGAAGAGAGCTAGCACCTGTCCTGGAGTTATTTGGAACATCTTGTTTTAGGATGGGGAAGGATAATCTAGAACTCCCCTTTTTTAAAGTATCTTCTTTAGTCAGAAAATATCAGCTTGGGTGATTTCTGACCGCAATGAATTGTCGGGATCCAAAGCCAAATGGGTTCAAATTCAAAGTATACCAAAGCCATCCATTTAGTAAATAGGTCATAGGAGGTCATACTCTGGCCCTCTGTGACTGCTCATTTTATTGGCATCACTTAGAAAGGGACAAATTGATACTCAAACTTACGTAATATCACATATATACCTTCAGTGACTAATTGAAAGTAACTGAGACTTAGATTCAAAACATATCTAGAAATGTTGAAAAATCTTTTACTTTTCAAGAAAAGATTAAAGAAAGTTTAAAAGGCTTGTAAGTTGAGGAGACAACAATAAAACATAGGTCAGTGTTAGAAACAGGTAGATGTTAAGAGAAAACTAAAAATAGAAATAGCTTTGTAAATCACTGCCATTTGGGCTAATAGTGTTCAAAATAATTTTAAGTCGTAAGGAGAAGGGACATCATGAATCTAGGATAAAATAAAATATGATTTATTAATATAGTCGTTTAATGAAAAGTTACTTGTTTTTATTTTAAAATCTTAAAGCATGTTGTAACATTACCTTGAATAAACATTATTATTAACCTTCAGCTGTAAAGTGATTTTTAATACTGAGAAAAGGCATAATATCAAAGAGAGTTCTCATACAAATAAAAATATTTATAAAGACTACATAAAAAGTGAGACTGCTTTATTGAAACTGACCAAAGGAAGATACAAACTAAGAATTTACCTAAAATAGGGTAGGAACCCATTTCATTAGAAATAAAGCAAAACAAAGGCTTCAGCCACCCAAGTTGCACATCAGTAATTTAATTGGAAAGGTCTTTCCTTATAAATAGGGTTAATTCCAATTAATGGAAATTTCAAATTATGTTTATAAACATTAACAAAATGTTATCATCCCATAGCATATTACTTGC
The DNA here is from genome assembly GCA_028627145.1 of Eidolon dupreanum. Taxonomy (NCBI): domain Eukaryota; kingdom Metazoa; phylum Chordata; class Mammalia; order Chiroptera; family Pteropodidae; genus Eidolon; species Eidolon dupreanum. The sequence goes on along the minus strand of CM053501.1, from coordinate 59,408,044 downwards.
ACAGCACCTATCCTATAAGACATTTTACGAAAGACAAAGGTTCGTTAATTTTGCTAATTCACCATTTTATGGATGAAGAAACTGAAGCATAAAGCTTTTAGAAAACAAGTCACTACAAGTTTCCAGAAGAGCTGAAGGAATTCCTTCCTTCTCAGTCCTTTGTTCATGTTATTCCCCTAAGGGGAAAAAAAATTAAAAGCAAGCCCCAAGTAGCTCAAAATGAAAAGGGGGATGTTTTATAAGTGTACAGAACAGCAATCCAGAAGAGACGTAGAATTGAAAGTAAGAAATAAACACTTAAAAATGTCAAAGACTTAAATTTCTTTCTCTCTGGCCCTTCTAATAAGGCATGGACTCAACTTGCCTCATACAGAGGAAAAGCTTCCTGACATAAAGCTCTTAGGTTTGTAGCTCCTGACATCCTCTTCTTTAGCACTTGGTAGACATTTAGCAACCTTGGAGAGAGCAAAGTTCATGCCTTTGTTGACACCGCCGGCCACAATGTGACCTGGCAAAGTGAGGTTCCTTTACGGAGGCCTGCCCTTGAGTTATAGGGCCAGCTCAACCCTTGACCTGCTGCATTGGGACTGAGGTCTCAATTAGAAAAAGCCCACAGCCCAGCAGGTAGGAGCAAAAGCCTATCTTACCAACCAGCAGAGAAATATACCTGCTGAGATTTTTCCCTGAGCAACCCAAAAGCCATTGTTGTAAGTGATTGTCCCAGGCAGAGAGTGTATGTGCAAGGGGGTGGGGGTGGGGGTGGGATGGTATGGGGAGGGAGAGAAACAGAGAGAGAGCAAGAGAAAGAACAAAAGAAGCAAGCCCAAGGGACCTTCGTTGTTGCCCCCTGCCTTCCTTCCAGAGGAGCTCCTGTAGTTAGCTATGCAGCAGAGCCCAAGGCAGAAGAGGAGTCCAAAAGATGCAATTAGGGCAGAGGGAGGGTCCTGGCCACAGAGCACCTGCACTGTTCTCTACACTGAGGAGTTCAGATTTCATCCAGAAGGCTTTTGGAAGCTGATGAAGGTTTTAAACAGAGAAATGCACTTGAGAACGATCATTCTGGCTGTCTGCAACATGGAGTGGAGTGAGTAAGAACTGCCTTGTTGACCATGGCAGCACAGTGTCTGGAGCAACAAAACTAAGCAGGTGCTCAGTAAATACCTGTTGAATGGATGAGTGAATGAACAAATAATCAAATGGATAGTTTTAGTTGGGGAGAAAGAAGAGCCTGGGAAAATGTCACTTTGTTAATTGTTGCCAACAGTATCTTCATCACAAGAAAAAATGGGGTTTCTTAATGTTTAAGAAGGGGTAGGTAACATTGTCTACTTTGTAGGATTGATTATGCCTTTTGGATGTTTTCGTTATAGTGGAGGAGGAAGAAACAAAGATAATTAAGCAAACTATTAACAAATTATGATTGGTATCATGAAAGAAACCAAGAGCTAAGATAGTGAATTACAAAAGAGACCGATTTTGGAGGATATAATTGAGGAAAAGCTCCCTGAGAATGTGATATTTAAGCTGAGCCCCAAAGGGGGAGAAGGAACTATGTGAAGAACCAAAGGAAGAGTTTTACTTGAAGAGGAATAACTTATGCAAAGTCTCTGAGGCAGGCAAGAGCTCATTTTGTTCTCCAAACTGGAAGAAGACCAGAGAGACTTGAACTCAAAACCTGAGTGAGAAAATAGCAGATGTGAGGGCCAGATCACTCAGGGCTGGGAGATCAGGAATCAATAGTTTCTTTCAGCCAACCCTTTTCCCTGTTCCAGCAGAAAGAATGAAAGTAATCTAAAAGAGATAGCAGAAGAGACAAGCAATAGAGAGTATGAGAATTTCAGACCAGGTTTATTCTAGGCCTTCCCCAAATGGATCACCACAGCCTAGAAATACTCCAAAAGGGAAAGGAGTGTGGGTATTGAAGATGAAGACTTTAGCTTGGTTAAAGTTGAGCAACCAACCTTTCAACCTAGGAAAAATATCACTCACCTGACACATGGAAAAAGAGGGTGTTCAGTTTTTCATTTTTCGTCAACATTATAGGCCACCCAAAAATAAAATTGACAAAGGGAAAAGTGTGGAAGATAAAGAAGAAGGGGGAAATGTTGCCAAGAAGATGCAGAGCATGGGAAGGTAGAGAAGCAAATCAGTCAAGGGAGAATTATCCTTTTTTTTTTTTTTTGCCCCCAGCTCAATGTTCCCCATTATCCTCATCTTAATGGAGATTGAACTGACTGCATATGGCATTAGATTGCCCAGAGGGAAAAGAGCTTTTTTAACCTCTTATCCTCCTTGAACTTGGTATATGTTATATTTTTCTCCTGAAAGAAGGTACATGTACATTGGAAGTTTCCCTTACAGTGGAGAGAATGTTCTCTTCTTTTATTCTCTGATAATTCCTGATTAAAGTTCTTCAGATTTTTCCTGCAGCTTTGTAGTTCCATAACTTATCTAGGAAGAACAAAGTAGTAGTTTGTAGCTGAAAGTGGATGGGATCCTTGTAGTAGCAAGAAGACGTGTGTATCCCCTGGAAACTGGGACAGTCTGTGAGATGGACTGGCTGTATATTGGGTGGGACTTCTCCCTGGGGCTCATTCACACTCAGCACAAGAAATGTGGGGAAAATCTCAGATCCACCATTTAAATAACATGACCTTGCACAAGTTATTTAGGTGAGTCAAAAATAACTTTTCTATAATTCTGTGTTTTTCTAAGATTGGCAATCATTAATGGTCATGAAATCAATTTGTAGGCTCAACTATTCATTTTTTTTTTAAAAAAGAATAGAAAATAATAGAGTCCTTTGCATATCTTAAGAGTTAAGTATTGTTCCATGAAACTTGTTTCAGATATGTGTACACACACACACACACACACACACACAAGTGTTTACTGGTCATAATATCAAATGCATTGTTTATTGTAGTTAGGTAGTTATCAAAGAAGTTTGAAAAATACTAATAACTTAGTTTCTAGCTCCCGTTCCCACTCAGAAGTAGGAAAGAAGATTCAAATAATACATTCAACACTACTCAGCATATTTCAGTTTCAAATTGTCTATTCTGGTAGTTTTTATGTCCATCCTCCCCCTCCCCTTTTACTTCCTGCTCTTCTTCATGTTTCTCCTCCCTTCGTTAGATTAGTCAGCCTCAGTTTCAGTGCTGGATCTTAATGATATTAGAACTTGGAGGAGACAAACTCTTATTTGTCCGCAAAAGGGAAAGACAACAGGAAATGCTTTTTTAAATAACAGTACACACTACATATATAACTTATTTGAAATTCAGTTTCTTTATTTGTTAAATGTTCTAAAGATCTGAGACTTGGTTTCCTTATTTGTCAAATGTGCTGAAGATCAGATAAGCTTAATATTTAAATGCCTGCTGCATTTTTGGTACTGGATAAATATGAAGTCTTTCCTTCTTTGGGCTTTGATATTACTCAAAGAATTTTTCTAGCCAGCCCTCTTGCTCTGGGAACTTAGGCTGGGATATGGATGTATATAGTACATAGAGATCACTAAGTGAAAACAAATCAATACATCAACGAAGTAGAGGTATTTGTATCATAGGTCAAGTGCATTTTATGGCTCATGGCCAAGGATCTAACATCCCTCAACTGATGAATCCCCCAGGAAACTATCTCCAACATATTCAGATTTAAAAAAAAATACTGTATTCAGTTAAACATCATGGGCACGACCCTAAGCAAAATTGGTGGTGAAATGTCTGTTACTTAGTTCTCTGCCTGTCCACCCTGCTCCCTCATTCAGAGTGTTGTGACAGTCCTCTCATTGAGATGTGGTTGCCTCATGCTCCTTTTACAACCTAACCCCCCACCACTCTTTACATTCTGATAGCATGTAAAATAATTGATACTTTAACAAAACACATTCTCACTGAAGTGTTCCTGTACTATATTTAGTATATATAGTATATACTATATATATTATACACACACAAACACACACAATTTTTTTCTTCAAGAAATTGCCAATAGGATCCAAAAGGCCTGAAGAAACCTTAATTAGGTTCCTTAGTGTGGCACAGAAGATGAGGAGTGGGGTGGAAGGGAAAGGGGGCTCACAGTCTGGCCTGCTCACAGGGCAGGCCTCCCCAGTTGAAGACCCTCTCCTCTGGCCCTGAAGCAACTGAGAGAGGCAGAAACTTGCCTGCCTAATGGAAACTGAAAGTCTTCAACCCTCCCAACCCTAGGTCATTGTGCCCTGGTCCTCCAATTAACTGCTGTACTGGTCAGGTTTCTCCAGAGAAACAAAACCAATAAAAGATATATATAGATATATGATTGGGTGAGTCCCACTCACATTATGGAGGGCAATCTGCTTTACTCAAAGTCCACTAGTTTAAATGTAAATCTCATCCAGACTCCTTCACAGAAACATCTAGAATAATATTTGACCAAATATCTGGATACCCTATAGTTCAACCATGTTGAAATAAAATTAACCATCACAACTGCTAAAATCAGAGTGAGCCTTCCCCAACACACCAACCTTAACCCAACTGTTTTTTTTCTAATTCTAGCACTCTTTAAAAATGCCCAGATTCAAACTATTATATTCTAGCACATTCTAAGTTATTAAAGAATTTAAAAATTTTTCATAGTTGTAATTCCATCTACTTATTTGACACACAGAAGCATCATAATGTATTGAGGGAGAGGATAGTTTCATAAAGTTGTTCTCAAATTTTTGGCTTTCAGAATCCTTTTACTCTAAAATTTAAGAATGTAAAAGAGTTTTTATTTAAATGAGTCTTAGCTCTAGATACTAAGCTGTAGAGATATATATATATCATGTTAGAAATGAAAAATGAGACATTAAAAATATGTTTATGAATTTCTTTCAAAATAATAATACTAATAAATATGTTAGCATAGATAATGTATTCTTGTGAAAAATAACTGTTTTCTGAAACAAAAATAATTTGTGAGAAGTATGTCACTTTCACATTTTTGCACATCTCTTTCATGCCTGGCTTAATAGAAGATGGAAGGATTCTCATATCCGCTTCTCCATTTAATCTGTTCTGCTATTTTGTTTTGGTTAAGGTATATGAATAATACAGAGTTTTACACAAAAAGATTGCTGGAAAAGGAAAGACTTGTCCAGAACTCCTTAAACCACACTTTGAGAACCACTAGTTTTATAGAACTACCTACCTCTTCCTTTGAGGCCCCAGGTTCTGATCTCTGCTCTGTTGGTAACTAGCTGTGCCACCTTGGGCAAGTCACTGAAGCATTCTGGACTGCAACTTCCTCACCTAAACAAGGAAAGAAATTAACATATTGCCCTTCTATATGCCAGGCACAGAGTATATATCATTTAATTAAATCTTCGTGACAACCTACAATGTAAGCAGTTTTATGTTGGTAAATGCTTAATATCTGGGGAGGAATTAGTTCAAGATGTTCATGTGGATGTGACTTATATTGCAGAATGGGGCATCAAGCCCCAGAAGGACATACACCAGTTTTATCTACTGCCTATGGGGACCAATGCACACCCTGATTACTTCTTACCAATAAAGGATGTGATTTGGCATGAGATACTATTCCAGGAACCTACTTTTCCCATAAACCCCATTATTTAATTAATAGAATTTTTGCTTAATATATGCTATAAAATATATTCAGTAAAGTGCGGTTGGCATTAAACTAGTGGTTTCTGTTTCTGGGTTGCCTATTCCATCACCCTGGGAATATGAGTGGGGTGAAGGAAGGAGCAGGTTTCTGGGGGAGATAAGGGCAGGTAGGGTGGGGGAAGAGATGCAGCAGAAGGAAGGAACCAAATTCAAATATAAATAGTGATGTAGGGTGCACCAGAATTGAAGGAGAGGGGTTAGGGTTAGCCACGCCCATGAAGGTGGGGTGAGGGGATAGAGGGTTAGGGTTAGCATGCTGGACTAGAGGAGTCCTGATTTCCATGGTACAAATATTCCCATGATAGCCAACTTCAAGCCACCAACCTGATGTTTAAATAGGGAGTTGGGAAGAGATGTACACAACTTGTCTTTCAAGAGCCAGTGCCAATGTGAGCCTCTTTTTTTAACAGCAAAAGAAAGAAACTGAAGCTTAAGAGATTAAAGGACTTGACTGAGAACATACAAGAACAAATATACCCCTGGTACACTAAACAAGGGAAATTTCAGATTATATTTAGTATAAGCTCAGTCATATAAAAAAGTACATCTGTGTATAAATTAACTGTATGTAAATGATAGAAAAAAGTCCAGATAGCTATGCACCAAACTATGCATACTTATTGGTTTGGGAGAAGAGAATAAAATATGAATAAAGATGATAAAGAATTTTATTTTATTCTCTATATTTCTGTATTGTTTTAGTTTTTATTAACTGTGAGCCTGTAATTATGTATTCCTAGTATAATTTAAAATAAAACATTTTTCGAAGAGATTTAGGCATAGCTTTAGATATTTAATTATATAGCCTTAGCATATATTATTAAAATTTTTTAGTAGTGGACTTCAGAGGGACCTGGCAAGCATCGGAGAGAGAGAGATTGAGAGAGAGAAAAAGACTGTATATTGATGTAGTACCTCCTTTGCCAGGTCCCTTAGCAATTCTCTTTTCAAATAATTTCTCTCCAGTGGCTAAACTTGAAGTATTGAACATAAAATGTCTAATATACTCTGGTTAATTGGAAATGCCAGTAGTTTTTTGAGTAGACTAATATTAAAATGAACCTTGAATCCCATATGTAAGCCAGGGCTCAGGTCTTAGTTTGTCAATACTTACTGAACCACTTAGCTCAATTGGTTAAATCTAGGATCAACACAAAGTAAGCATCAAATTGTTAACCTCTTACTCTCCAGGTGTGTGTGTGTGTGTGTGTGTGTGTGTGTGTGTGCACATGTGTTGGTGGGGGTGTTTTTGGTGACTTGAGCTAAGTAAGGAAAAACAGAGAATTTTCCAACCAAGAGAGTTTTCTCGCGTTCCACAAAGTAATGATTAAATTGACTCGACAAATTCTTCTGAGGGTAATAGTCATCAATACTTTAACATAAATTCATTTAGCTAGGCAATTGTCTTGCTTTCTTCCTTACAATAAAAACTTAAAGAATAGAAAAATTAATTAGAGAGGAGGGAAATTTTTTTTGTAGTATAGGGCCCCAAATTTGGGTAGATGGACAGATCTCTAGAGTGGTTTGGTAGGAAAGGCAGCCTGGAGGTGAATTGGGGCTTTGTCATTTGCTGGTTTTGCTTCTTAGTATAAATTTCTATACCTCTCAGATGCCAAATTTCCTCTGCCATAAAATAGAGATTGTATAAATTGCAAGATTGTTGTAAAGACATATGTAAAGCACCTAGCATAGACCCTGATACATAGTAACTGTGCAATAAATAGTAGTTATAATTCAGACAGCAAGAAATGGTAGCCAAAAAGACTTGAGGGGAATACTCTGAATATACATGTAAATAAGTTTCAACTCCATAAATAACTTTTAATTTAAGCACCTACAGTTAGATTATCACTCAGGTGTCAAAGTTAGAGCCAGCTACTTTCTGAAAATGAGGTACTTAGTAATAGGCATAATGAGAGCTGAGAGGTACAGAAAGGGATGTGGAAAGAAGACAAAGGAAAACACTATTCTGACGTGACAAAGGGACCCTACAATATCTGTTTCTCAAATATATGCCTATGGGCAAGAGGAGATAGTGCATGGGTGATGACTCTTCATCGTACCCCATTAACTCAGGAAAAAAATCCAGTGGACAGCCCAGGAAAGTTGACCCCAATGCAATCTTTCTAGTGCAAGAACGTGGCATGTTAATAATGTGTAATGTACCTCACCCATAAATAGCAATGATGGTACTGATAACAAATTAAATGAGGGTGGCCAGTCCTCCTCTCTAGCTCTCAATTCAAACAGAAGGCATTTGCACTGAAAAGAATGGAATGTATGAAAGGCAGAGCCAACAGACAGCAGAGAAAGAGATTAGTTTTTGTCATCAGTCATTACTGACACTGGGCATTTCTGAGATTGTTGTGATGGTCAAGGAAAAAGTCTTAGAGGAGAAAATGAATCTTTTGGAAAGATGTGAAATTGTTTAATCTGGAAGACAGAGGAGGGGTTTGAAGGAGGAGAATAAGACTGGAGCGATGGGAAAGAAAGATTACTCTGAGAGGATTTCAAACTGACTGAAGCAAAGAGAGGAAGGAAAATGAGTTTGCAATAGTTGAGGTACAGCTTAATGAAGGAAGAATGATGATGGTGATGACAATGGCTTCAAAGATTATGAAGAGTATAGCATTAAACTAAGCTTATAGTTTACAAATTACTTTCACATTCATCCTTTCACTTATTCTCCCCATAGTCCACCGGGGGTACATGGAGATGGTAAACAAATCATCAGAATTCACTAACTGAATGCATTTTTAAAAACGGACACTATCAGAACTGTCATGGGTGTGGGGCTTGAAGGTTAGGGGGTGGAATGTCAGATTCATCACAACTTTAAATGTGTTCTTAAATGTCTGAGGAAACAAAAATTTTGCTAATAAAAAGAACAGTTAACTATATTGTTTTTCTAGGATTATGAATTAGCCATTACAAAAAGTGTCCCTTAATACCAGTCAGATAGTAGCTCCACATTCCAGGTAGCAAGAATGAGAATCCAACCTACTCAGCAATCATCATCTAACCTAGGCAAACTGTCTCTGTGCACCAGCCATTTTTTCTCCCTCTACCAAACATATTATAAAATACTCAAAAATCTAAATTAAAATAGTTGCTGTAAAGGCAGACATAAAAATATTAAAATAAAACGGCAAGAAAAACTGCTAGCAAAAGCATTGTACACTCGACAAATTACATTTAACTCCACATTAATTCTCTGAAGAAATTTAACACAATTTCTCCTATTCTAACTCAAAAATTAATTTCTATGTATCGTCCTTGAGATTTGGATTGGGAATGAAAAGGAGAAAACTGTGAAGATTTTATATGAATTAATCAGCCAAGAGTTCAGACAGTGGGGACTGAAGATTAAACTTTATAGTTTAGAAATCCAAGGACAACACTTTTTCTTGAGAGTGTACCTCACATCAAATAAATCTCTGCTGATATATGTCTCATTTAAAACTTTCAAGTAAGGAGGTAATCTTTATGATATCCCAATGAGAAGATATAAAGAGGTTAAACAATTTATAGAAAATCAAGAATGAGTCAAAATTAGAAAAATATGGCCTCAGTCTTGGGGTTATCTGCATTCTAAATGCAAAGATAATTTTGTCCCTCTGTCCATTCATGTTATAGCCTATGGCGGATCAGACATTTCAGCCTTAAAAACTCAGAGACAGAAAGTTATTATCCATGCTTTTTGGTATTCAGAAAGAAATTTTGAAGGCCGTAGTCACTGCTATATTTCAGGAGTAATGGTGCTTTCACAGACCTATGACCATCTCTGTCCACTACTGAATGCCTGTTGAAGATGTTAGCCACTGCTTGAAAGAATTCAATCTGTGAAATAAGATGTAAGTACATGGCTTGCATATAGTTTCATCTGCTCTGGTCTTCCTCAGGCCCAGTCAGAAGTACTCTATGGGACTAAGATATGGGTTAGCCTACATGTTTCATTGTGTTGCAAAAAGCTTACTTTGCAAGAGTTGCTTATCTCAGATATCATAGAGTATCTGAGACATTTCCAGAGAAAAATATAAAAAGAAATGTGTGAGCAAATGAACCTATAGGCTCTGTCAATCTTCATTGCTTCCAAGCACCAGTCGACTTGTGAAACGGTCTTGAATACCACATGTTATGATTAGGGGTTAGATTATATATCCCATAGTGAGCAAACTTTTAATTTCTGTTATATAAAATTGAGTTGGTGAATTTAGTGTAAAAGGAATGCCAGGGTAATTTCATTCTGTTCTAGACTTAAGATGCTTGAGGACATGGTGATTTTTTTTTTCCCCTACACATCTATCTAAGACTCCCATATTGCTTGGTCTGTGGTAGATTTTTTTTATGTATTCACTCAACAATTATTAGATACCTCCTCTGTGGGGGGAAAAAAGTCTAAGATGTAGTCTTTGCCAAAGACTTTACAATAGAACTGAGCTTATAAGAAATCGATAAAAAAAAAACACGTGCAAATATAATATTATAGAAGGAAACTATATGTCTGAGTATTAAGAGAGGATCAGCATGGCTGTAGAACTGGAAATCTTTAAGAGGAGTAGCTTTCTCCACTTTTCAGAGCTTTCCAAATATTCTGTTTCTTCCTTTTTCCTATAAGTGAAAAAATTCCAAATAAACAGAATCTGTTCACTTCTGCGAAGATGGAGTAGACATACTTTACCCTATTCCTCCCACTAAATACAATGAAAATCTCTGAACAGTATATATAAAACAGACATAAGGAGACTATGAAAGGCAAAGGAAAGAATAGGAACTGAATAGGGATGTCAGAATTTGAGGAACCAGGTGGCAGTGAGTGCCCTGGGTTTCTTTTTGCTCATTTTCCCAGGCTTGGAACTGAAGAAACCAGGAACCCAGAAACACCCATGAGCACAGATGATAAAAGCTCTAACGAAAGCCTGCTCTCCAGTCTAGCCAAAGGACAAGGAAAGGGGCAGCCAGGAAAGATAAAACTCTTAGACAATAACTGCTCTACTCTAACTAAACACCAAAGAAAAAACTGACCCGCTCATACCCACAGCAACAAAAGCCAAACGGGACCTGAGACTTCTACCCTCACCAGGATGTAAAGATATACCCCAGTACCTTTGCTAGGTGGGGTCAGAGAAGGCAAAGCAGGGAACCAGGACGACCTTTCCGCACGGGCTGGTAATGAGACTTCATTGTAATAGTGGACTATCGTTTTGCAAGATGTTCCCTGGCACCCTGGGTAAAAGATACACAGGACATCTCTGAATTATTTCTTACCACCTCATATGAAGCTACAATTATCTCAAAATAAAACGTTTAATTAAAAAATTAAATGAACTGAGGGATTTTTGATACTTGGGATGCCTCCATTGGGATAGAAAATTTCATTCTGAGGATAATCCAAAATAATATAAAAGTTACGTGTGTGTATTAGTTTCCTGCCACCACTGTAACAAATTACCACAAACCTGGGAACTCAGAGCAGCAGAAGTTTATTCTCTGACAATTTTGGAGGCCAGAAAAACCGGTATCACTGGGTGGAAATCAAGGCATTGGCAGTTTCTGGTGGCTGCTGGCGTTCCTTGGCTTTTGGCCCCATCACTCCAATTTTCAAATCATTTTCTACTTCATCTTCACATTACCTTCTCTGTTGTGTGTATATTAATTCCTTCCTTCCCTCTCCCACAACTTCTCTCCCATAAAGACACTTTGTGTAATACTATTTAGGGCCCACCTGGTAATCCTAGGATGGCCTTTTCTTCTAAAATTTCTTAACTTAATCATACCTGCAAGATCCTTTTTCCATATAAGGTTACATTTAAAGGTCTAGAAATTAGGACTTGATATTTTATTATCAAAATAAAGTATTATTCTGCCCACACAGTGTGCTAAGCAACCCATTGTGTGAATGTGGTATTTTTAACAAATCTACAATTTACAGAACACTCAGGATATTTTGTTTTTCTTTACTACAAACATTAACAAGGGTATTTTTGCACTAACAAATACATGTTTGAGCATCTACTCTGCGTCAGCTTTTCTTCTAGGCATGGAGAATAAAGTGGTGAAGAAAATAGGCAAAAATCCCTCTCTCGTGGAGTTTATATTCCAGTGGGGAGGAGGAACATGGGCAGTGAATGAATAAGTAAAACTGTATAGAATGTTAGTTGATGGTAAATGCCGTAGAGAAAAAGCCAAGAAAGAGGTTAGGCAGTATTAAGGAGCTCCATGTTGCATTTTTAAGTATGATAACCAGGGAAGATCTCCCTAAGCAGGTATAACAAATTGCTGACATTTGAGCAAAGACTTGAATGGGATGGAGATAGGAGAGCAAGCCCTGTTTATTTATCTTGAATTGCAGTGTGGCCAGTGCAACAAGTGCAAAGGCCTGAAGAAGAGCAAGGAGTCATGGTGGCTGCAGTAGAGTGAGAGTGACGTTGGTAGGGGCTGAGATGTATCTCTTAGAACTCTTAACTACTTATGTTTAAATGGGATTAAAACGAAGATTATTAATCTGCAAATGTTCCCGTCTTTACCTCCCCGGATAGTTTCAGTCTCCCCCAGTCCTCTGTTCTTAGGGAAGACACATTCTTGGTCTTCTTGGTCCAGGGGAGAGAGGAGAGTTGTCTGGGGCTAGGGTGGGAGGAATACTTTAAGGCAGAGTCTTTGAGGAGATCAGCTTCAAAATACAGGGGCAGTGAATTAGGGGGGAGGATGAAAAGGAATCTAATATATAATTCTGTTAAGTCCATCCTTTCCATGGTGTCTGACACAAACAAGATACAGCTGTGAGTTATTTTGAAATTACTTTGAACTGTGAATTTACTTTGAACTACATGAACTATATATTCTAGGACACCATTTGGGGACTGAGCTTCATAGGTCATGGCCTTTCTTCAAGATAAATTCCTACAAGTAAAATTGCTGGGCCACAAGGAACACTTTAAATTTTGATGCACAATATCAGATTCCTCTCAGAAAGGTTATGTCATTTTACACCCTCAATGACTTGTTCTGTGCAAGCCTACCACACTGAGTATTAGCACTCTTAATCTTTGTCAATATGGTATGGGAAGAATGATTTCTCAATAATATTTGAAAAACTTTTCCTGCCTGGCTGCTTGAGGGTCAGCCGCCATTATGAACTACACAGTAACTATCTGGACCAAGAAGTTCATGACCAATAGACTCCTTCAATGGAAACAAATGGTCATCGACATCCCTCACCCTGGACAGGCCAAAATACCTAGGACAGAAACTCAGGAAAAACAAGCCAAAGTGTACAAGACCACACCAAACGTCATCTTTGTATTTGGATTCAGAGCCCTCTTGGTGATGGCAAGACAACTGGCTTTGGACGATTTATGATTCCTTGGATTATGTAAAGAAAAATAAACCCAAACATAGACTTGCAAGACATGACCTGCATGAGAAAAAAAAGTTCTTAAGAAAACAGTAAAAGGAACACAAGAACAGCATGAAGAAAGCTAGGGGAACTGCAAAGGCCCACGTTGGTGCTGGCAAAAGTAAAGTGGAGCTTGGACGACAGAAGGAATAAAGAATCTTCAGGGACTTCGTCTGTGCCGATTGAGCAGATTTTTCATGAGAGGATTAATAACCTAAGAACTTTTATGTGAAAAAAAAGTATTTAAAAAATTTGCATCTTGAATATGTGAGGACAATGTCTTTTCCTGTGTTTACTGGACATTTGTATTTCCTCTTTGACAAGTTGTCTGTTCATGTCTTTTGCCCTGTTTTCTATTGAAATATGCATCTTTTTAAATTGAATTTGTTAGAACCATTTGCTTTTGGGAGATATTATGCTTTTGCCTATAAAATGCTGCAAGTTGGTTTACCATTGTATTGTCAGGAGTTCTTGGGTGTGTACAATAGATAGTGACTAGCTCATTCCTATAGAAAATGAATATTTTGAAAGGCTATTTGGCATATCACCACATCATTGGAAAAGTTAGAGAACTGGACTCTGAAAATAGAATAGTACCAAGGAAGTGAGGTAGACAGCAGCCCAAGCAGCACAGAGATGTCCTTGACACTGAGACATGTGTGGTTCTGCTTGGGACCAGAAGCTAATTATCTTAGGTGGTGGCCTTATCACCTTTTAGGTAAGGAATTTGTTGCCTTTCAAAATGTTTAACATTCTGCCTTTTAGACAGGAGAATTTTTTTTTTTTTTTGACCTGTTCATCAAATATGTGCTCTTATGGCTAAGGAGTCCCCTAATTCCCCTGCTGTTTTAGGTGTATTTTATTACTCAATTTCAATTGGCCCAGCAAAGCATCATGGGATACTTGACATTTTGATATCTTAGGCATTAAATTGAAAAGCATTTTCATACAGTAAGCCTAAGTTCCCCTTTCTTACTCAGGTATATGTCACAGTCTTAAGGACACCTTGAATTTTTTACTGGTCTCCAAGGAGCTTAGTCATCTTTGTCCTTATTTACATGGTTAGAAGCCAGTCTACACATGCTAAACAGACCAGTAACCCTAACACGTGCTAGTTCAGAGGAGCTTCTGGGTGATTCTCTGCTCCTTCGGTGTATGTTAAGAAAGCTAAAATGCTGCTCCCTGTAATTGCCCTCTTCAGACTCTGCTGTGGAAAAAGAGGGGTGAGTTACTTGGTGTGAAAATGATGTGGCCACACTCTTCCACAGCCAGGACACTCCTTGAAGAGAGAAGCCCCAGCATGCTGCCACCAGAAATGGAGCTTGGGCCATTATGGTCAGAGATATGTCTCTGGAGGTGCTGGAGTCCTAGGGTGGGACATCCAATGTAGGTGGGCAAGAGGCTTGGAGACCAAGTCCCTGTGGGTGATGGAGGGAATCTTGTCAGAAAGGTAGTATCTGGAATGTTTGGAGACAGGCATTAGGCAGCTTCCCAAGCAGAGACCCAGGGCAGAGAGTCCTATAATTGGGCGGAAGGATCAGGGTGACTGGCCTAGGGCTGAGGGTCAGGGGATCAGCCCCTGGGAGTCTGTAGTGAGGACTTAAGGCTCCAGGCACTTCACCACAGCACTCGAGCAGATAGAACAAGTTGGAGACTAGATCTTTAGAATGGGAGAATAAGCTAGGGGCTGGGACAGAGGAATAAAGGAGAAGCTTGTTTTGGTGGTGGGGGTGGGGGTGGGGAAGAGAGAGAAAGGAGTTAAGTACAGGGCCTGTACAGCCAGCTTTCCTGGGTTCAAATCTTTCTTCTGTCACTCACTCATTACCTGTATGACTTTGGTCAATTTACTTAGTCTCTCTGTGCCTCAGTTTCCTCATCTACAAACTGAGAAATAATAACAGTGTTTTCCTCATAGGATTTTTGTGAGAAATGAATTGATATATGTAAAGTGCTTAGAACAGAGGTAGCACAGAATAGGTGTTAAAAATGTTAGTTATTATCAGAACTGACACAAATAATCAAAGCAAAAGAAGCTACAGAATAGGCCTTATGTGGAATCACCAAAGTTATTCTTATTTTCAAGTTCCCTCTGAGTGAGGATAAGGGTGGTCGCAGGTTTGGGAAGAGGTTCCTGACAGAGATCACAGGTTGGCAGAGAGCTGCAGAAGAAAGGAGCCAGGCAAACTCTTGCAACTGTAGTTGAGAAAGTGGAATTTTCTTTTTTGACAAACTGACACACGATCATTGTGCCCTATGGCCTGTCCAGGGCTCCCTGAGGCCCATGCTAAAGATATGAGTAGCAAGAGAGAAGAGTCTGGAAGGCCCTCCGCTATCCCGAGGACTCCGCCAGAGGCTGGCTCTTCTAAACCTCCAGGGTGTACAGAGACTATGAGAGAGGTTGTCTGCCTCTGGCCTCATGCTGGCCTTCTTCATGGGCCTGTACATTCCCAAAGTGAAAATAGAGTTTGAGGCATTTAAGTACATAATAAAGACTCTATTTCATAAGTCACATCTTCATGGATTTCCTCCATACATGCACAGACAAAATAAGGCTTTAAAAAAGAGTTATTTATTATAACAATAACAATAATGACAATAACAATAATAATAATAACAACTACCATTGTTGGAGAGTTGAATCACAGGCCAAGGCACTGCATATGTACCTGAGTGTCACATATTTATTATCTACCTCATTTAGTCCTCATAGCAACTCTGTGAGGGAAGTCCTACTCTTGTCTCATTTTGCAGATGAGGAAACAAGCTCGGAGGCTGTCTAGTAACTTGCTAAAGTCAAATGGCCAGTGGATAGAGCCAGAATTCCAGCTCAAGTAATTCAATATTTGAATCTGAGTTTTTATGAGAAGAAACAAACAAACAAAAAAATGCTTTGGACTCGCCATCCAAAAGGAAATACTGCATTTTGACAGAAGTAAAATATGTGCTGTCTCCTCCCTTCCTTAGTGAGCTGACACCAGCTTGAAACATTCGCTCCTCCCTTGAGCAGCATCTGTTTTGGTTCTCCAAGGACATTGATTCACTCTGCGGAGACTCTCTCTGGGAGAGGCCAAAGTTCCTTATAGCTTCTGGATCACAAAACCCTTTTCAACAAGATCCCTCAGGCCCAGGCCCCTAAAAACTATGTAATAAATTTACCATCAAAACAATCTCCCTTGGTCCCTCTGAGACCATTATGCTACAAACAAAGGTAACATGATATTCCAATAAATATTTCTCCTGTGAAGTCATTAAGGTTTCCCCCCCTACACTAAACTGTATTCTTCAAATTTAATATAATTTCATAGTTCCTCTAAATCATTCATGGGTATATATACGACATTCAAGTGTTCCACATCCTGTCATTTGAATAAGAATAATTATTAAAGTTTAGACTGAGTCTAAAATGCAAACGCATTTTAACTGTTTTTATTATTAAAAATGCTGTAATGAAATATTTTAAAATGTTATAGCAATTATCTTTTCATTGCACAAACCTACATTGTCAACTATGCAACATTAAAATGTTAAATCATTGTTTTAATATCAAATTACTGACACAGAGAGAAAAAACTGCTAAAATTCATCTTCTCTGCAGTGTATTTCTCTGCAACATTCTAAGCCATGTAGTCTGTCATGGTTGAGAGATACTGCATTACACAGGAAACACCACAAATTTTGGAGGTCCCAGAATTGAAATAATGAGGAGGTCTAAAAAAATATGTGATTAGCTATTTTTCTGGGTTCCCAAACCCAACCCTGCAGGACATCAGTGGGGAGCTGGCAAAACCCGAACAGCTGGGCTTGCAAAAATGAAGTGATTCAGGGAAGCCATTCTGGAGGTCATATGCTTTGGGACATCAACACTGTGGTCTCCACTAGTCCAGCTGCGCCAGCCGCTTTGGGCTCTTACTGCTGGAGGTAACAGTAGAACATTAGGGCAGCTCTTGTTGCCTTGGTACGAGTGTTAGCGAGGAAGAGGCATGGAGATGAAAGATACTACATTCAGGCTTTTGCCTCTCAATGACCTCAGTGTGGTTCTCACAATATTACCTGTAAAACTGAGCTACTTGTCTTGATCTCACTGAATATAATCATTACACAGAGGAATTTGACCTGGGACTTTGTCCCATTAGGTGATTAAAAAATAAAAAAAGTACATTTTTTAATAGATTTCATGAGGAGCTAATTGTATATGACTGTAGTTGCTTATGGGAAACTATTGGACAGGGTCAGTAACTCACTTTTGAGCTCTTGAAATCACGTGATATTATTGTCTATGCAGTGTTCTTAAATGAGCTTGTTATTGTCAAATCTGAAAATCATCTGACTGGTACCAAGAGATTATGTTATAAACCAATTGCACTATTAATGGAGGTTGTCATTCAGAAACTAGTTATCTTATGGGTGGTTAGTAAATATTTGACTAATTGATTTATACTGATGTTATTTATATTAATATATCAAATCAGCCTTAAGGGGTGCTACAAATTGAAAGCTTACAACCTAAAAGAAATTTACTTTATTAAGATAGTCTTACAGTGAAGAAGTAATTCTTTTTACCTCTCCCAAACCTCCCACTGCCATCATATTAATATCTCTGTTTAGTTTCTGGGATCTTTGGTCTGATTCCTCAGGAAAAAGACAGAGATGAACATGTGTATACAAGAATTTTATTAGGGTGTGCTTTGGAAAACAACACTTCTAGGCGGGTGAGGAAAGCAGGATTGGGCAGAAAGAGAAGTTGAACTGTGGTGCAGTTACAGTAAGCCTTCAGCCAATTCAACCAAGAGGCTGAATGTGAATGGCCCAACAGAAAGTTCCTCAAATTGAGGCGAGGGAGCTAGGGCTGGTTACCCCTCATCAACTAGTCATTGGATGTGAGCTACCCCTGTGAAAGAAACATAATTTGGGACAAGACAGCTCCTTTGGCTAAGGGAAGTTCCTGAAGAAGGACTCAGCTATGAGCCATTACAGGTAACACCGTAATAACTGGGAGAATAAGTGTGAGTGGCACACCACAGAGCCCACTACCTTCGGTAACGCCACAAATACACTACATGGGAACTAAACTCAGCCTCTTCTTAACAAGTTAAATTTTCCTTCTGATTTTCCTCTCTTTGTTATCAGCATTACCATTTTTCCTTACCCAAGGTAGTCGATAGAAATCTGAAGATTTCTAAAAATTGCCTTGGGCGATTTTTAACAGTCTGTCACATTTAATTTCCAGCATATTTATCCTTTTAAACAATTTTAAATAATTCACTACAAAGTGAAATCTGGCATGAGTCCTATCTGTCTTTTACACCCTGAACTATTAAAGAAGCCAAAACAACAGATTTCTAGGCAGTTTCTAGGACCCGGGTTGGGGACTGGTGATATAACTAAGGAATGGGGAAGTGGCTGTCTCTTCTTCCTGTTTTAGAGAAGAAATCTTGAATTGTTCGTTGGGCAAATAAATACTCAACTATCCTCTGGAAGTCCGACTCTGTTTATAAGAATGCAAATGAATGACCTTGAAAAAGAATGTTATTACTTTATGTAAAAAAATTTTTTTACCCTGAGCTATCTTTTCAGAGATTGAAATTAAAAAACAAAACAGAACAATACAAAACAAAATACAAAACAACAACAACAACAACAAAAACCTAGCCAGTAATTATGGGTGCAACCTCCCCTTCCACTAGTATAACTATGCTGTCAAAGACCTAGCTGCCATTCCAGACACTGTCCTCAAAGTACTCACAGGAAAACACAGGGGATATTAAATTATCATGTAATTACATTAAATTATCACTTTGCAATCCCACCAATAAGGCTAAGACGGCACTTCTATTATGGATCCTTGCTTGCAAATCCTTTTACTCGGGGATGAGAACTCCTTCCTGGCAGAAGAAGTTTTGGCTTAAAGGTGAAGTTGCAGATTAGATGATTATACAAGGGTCTTTGCACCCAGAGAATTCTAGGGACAAAAATTAAAACTCATTTGCTTTTTAAGATTTATGATTTTTGGTTTTTGAATAATTTTACTTGCACAAAATATGGGTCTGTATTGTGAGTATTGATGACTTCACACTCTAAATATAAAGCCTTTTGAAATCTTAAGAGCACTTTTTTTGTTGAGTAGTAAGTGGGATATTTTAATGCTTGTAACTTTCAGATAGGGAAAAAAATATCTATTTCTGAACTAACGGGCCAAAAACCAGTACTAAAGATTTGAAGCAAAAGCAGTGGAGGCCACCAGATTCTATCTCTTCCACACCTACTATATGCACAACACTTACAATATATCATAATGGTGTTCACAATGAGAAAACATGATCTCAGATTTCTAACAATATAAAAAGGAAAACAGGACAGAAATATGCTTCGGGCTCAGTTTTCCTCTTTAAGCCCATGAAGTCTCTTAAGCAAGTCCAATTGGGTGCATGGAGAGACAATGTTCCTCCAAAAAACCACCCCTGAAGGCTTTGGGGCTGCAATGTGCCTATGCATCTCATATGAAGAATTTCCCCCAAGTATACTTTATACATATGTGTTTGTGTCTGCACAGGAAGATGCACATTCTCATTGCAGGAGTGCCTTGCCTTGAATGAGCCGTATGAGAGAAACCTATAGAATGGTTTCATCAGCCCTCCCCTTTTCCCTCATACTCTCTCTGAGATCTGTTTGGATGACCCAAGTGGCAGGGTGGCATAGTGCATAGTGGACACATAGTGGACACAGAGGCTTGCTGAAAGACATGTGATGATAATACTTTGGACCCAATAGTCTTCACTCAGGAATGCTTTGGGGAAGCCATGTAAACAAGGGGCTGTTGAAAGGATGGCTTAAAGCAGAAATTCCTAAACTTTATCCTACTTCAGAGTCACCTGATGGGTTTGTTAACACACAGGTTCCTGAGCCTCATCCCCAGAGTTTCTGATTCAGCACATCTGGGATGAAGCCTAAATATGTACATTTTAAACAAATTCTCATGTGATGCTGATGCTGCTAGTTCAGGGATCACACATTGAGAACCCACAGTGTAAAGAAAAGAGAGCCTCCACTATTCTCCTCTGAGTTGCGGAGCCCAGTGGTAAGGATGACTAACAGGTGGCAGTGAGTGAATATCTGCAGGAAAATGATTCTAGTGCCCTGAGATTAGCCAGCAATCTGAGATGGGAGCAGGGAGTGTGGAACACATTTGTGTGAGGACCTTGGGAAACTGGACAAAGAAATTCCATTTGCTCTTCCACCTCTTTGTAAGTGGCACAGTAAAGTTGTATAGCTACATCTCTTGTCATAATGCAGTTTGTTTTCTCTCCATGAAACAGCGTTCCTGTTCCCTCGGGGAACTGTTCTTTCTGCACTCCAACCACACATTTCTGATGGGTGTAGAATCAGATCATTATGCTCCTGGGCCACAGGAGTGGATGTGTGACCTTATTTCCTTGGCAGATATTTCTGTGGCACATGACCAAAGCCTAGCCAACCAGAGTTCTTCCCTGAGAAATTTGTAAGTTTTCCTGGTAGGGAATGTTCTCATTTATTTCTGGTCACAGAGCTGTAAGAATGGGTTCAAGAGCTACTGTCAGCCATATCCTCCACCAAGTAAAATGTGCAAAAGGATGAAAAGACAAAAGCTGAAGAGAAGGAACAGAAGAGAACTGCGTCATCAATAAGTCTGCTTTTAGTCACAAAGGGCTTGAAGCTATTTGGGCTTTGCAATGATTTCTTCCATTTTACGTTCTTTATCGGTATCATTTTAACTTCCACTCCTCTCCCATCTCCTCACCTCACCTGTGTGTTGTTTTTGTTGTTTTTTTGTTTTTGCTAAAGTGTTTTTAGTTGTGTTTCTGTCACTTGCAAAGGAAAACTTCCTGACTAGTAGTATCACTCTTGTAATCAATCCATCAAGGACAAAGGTAGAAGAAAGAAGCCATGGAAAGGTGTTAGTGATGGGAGCTCAGATGTACTGCCAGACTCTTGTAGCTGCAAGGAACAGAGTGTCACCCAGCTTTCCCTAAAGAAAAGTGCAAGAACACATGCAGATACTAAAAGCCACCAAAAAGCTGAGACAGGTTTAGGGCCAGCTATTCTCTCGGTCTCTCTCTCTCCTGCCCTCTCCTCCACGTCATCTCTGCTCCTCAGTGTCTGCTCCATTCTCCATTTACTCCTATCTGATCAATACTCTCCTGACTTTCTAGTCCAAATCCCAGGAGGTCAGCTAATTACGCTGCTGTTCCTACTGTGCAGAACCCTTTGTTCCCAGCCACTTGGTGGCCACTCTTTAGATGAGGCACAATCTTCAGTCCTATCAGGGTGCCCCCTGAACAACAGTAACTAAAGCTGGGGAATTTAGGATGAAGTGGACACTCCATTGTGTCCATTGTAAGAGATGTGTTCCAGAATACCAGGAGTGAAGAGCATCATCTGAAAAATCAAACAAACATCAAATTAAAACATTTGCACCAGAAAATTGAAAGAGCATCAGAGAGGTAGATATGGAGGAGGTATAGGGCAAGGACTTGCTGAAGTGATCTGGGCCAGAGCCAAGTGCTTCAGGTCCAAGCAAAAGCAGCAAGACCAGGGCTAGCGCTTTTCAGCTCAGAAGCCTGAGGCCTCTCACAGCCAGAGTGAAGCCACTGGCTATGTACTTGGCTTAACTTCTACTACCTGACTGGAGGAAATTGGGGATAGCCCCACATCTTTTCCTCTCTCCTCCATCTCGCCAAAAGACTGAGGGGTTCATACAGACCTGAGAGGGGTGATCCTAATAAGTGACCTGGGACAAATTTCTTAGCTTCTGAAGCCTCTCTTCCCTCATGAAAGCTAATATTATATGCTTTCATAGGGTTGTTGCGAAGAGCAAATAAGACAATGCCTGTGAAACAGCCTAGCTCCAGGCACAGATAAAGTGCTCATCGAATGCTGGTTATCATCCCTATATCATCATCATCATCGTCATTATCATCATCATTTTCATTATGATACTTTCAAGGTGAGTGAGTGTAATGTGACTCCAGGGATACATTTATGAACAAAGCTTATCTCTCTACCTGTTTGCTTATGCCAGTCATTTTCCCAATAAACATCTTTTATTTACGAATGAAATTAAAATCCAAATATAGTTAAATTTTACACCTATATGTCCAAAGTGAACACTACTTTATACAGTTGAGATAGTTTTTGTTTAAAAAAGGAAGGAAGGAAGGAAGGGAGGAAGAAAGGGAGGGAGGAAGGGAGGGAGGGAGGGAGGGAGGGAGGAAGGAAGGAAGGAAGGAAGGAAGGAAGGAAGGAAGGAAGGAAGGAAGGAAGGATGGAAGGAAAAATATGATTGGCTGGCAGGAAGGGAGGGAGAAAGGAAGAAAGGAGGAAAGGAAATACCTTATAAAAGTCCTTTTCCACTTATAAGACTTTATACTTCATTATAAAAGAGATTTCTGTTATAATTGAGGTATTAGTGCAAAAACAACAGCAAACAGAAAAAGATACCAAAAATCATTTCATTCTGTAATACAGAATATCTGGGTATATTTACTTTTGTGAAATCATTCATTTGGTCCAACGTGCCCCTGGCACTATCAATAGTTTACTTGAAAAAGATATGAAAAGGCTGGGAGGGTATGGTCTAAATATAATCCACAATTTTAAAATTTAATTTTACATATCACCATGTGTTCCATTATATATGCAGGAAAGGGAAGAACAGTATTCTTCAGACGTGAAAAAAATTAATCCATGTTTCTTGGCATGGACAACCAATGTTATATTTAAAATATACATATATAATGTGAAACCCCTTATCTAATAAAAATCATGAAATCTAGCATGTTCACTTTCTAACTTGTAATAACTTGAAGTTGATCAAAGAAAACTACTTTCATTTTTATTACATAGTTACCATTTTTATATACCAAATTTTAAATGTATGATAAAAATCCAATATATAGTAATTGAAACATACAGTCTGACCTCACATTGCTCTGATAAATCTGCTCATTTCTGGCCATTTTCAGTGTTGCTATAGTGAACAGCGTTGACAAGTGGATGAAGAAAGCTTATAAATGAAATTCTGATCATAGATAAAACTGAACATAAACTATCTCCCAACATTTCTACATGTTGGGAGGCCCGGTTTGTGCCACAGATGGCCATCTCCCAATAATACATAAAACATTTCTTGCTGGAGCTCCACACACATTGTTGAATGCACAAGTCATTTGAACAGAACAATAATTCAATTCACTTAATAATGACCTCACTGGAAACAAACACAGATACAGGATGATGCTATTAGAAAAACAAAATCATACTAGAGTTTTAAAAATGAAATTCTTAAAAAGCTGCCATGCTTTCTTGTCAAACTAGCACTTAAATGTATTCAGTGTTCAGAGACCAAGTCAGGCTTACTGAGTTTATTTTAGTATCTTGAATTTTACTGCTGTGTCTCTGTGCCATGTTTCTTCAGTTTTCAGGCTGATAGCTTTCCTAGGAAGGTCAGTGGTGCCCACTGAACCCTCTGTTGGCTTATTGGCTGAGCTCATTGAATAAGGAGACTTGAGTTCATCATTTTTTTCTTCTCTAATGTCTAAGAGGGCAGTCAATGAAGAATGACTGCAGAAAGTTTCAGAAGGACACATGGGAATCATTTAACCAGACCAATAAAGTCAGCTATTTATGTAAGTAACAGTTATTATAACCACAACCATCAAGCCCATATTTTTTTAGAATAATTATTAGGTTTAAGGCTAATTTTATTTCTAGCTTATAAGGCTTAAAATCCAGGATTCCCTGCATTGGCAGAAATGAAGGAACTCAGCTAGGAGAAATCAAAATCTGAAGTGACCTGTTTTTAAGCATCTATATGCTTACTAACAAGATAGCTTTATGTTTTGACACCAATGATATACATGAGATCAGGCCACACCTACCCAGAATTTTTAGGCAGGATGTTCATTTCTGTATTTTAAAACTAAGCACAAGTGCTAAGAGGCATCTTGTTGTCACAGTTTTAACTATTAATGCAATGTCCTCTTTTGTCATCCACATTTACTGTAAAACACACTTAATTAACAGCAGGGGCTTTAAATATGTTTCTCCTTAATACATTTTACTAGAAGGATCTTTAACTTTTAGATCCAAATCATAAACTTGTAGAACAGAGAGGTTAAAAAAAAAACAGAGAACGAAGATATAATCTATTCAAATCATTATTATTTTAATGTTGGAGAACAGGGAAAATTTATGTAGGAATTTTATCAATAATTGTTTTATAGCTTAATTATTTTATTCTTTATTCTTTTTTCCCCTTCCATTTATCCTAGAAGGGGTTAAAAAAATAAAAACTGCTTTCCTACAGAGTAATGCTTTTATGCTTGAAAAATACATTTCTTTATAGGAACTAACCCGTTAGCTTATTTCTGTACCTGCCTCATCAATATCAGCTGGAATACCTTGTAATAGTGGCAATTTATTAACCCCTGCTATATAAAAGCAGGAGAAAGAACACCCAGGCTATTTTCCCATGGAAATGGTGGTTAGGGAAAGCTATGTTTTAGGGATATAGTGGTGTGGGGGGATAGGAGAGGGAGTTGATGAAGCAGAGTACATTTCCCGCTACACATACATGTTTTTGAAGATTAAAGAGGAATCTATAATCCAAACAAGAAATCCCTTTTTCCTTCTTCATCTTTCCCTGATACTTCTAGAAGGCATGGTTCTAAAAGAAATTACTATCTGAAGGTGAGAAAGCACAGAAGGTAAATGAATAAATGAATAAATGTAAAAGGTGGCAGGTAATTTAGGGACCATGTCAATATTGTAGGAGTTCAAAAAGATTGAGAGATCAGGAAAGACTTCTTGAAGAAATTACAAGGTGTATGTGCTGATCCTACTCCTGTAATATATAATGTTATATCTCAATTGTCTGTGAAGCTGAGAGGGAATTTTTTCCTTCCTTTCACTACCCCTTGGATGCTACTTTCTCTTCCCATCTTCCAAGATGCAGGAGATCCTTCTGCAATTACACTCACCATTTCAGTGGTAGTAGCTCAGCTTCTCAGTTCACCTAGAGCCTGAGTGAGGGCCAGGAAGTACTTGCAGAGACAGCAGGAAGCTGAAGGGTCCATGTCCCTTCCCTTCAAGGGAAGAGGAGGGAGGTGAGGCACAGGAAGGTACACTTCTCTCTGGTTATTAGCATTTGGAAAAGGGAAGCAGGAAGGAGGAAAAGTCCACTGAATACTGCTATCACAATAGTAACATCTACATAGCACTTAGTGTTCAGGGAACTGTTCAAAGCAATTTACATAGGTTATTAACCCAGGTGATTTTCACAATAGCCCCATGAGGAGGTACTGTTAATATCCCCATTTTACAGATGAGGCACAGAAATGCTAATCAAGTTGCCTATGATCACACAGCTATTTAATTGGTATAGTTGGGACTTGAGCCCAGACACAGACTCCAACACCTCTGCTCTTACATGGTTTGCAACTCAGGCTGCACATTAAAATCACTTGGGGAGCTAGTAAACAATATTGATACTTGGGCCTGAATTCCAGAAATACTGATTTAATTGATCAGTAGTGGGGCTCGGGGCAGGAGGGCTTTTTAAATTTCTCCAGGTGATTCTAATATATAGCCACGATTGCCAGTCATGCGATTCAACCTCACATAACCTCTTTACCTCAGTATTTCTCTACTCCTCCTGTCTTCTCTGTTACTCAGACTATTCTGCCCAGATCTTAGAATCTGCCATGCTCCTTTTTTCTTCCCACACAAAATAGCCCTTGCAGTGGCTTTAGAATATGTCCACAAATTCTTTGTCGCTCTTCTCTTCCAAAGGTGGAGCCTAGGTCTCCTCGCCTTGAGTGTGGGCTAGGTATAATAACTCTTTTCTGATTAATGGAATTTGATGGGAGTGATGGTCTAGGACTTCCCAGACCAGGCAGTTAAAGACATCGTAGCCTTCTCTTTGTTCTGTCTTCTGAATTGTGGCTTGCTTGCTCTGGGGGAATCTAGCTGCTATGTCAGAATAACACTCAAGCAGCCCTATAGAGAGGGCAAGGAACTGTGAAGTCCTGCCAACAAACAACAAAGAACTGAGGCCTTCCAGCAAATAACCATTGAGTGAGCCAAATCAGGAGTGAATCTTCCAGACCCAGTCAATCCTCAAAATGAGGGCAGCCCAGGTTGACATCTTGAAAGCCACCTCATGAGAGACTGTGGAGGCATCCTGCTAAGCTGCACCCAGATTCATGATCCTCAAAAACTGGGTGAGATAATAAATGTCCATTGTTTTATGCTGATAAATTATGGGGTAGTTTGTTATGTAACCATAGATAGCTAAGAAAGCTATCTTCATCTCCCCCCCACCCCCAGAACTTCCCACACGGACTTGAAGCCATGGAAGTTGCCAGGGCTGCAACGGAAAAGTGTTCTGACATCCCGAGGTAGAATTCTGAATGTATTTACCATAGAAATACTGCTCCATGCATGTTTATATATGTACATGGATATATGTAAATGCATAGGAAAAGTCTAGAAGAAACATGCCATACTATTAATGGAAGAATCAGAGCCAAGAGGAGTGGGATCAGGGTGGGGGAGGAAGCCAAGGAGAATTTTCCTTCCTGTTTTGTAGACAACTGTGTTGTTTGGATATTTCACACTGAGAATGTATCTTTGCATCACCTAGGTAATGAAACACATTTTTCCACATAAAAGTGAGGGAAGTAAAAAAAGAAACATAATTGTACCTAGGTCTGGGTTCTATTGGAAGTAGCATATTAAGAATATAGTTCTACAAGTACCTCATGGATACAATGGTATTTTATACTCTGTCCTGATGGCCTTAACTCCAAGTAAAACACTGAATCCTAGGCACTGTGGTGATGAAGAATTTAAAGGACAATAGGCCTTGAAGCCCGACTCTCACAGGTGCTTGATTTCTGGATCTGATACTTACCAGCTTGGCAAGTCATGCAATTGTTCTGTGCCTGTTTCCTCATCTGTAAAGTTGAGACAATGATATGAAAATTAAAGAAGCTAAATCTATAAAGGGCCTCAGATAGTGAATGATCCAGAAGCGGCACTCATTAAATGATGGTTATCCTATGTAAAAATATGTCCCTAGTTCCAACAATAGAGATTTTCAGATTATTACATTTAAATAAATTGAGGGCTCCATGAGCTTATAGTTTTGTTGATTCACCTTTTTTAGGGGGATGCAAAAGGTTTATGACACAAGTAGATTTTCAAGACACATTTACCGCATAAACATTGCAATTTTCACAGTGGTCAAATACTTTTTTTAAAAATTTAAAGTGATAAATACCTACACAGTTCATATTCCACAGTTACAAGGAAGAACTGGGGACAGTGGAGATGAATATATAATCCCAAAGAGTTAAAACAATGCTAGATCTGAATTCTCCTGGACGGTAGTACCAAAGACAGTGGGACTATCCCATCCTGTACACGTATATTAGAGGTCACATACAGGGAGCCTACAGACCTCAGAATGTCAGCAAAAGTGTTTTGTTTGACCAACACAATGTTTTTGAAAAACATTTAAACTTGCTGGCCACATTTAAACTTGGAAAATACAATTTTAGGCTGCTCTTAAAAAACTGACATACATATCTGGCTATCTTGGACCAGTCAGCTAAGATGGTGTCATGGATTCCTCCTTTGGTCAGGATAAAGGTCTTTAGGAGGCCATAATTCCCATCTGCACTGGCCTGAGTTACTCATTAGGGTTACCTCCTGGCCCTTGCAGGCACTGAGTTTGCACTTCTTAAACTTTGCATGTTTGCTCTAGTGCAATAATAGCGTTGTTGTGATAGGATGATCACATACTTCTATAATTATAAAAACTGCCTAAGCATGCCTGCAATGTAGAGGTCCCAGAAATGGAGGTCGTCTCTCTCTGTTTACTTTTTTAACGAACCACGGGAAAGAAATGTGGAGCTCTCCAAAATGTTTCTATGAGGAAATGAAGAGCTACTGCTTATAATCTACTATACTTCTATGATGAGCTAATATATATCAGAAGGACCTCCAGTCTCTCTCAATGCTCTAAAGTTGTGTGACATCAACCTATTTGTGTCATCGTTTCCTTTTGACTAAGTAGGCTGGGATTCTTTCCTTCTACAAATGTTCAAATTCTACAAAGGGAAGAAAAATCTGAACTATGACCCTTGCCTTTGATCTATATAGAGAGATACTTATCAACTTTGGTGATATTGAGTTCATTTTTAATATCATCGAGTCACTTGTGAATCAATACCTGTCCAACGCTTGTCTCATAAATGTTCCTGTCTGACTATTATTAAAATCAAACAAATAAAAAATCAGTCCTATTTTCTTAGCTCTGTTTGAAGAACTCTCCACGGTAAAATTTTCTCCATAATTAACAAAACCAAAATATAATTTTGTGGTAAAGAGACTCTTTCATTTGCTAGTTATTTTTTTAGTTTCAGTCATTTCCCTCCAACATCTTATTAAGAAAAATTTTAAACATACAGAAAAGTTGGAAGTATGACACAGTAAACACTCATACATTTACCATCTATATACTAAAATTTATATTTTCTATATTTACTATATCACATAATCTCCTTCATTCCTCCATCAATCTATCAATTCATCTTTATTTCTTAATAAATTTTAAAAGTTGAAGACATCAGTATGTTTTACCCCCAAACACTTTAGCATGTATAGCATTAGAGTTTGATAATTTTTTATGGGTTTTTAAAAATTTTTTTTTAGTATGGCAAAATATACATAACATAAAATTTGCTATTTTGAATCATTTCTAAGTATACAGTTCTGTACGTTCACATTGTTGTGCAAACCATCATCACCATCCATCTCCAGATCTTTTCATTTTTCTCAACTGAAACTCTGTACCCCTTAAACACTAAATTCTTAATTTCTCCTCTCCCCAGCTCATAGCAACCACCATTCTACTATCTGTATCTATGTATCTGACTACTTGATGTACTCATATAAGTGGTATCATATGATATTTGTCTTTTTGTGACTGGCTTCTTTCATTTAGCATAGTGCCTTCAAGGTTCATCCATGTTGTAGCATGTGTCAGAATTTCCTTCTTTTTCCAGGCTGAATAATATTCCATTGTACATACATAGCACATTTTGTTTATCCATTCATCCATCGATGGACACTTGGGTTGCTTCCACATTTTGCCTGTTGTGGATAATGATGCTATGAACATGTGTGTACAAATATCTATTTGAGTCTCTGCTTTCAGTTCTTTTGGGTATATTCCCAGAAGTGGAATTGCTGGATCATGTGGTAATTCTATGTTTAGTTTTTTGAGCACTCTCTGGTTTCTTTTTCATGTAAAATTTATACGCAGTGAAAAGTACACATCTTAATCTACCATTTGGTGGGTTGTGACAAATGCATACTCAATGGATATTTTGTTCCTTTTTTAAGTCCTCAATATATGTAAGAAAGTTTTAGTTAGAATGCTGATACTTTTTGTGACCAAAATCCAGCTGGAAAGAATATGGGGTTGGAGGACGCAAGGCATCCAGTTTCAGGATCTACTGACCTTATCTATTCACATACTTCGAAATCTAAAAAATCTCACAGTCCTGAAATCAGGAATTTGCAAAAATAATTCTCTATCTTCCAATACTGACTATAAATATTTTACCTTGTGTAAGCAATGACTACAATAGTTTTGAAGAGGGATTTTTGAACAGAAAAATGCATGTTAAGCTCAATTTTTTAGCTCCTACCCATTACCAAGGATGAGATAATCTCCTCCTGCATCTATCATGCAGATTTCCCAGAGTCTATAATGAGTCTTTCTCTAAAACAAGCAGTCAAATATGTGATGACAGAAAGAAATCTAGCTATGGGAGGTGAACACACAGTGTAAATATATATGTGCCTTATTATTAAAATGTACAGCTGAAACTTACTGAATTTCGTTAACCAATGTCACCATAAAAAAATAAATAAATAGTGGTTTACTTTAAAAAAATAATAAAAAGTAAAGCAAGTAGTGAGCAAACTTTATCTTGAAGGTCAAGAATTTATATTATTGAAAATAAAAACAATAATGTACATAGCATACATCAGATTGGCAAAAAAATGATAAAAGTCTCATTGTGAAGGCTGTGGAGAAACAAACGTTCTCAGATATTGTAGGTGGCATTAAATGGTAAGACGATTTGCTAATGCTTGTTAATATGTTTAACATACCTTTTTCCAACCCTGGGAATTTCACTTCTAGGAATTTTTCTTGCAGAGATGCTTGTATGAATGCACCAAGATAATTTGTACACTATTTTTCATTGCCACATGGCTTGTGGTAGCAAAAAATTGGAAACAACCCAAATATCAGTCAGTAGATAACTGCTAAAAATAAATCCTGATATACCCACATTTAACTGGTATAACTTGCTTTACCAGCTTGGACACAAATAAGGTTACATCGTTTTTATTTTTTCAAATTACATTAGGCCCAAACATCTATGTGCCGGATTAGTGCCAGAGGAAGTCCACTGCCTGTCTTCTTTCTTAAGGCCTCTTCCCTCTCCTGAATTACCCAAACACCCTGAGGCTTTACTCCTTGTAAAGTGGCCTGTCCAGCTTCTAAACTCCTCATGGAGAGAGAACTAGGGAATCTGATTAGTCTATTAGCAGCTTTATTTCCAGCGTCTGTTGCTTTTGTTTGCCCTAATGTCTGTTGAAAGCTGCAAAAGTAATAAATAGAGTCTAGTATTGTAAAATAAAGACTAATAAAGAAAGGTTTGATTGAGACTTTATTTTGAAAAAATAAAAGTAAAGACTCTCTTATCTTTAAATATGATTTATCTTTGAAGATATTCATATAACAACTCTAATTGCAACAATGCTCTAATTTTTAGAATTAACAAAGGATTAATCAAGTGTTGATTTGATGAGGGGGATAATTTTCTAACAAAATTATTTGATAGAAAATTTTGACACCCTTCGTTTCACACTGACTTTTATAGCAGAATCATACAAAGGTCATTTTGAAAAAAGATGTGAAGGCTTCATCAATTTTCCTGAGAGCCTCTCTTAATCCTTTGATATTCAAATAATTCTCCTTTTGAAGAACTTATCCTCTTATCATCCTTGTTGTTTTTCTCATCTTTAATTGTTAACTGGCCTAACACTGCCAGTTACTCATTTGCTTATGGAACAGTTTTACAAAATCACTTTCAATGACTTCATAAAATCCTGCATCTTTTGCAAGATTAGCAATTTT
Organism: Eidolon dupreanum; assembly: GCA_028627145.1. Classification (NCBI taxonomy): domain Eukaryota; kingdom Metazoa; phylum Chordata; class Mammalia; order Chiroptera; family Pteropodidae; genus Eidolon; species Eidolon dupreanum. The sequence goes on along the minus strand of CM053501.1, from coordinate 59,376,729 downwards.
ACATGACAACTGAAATACAATTTATTTACATTGTATTGTCAGAAGTTTATAACATTTACAATTAGCAAAATTGACTGGTTGAGTGGTGAAAAGTTGCTGGTGTTAAGTCGGGAGGGCTATCTGAGTCAGGACTAATTTAGTAAGTGGCCAGTTCATTAGAGGATATTTTCCTGTTATGACCAATTTCTGCTTCCTTACACAACTTAGCAACTACTGAGATTCAGATAATCATAATAAATAGTTGGATAATGAGAAACTTCTGTACTATGCAGCACTAAAAAGGAATAATGTATGTGTTACATGAAAAAATGTTCATAATGTATTGTTAAATAAAAAAAGTGAGCTCCAAAAGGCTATAAATAGTATAACAATGTTTTTATGAAATAACGTTAGTATATGCATCAAAAATATAAATAAAGAAAACAACCTCTAAGAATATACCTTAAACCATTAGCAGTCATTTCTAATAGCTGTGTGGGGAATGGGGAAACCCCATCTTGGCAGCCTTATTTTTAATGAGCATTTATTACACTTTAAAATATGATAAAAGTCAATTTAAAATATCTTTAACTGGTATAGCTAAGATAGGGCCAGAGCAAAAAAAAAAAAAAAAAAAAAAAAAAAGAAAAGAAAAAGAAAAAAGAAAAAAAAAGGGAAAGAAAAGGAAAAATGGCTGTCACTATATTAGTGTGTAAACATTAATGTGCAAAAAGAAAAGCAGCTGTCACTACATTAGTGTACTCCTAGAAGGAGAGCTTTTATAGGCCCGTTTCGAAGGGGTGTATTAGGATTCTTCAATATAAACCTGTCTTGTTATAAACACCCCAGAGCTTTTTCGCAAAATAATCAAGCCACATATATTTGCTGAGAAACTGTTATTTTCAGGGTATTGTGTTGCACTTAGTGCTCAGAGGAATACAAGAATCTTTAAGACTGCTAAAGCTTTTACTCAAAAAGCCAGTTTAAAAAGTTATGATGGTCTTCAGTGAATGAGGTAGGCAACAACACCTGTCATTAGTGACCAAGGTCTGCTACAACTGTGTGACGATGGAGAAATTGACTAGCTGATTTTTCAGTCCTTGTCTCCATTTAGGATTCTTTGGGTCAAGCATTAGATGAGAGTCAGCACTGAGCATGAGAATTAACCTTCAGAGAAAAATGTAACCCTTTTTCCTCCACTGGCAGGGAAATTCACAGATTGGTTCAAAGGCTGGATAAAGCTTCATCTAGATCTTATGAGTTTTACAGGATTTTTTTCATGGGGATACTAATGAAGTAAGATGGTGTGCAGTGGGGTATGTATTTTTTTTAATCTTCTGACTCATTTTATGAATCAGGAAACTGAAACCAACTCAAGGTAACACTGCTACTAAGGACAGAACCAGGATTTGAACCTGGCACTTGCAATTCTAGAAACTGCATTCTTTATTTTTATGACCCTACTCCTTCCTCATTGCAGGTTACAGGAAGAGTACTAATCAATGTATATATTTACTGTGGAGTTTACCCTAGGAGGAAAGAGGAAACCAGCTGCATAAATGGAATTTGGAGAAAGGTAATACCTTCCGCTAAACAATAAATATCCATGAAATCTCTGTAGTCTTCCTGGATAAGAGGTTGCCAAGATTTCTGTAGACTTGGTCTTCCTTTCTACTCCTGGAAATTATTCCTTTAGGGCAGAGTTGAAGCACATTGGCAGAGTAACACTTTTTCTTCTGCCTACATTCTACCTAAACTGTGGATAATCAGAGGTGCTTTGGGTTCTAAATTCTGCTGCAACAAAAATCATTTATTTTTTTAAATTTGCCATTGAAGATATTTCAGTTATGGGTTATGCATGGCATATTTAATACCTAGGGTAAAAGTGCTTTATATGTGCTATATAGCATAATTTACAGTGTTAACATAGTGTGCCATATTTACAACTTAATTGTACCAACTTGATCTTTAGAACTCTTTGAAATACAAGGAAAGTATGATTTAACTATCATTAGAATTTAGTTTGGATTTATGACACATTCATGAAGATTTAAAAACTAAAAATGTACATTTTTAAAAAGAAAAAATCATTTGATCTTTTAGGCAAAGTTTATATGTATTCAATCACAAAATAGTATTATAAAAGAACCAAATACAGGGAAAAAAATGGTTTTAGTTAACTACTGTGGTCATTATGAAATACAAGATAGTAGGTCACTTCTCTTGTTGCAGAGTGAAAACAAACAGCTTATTACAATCACTCTTGGGATAGTACATAAAATACAAAAATATATTTTTTAATGAAAAATGACTGGGAGTTATCTTCTTGAAAAATTTTAAAAAGTATTCTCAACATCACAAACTATAGGAAAATAGCTTGTGGAAAATGAAAATCCCACAAGGAAAATTCTTTCCTTCATTGTTCTCTCTACCTGTAATAATGTGAAGACTTGACATTGAACATTGCAATGACTTATGGACAACCTCAAAGGTGGATGAAAAATAATAATCTGCAATTTTGTTGAGGCAAGCATCAGAATCTCAAATATTATTGTCCCAGAACAAATCACTTGATTAGTGAGTGGGCCCAGTCATCTACCTGATAGTCACATCTAAACTATGGTTCTCTATCAAATCTGCAAAAATCCTTCAAAGAGATAATAACTTTGTTTCTTTGTGAAAAATGGCCCTGAAAGAAAGTCAACTGCTAGAGTAGTGTTGAAAGGTGATGGCATTTATAAATTTGCATGATTATATTTAGAGAATTGCATGATTATATTTATATTTAGATTACAATTAGATGCATGACGTTGAAGGCCTGTTGATATATGTGCAAATTTGAAGATTCCCTGTGTAGGCAGGCATTTCCTTGCAGACTGGCACGTGACTTCTTTAAACAGAGATGGGAAGACACTTTCTTGTTTCACCTGTTGGTTAGAAAAAAAGAAAGAAAGAAACTATTATATTACTATGATCTTTTGAGGAGCAAGCACTTTTGGAAATCAAATGTACTATGTAACTAACTGCTAGGGTCTGAGATTGCTATTTGGCAGCAAAAACTCTCTTGGGTCCATGAAGTGGTTGCTTTCCCCTAAATTTTGCTTTAAAAAATCCTCTGTAGTTGATCTCGTTGTTCAGCATTCTGCAGCTGAGAAAGGGCTTATTGTTGTTAGCTGAGCATTCCATATAGTAATCACAATAATCCAAGAATTTTACAAACCACAGAATTATGGTGGCTCCTTAGCATGACATCATCAGGCTGTTGATGGGTGAAGAGCTGATGCTATCTTTGATGTACATTCCCCATACCCTCTACCTGGGAATGTTGATAGACATGTTAGGTTCTAACTGGAGCACTAAAAGTTGAATCACTTATTATTCTGCGCATGCCCCTTACTGGTAGTCAGTGAGATACAGACAAGAATACCTTATCCAGGATATGAATGTGACAACAACATGGCAAGATGTCAGGCATCTCCAGAGATTTAGATATTTGGCCTATTGCCATTTGAGAAATGGCCTCTAATTTTCATTTGGCCTTCATGAGGCTGTTGCAAAAAATTATTTGCACGACTGGTTCTAGCTGTAAGTTGTAATGGTTGTCATGGAAAGATGGTAGCATCATAGAGCTGGGCTTGTAGATTTTGAGAATCTTAGCTGTCTCAGAAGAACTCAAGAAAGCTTAATTTCCAGACCTGGAGAAGATCCATTTTGTTTTAATCACTTGTTTAGCCTTGTTGCCTTGAGTTAAATAAAGTGAGCTACTCTTTATGAAGTATGAACAATGCCAGAAACACATCGTTAAAATGTTAATTTAATTTGGCCTATTAAAGTAAGAATCCAGACAGTTTGGTTCACCTATAACTGACTGAGATTAATGATACTGTTTTGATCTGGAATAATTCTGGTTACGTGAATGAAAGTTCCAAGGCAAGGAGATTGAGCGTAGTTATGAAAACTCACCACCTTTTCCACAGGCTCTGGGCCAAAGTATAAAATGTGCTTTCATCAGAGTTGTTGATTTTGTACTTTTAGAAAATATTAAATTCACTTTTAAGAGGAAGATAAAGGTTAAAATCTATTTGACTAATAAGTTTAATTTTGTGATCATGGATTTTTCATTTATTCTTCACTTCCCCACCAACTCCTCTGAACAGGAATGGGGAGATTGTTCTCCAATGCTATGACCTTATTTTGCAAATCACTACCAGTTCCATTGTAGAAGTTAAAACTTTGCAGGTTCAGATATTACAAGAGTACTTTTTTTTCCTGTTTGCCATGATAAAATCCCAACTTATAGCTTGGAACCATACTGTAAAATATAAATAAAATCTTAATGAGCATTGCAGAGAACAGCGTGCTGGGCCAGTTGCCTACCACTGAAGGGCTGGGTTTAAGTGTGCCTTGGGTCATAATGAAACTAGTTTGGTGGTCTTAGCCTCCCAACTGACATTTTCCCACACTAGAAAACCAGCACAGGAGTTCATGGAATTCCCTACCAAAGACAATTGCAGTTCTTCCCAAAACCAGAACTGGAGTGTGGATGGGATACCTGGAGGAGAAGCTAGAGAAGCAACAGGGAGCCCTTTAATCCTAAATTAAACTCCTGCCTAGATTTAGGAGGAAGAGGGAAGGGGGGAAATAATTGCATGTGTTTTTTTTATTTCTGCCTATATTCTATAATTTCAAATATGATCTAAAGACGTTTCCTTGTTTTCATTGCCTTCACTGTCCATGTTCTTGACTCCATGACAATACATTTTTCAAAAACATTGGCTAAAAGCATTGTGTTAACCTTTCTATACTAAAATATCCAGCTCCTGGGGCTAAGGGACTAAATACCTAGATTCCATATGAACTGTTTGTATCTTTCTTACCTCTTTCTGATTCCAAGTTCATCTGCTCTAACTAGCTATATCTCACCTGCCCCTCAATTCAAACATAGTCCCTGTTCCTACAGACAGCCCTCTGTAGTGACAAGTGCATACCTTTATCTCTTGTTTTTTGTACTTGTCTATATGGAACAGTTAATGCCTAATCATAGGTATCTGGTAATCAAATTTCCTATTACTATTCTATTTGACTGATGGGAAATATAAGTGAACACCTAAAAAATAGAGAGAAAAAAAAAAAACTCCAAACACAAGAACCTACATTCCTGACATCATTATATTTCAACAAAGAGGATTCTTTGGTCCTTTCTTCTTTTGGAAAAAGACACTGGCTCTAAATCTCTTAATAATTCTACCTGATTTAAATCTGACTTTAATCCTGAATGATAAATTAAGATTCTGTATCTTTTCACCCTACTTTTCAGAGTAATTTGTCTAACCCAATACCTGCATAAATAGATCCTCTAAGTTATTTCAAAGACATTCTTTTTGGGCATGGTAGTAGCATCAGCAACAAGAAGAGCAAATGGTGCCACCTCCCACCCCATCGGGGACAACGCCCTGACCTGTGGTTGCATTTAGAGACCCACTCACTGAAGGAAGGACACCTGATTGCTCTGATTATGTGAAAAGTTCCCTGGACAGCCATTACAGGCCTCCTCTTACAGTATTCCCAATCTCTCAAAGTCCTCCCACAAAAAAATTCTTAGAGGAAGAAAGCATTGTCCCAGGGAGGATCCCAGGTAGCCAGCCAGAAATCCTGAGGTTTGTCCCAGCACAGTACTTCCCTGTAGCAGGTAATGTGCCTTTCCTGGAGCCAGGCCGACTTTACCCTAAGGTTACATTTCCACACAAAGAAGCCTTTAAGGGTGCTGTTGCTGGCCTCCACACTGGAGGTTTATGTCTGTCAATCTTAGGAAAAAAAAAAAAAAAAGAGGCCATAATAAAACTGCAGGAGCCAGCAGTGGGGAATTACAACTCTAGGATCAGTGGAGGTCTGCTTCACAGTCCTGCTAGATGCTGAGCATTGGCCTAAGGACTGAGAACAATAAAGCGGAAGGAATTTAAGTCAATTGGCTGCTGGATTCCATTAGCAGGACTCAGAGAAGGGGGTGCTTGCTGAGAGTGGTGCACTGATTCTTGGCCACTGCCATTGTGCCAACCTGCTGGGTGATCCAGAGTCTGAAGAATGAGAAAAGTTCACCCAAACAGGCCTGCAGACAACCAAGTTGGAGGCTGTATGTGCGGCAGACACTGCAACTCCAAGTGTAACTCAGCTGATTTATAGTTAATAAGAACAAATAGTAATTAAGGCCTCAGTGAGTGACTATGATAGGCAGAAAAACAGGAAATACATCAGAAGGTGGACCAAAATATTTTGCAGAGACATGAAGAAAAATAAAGGTGGTAGCATCTGAAAGCAAGGCAAAGAGAGACGTGGGAAGCCACCGAGTGAATCTGACTGGTTGGGGGGTTGGGAGAGCAAGTGGGTAAAGGAGCTGAGAATAGAGAGAGCATCACTGCCACCTGTCCGGCAGCTCTGCAGCCCTCATTTGGCAGCGTAGGCCTGATGCCTGCATGGAAGGCTTGCTGGACCCAGCTCCAGAGCTTCCTAAAATATCCTTGAGCCTGATGCAATAACACTTTGTGATAGCACCACATTGCGATGTGGTGACAAGATAACCTGGTAATGTGGAAGAAGAGCCTTTTATGTCTTCATGTGATTGTGTCTGAGAGAGGCCAAGTGAGCTGAGCATGCGCAATGGAGAATGGGTTTGTTGGAAGGGTGGTAAAACTCTCTGATATGGAAGAACAGGGTTCCCATCAGCCTACCTCAGACAATGGAGGCTGGGCACCTGGGGAGAGCTCAGTCAGGAGATGGAGACTTAGAAGAACAACCCCAGGGGCCCATCAGTAGTCCATCCGCACTCTAAAAAGCAGAGGTGAGGAAGGACTATGCTAAAACCAGCCTTAATCCTGGAGAAAGCAGCAGAAAGAACAGGGTAGTTTCTCCCAGAGAATGTCCTCTGGGCAAACGAGGAGTTGGACTGGGCAAAGGAAGAGAAGGCAGGCCTAATCTGGAGAAAGCCACTGGGAGCCACCAAGAGTTGGCAGCACCATCAAGGTTTGGCTTAAGACTCCAAATGAAAAACAGTGTGCCTAGCTCTAGGCGAGCCCCTGTTCTGCATAATGATTGAATTTTGAAATGTGAATTAAACCTTGCAAAGGAATGCAACTCTTTTCTCCCTCCCCCAGGCCATTCTACCATTCTTAGAGGGTGAATGATGGGTCAGAGGAAGGTTTAAATTTTTTGCCCTTTTACCAAAAAGTAAAAACTGTCAACCACTTCTCCCGCCACCCCCTCCCCCAATGCTCAAAGTGTTCAAAACTAAAAGCTGCAGCATCTTTTCGGCAAGTAATCAGCACAAGTTGAAAGGCACATGCTGTTGCATTTCTGATCAGATTGTATGTTAAGCAGGAAAATCTGCCCCCCTTTTGGGGGGCTAAATGCATGTCTGTTTAAAGAAGCCACCAGGCAGTGCCTCTCACTTTGTCTTGGCAGGGCACAACCATCAGACGAAGTGGGAGGAAGAAACATTAACTTCAACAGCTGTTTCTTGACCCCGGCTGTCAGTCTTCCCAAGAATAAATTTTGGAGAGTCCTATTTGAAACAAAGAGGGAGTTTTGGGGGGAGAGAAAAGTTGGCTGGCTCCAAGGCGGTCGCCCAAAGAAGCAAGGAACAAGATGTTTGTAGTTACCACGCAGCCTGCAAGCCTCAGCCGGGTGCAGAGATGGAGCAAAGTAACTTGAAAGCTCTCCTCTCGGCGCCCTGTGCCTGCAGCTTCCCCCCCTAACGCGCGCCCAGATCCAGCGCCGGTGGTAAGAGCCGTAGCTCGACTACAGTAATTCCCCAGCTCGGGCGGCTTGAAACTGCTCGGGCTGAATAGCATTTGCTGTTCCGTCCTGCGGCCGCCTCCCGCCGCTGCTGCCGCGCTCCCTGCAAAGCAGCTCTCATTATCCCGGAAGTTGTGCTGACACAGTCTCGCTGCCACCAGAAGTTTGTCAACATCAAACTTCTCCTGTGTGGGGTACGTTCACCTTCCACGAGTATTTAATCGAGCCAACAAGCAAACAAACAAACCCAAATAAACCTGCCCGTGATGTCATGGTGTTTTTTTTTTTTTTTTTTTTTTTTTTTTTTGGCTTTCCTGGAAGCCTGGGGCTGTTAGGAATTTGCTAGTGGGCGCGGAGAGCGCCCGCGGTTTTCTGGGGGAGATAAGGGATAGCCCCCTGGACAGGAAGTGGGGAAGGGGCTGTGTAGGGGCATGCGGGCGGTTGGTGATGGGCACAGGGGAGCGGGGGAGGGGCCTGGGGCTGGAGTGCAGTGAATTGGTCCTGCAGCCTGTTGGCTGCCGAGGGTTTGCAGGATGCACGGACAGGGGCGAAGGTTGTTGATTTGCGTCCCCCGACCCCTCATCGAAGGTTACCTGAAGTGGTGGCGAGGCAAAGCCGAAGGCGTGCGTGTGCTGGCGACGGTGGTGGGTGGTGGGAGGCTCTCTACACTCCTGCTGGACATTTGTACAGAAACCTCAGGGTTCTCTCGGAATAAAGGGCATTAGAGTCATAAACTGTATTTCGAAGCTTCAATTGCAACATAAAAGAAATCCTTGCTTTAGAGGGCAGGGATGTCATTACCACCGTTTCTGTTTTTAATAGGTCTGTTCTGATATCTTGATTATACCTTTAGGTCTAAACTTAACTGACTCCCTTTCCTAGGCTAGGTTTCCGGGTTTAGTTCAATAGCTGCTACCCAGTTTGGGCGTTTATGGTTTCCAGTTGCTCCCCATGCTTAGATGCTTCTGCTGTCCTCCCAGCCCCGCAGTGTTAGGGGACTCTTTACGTTCTGTACTTTCACCCAGACACGTTCAGTCCCGCTCAGACTGCCGGAGAGGACAAGGCCTGACTTGCAGAGTTGTGACCTTAGGCATTCATAAAGTAATACCACTGGGGGGCCACAGGTTTTCATGCAGGATCTAGAACACCAACATTAACTTTGTGTCTAGTTTGGAAGGCTGCATACTGCATTCAGATCTAGGAAAATCGGAGACAGGGTTGTGGTATTCCCACAATGAAGTGTCAAGGCAGATATGGAGGGCTGAGAGGGTTCACTACTCCTAAAGTGGCCAAGTGTCAAGGCAGATATGGAGGGCTGAGAGGGTTCACTACTCCTAAAGTGGCCAACCCAAAGCATGATCCCTTGAATTGGAAATCTGTCCACTTGTGGGTGCAGCAAAATTCTTCTCTACTCTTCAACAATAAGTCAAAGTGAATAAATATCTCTGAAGAGAATGCTACCTATTATCTCACTATGATATTGTGAGGGTGGGGAGGCAGGTTTACTCCAGTTAGGAAGAAAGGTACTGAATTTACTTTTCTTGTTGGTCATCTGTTAGTAACCATGTTTTTAGAAAAATTATGTCAGTAGTCATGTATCTTTGGTAACAAGATGCCAGCTACTTTCCCCTATTTTTCAAACTGCCCTAAACAGGAAAATTGTACTAGTCTTAAGGGGCCAGTTTACTTTACACACAAAACCAAAAAGCCAAAAACAAAATCTAAAGAAAAGCCACTGAGGTGCTTCTCAGGGACTAGATAGTACTTTTGACAAACACAAATCAAATAGATTCAAATACAGTTATAGAGCAGGCAGTCCTTTAAAAAACAAACAAATAAATAAATCCACACAAAGAGAGGTATTTTCTTGAAAGTTTAGCTGTTCGCTATAGTTGATTTTCCCTTTGGCCATGCCTCAAATATTTCCCTGAATTATTCAGACTTCTTTGGGTGGTATTTTAATTTTTACTTATTTATTTTCTCCAGAAAGTACTACTTAACATTGTTATACCTCAGTGTGGACATGAATCAAGAAGAACATGTGGAGGGTTCCATTTCCAACTCCATGTACATGAATTATTTGCCCTGGTTGTTAATCTGTCCTAGCGTGGAGAGCCTTATTTACAAAGGCTGGAGGACTTCTGTGGAGCACAGTATCATATGGTTACTATGGCTGGGCTTATTTACAAATAAACTATTTTGCATTTCTGTGCACAATTTCCTGGTTGCACGAGGATCATTTTCAGAGTTTTCAGTTTCTAGTCCCAGAATGGGAGCTGTAAACATGAGGAAACAATTTCTTTTTACAGTGATGTGAGCTCTATGTTCATCTGGATTTAGTTACTTCATAAGGTAAATATCGTTAAATGTGCACTGGGATCTTTGAGGATCTAAGGTGCTGGACGAGTGAAAATAGTCTGCTGTGAAATCCTAAAGAATGTCAAACAACCAAATACGTTTGCAGAGCTAATTGGGTCAACTGTGGTATTCTTTTAAGTGGAAATTAATTCGAACATTTAAAAAAAAAGTATTTTCAGTTTACTTTTGGTTACATTTAGGTTATTTTAGTCACTATAATTTTTAGAATTTTACCTCAGGAATTCAACTGAAACAAACCCTTCTGAAGAACGTAGACCCTCCTACAAAGACTGTCCTCTACTGGAAACATAGGTTTTGAATTTCATGCTATTACATTTTTAGATAATAAAATTCTTGTAATTATTTTTATTTAAAGGTGAAATATCTGTACAGATAATGGCCAAAGCTAACCAAACTGCTTTAAAAATTAATGAATATTAATGAAGTTCATGAATAGCACAATACTGCCCCTGCCTGCCTCAGGAAAACAAATGTATTGACTTCATTTTCCTAAAATAACAACTCTTAGTTACTAATGGTTAAAATAATTTTATTGCTAAAAAGATTGTACCTAATGCAATTTTTGCGATTCATAAGACTAACCCCTTTACTAGATTTAGATCTCTTTCCTGAAACCAAGCATATATTATCTTTTTATTTATCTGACTACTATTTCTTTTTATTAATTTCCATCTCAAGGCATTTTGTTATCATTATTCTGAGTTCCCCTCCTTTGTTATTTTAGTAGCTCACGTGAATGACTCAGGACTTTCAGGATTTCATTTATATTTGGTATATAGATAATGGCATCGTTAGTCAGTGCTTCCATTCATCTAAATTTGTCTGTGGGTATTGGAAGCTGCCTATGAAATTTTCCAATGAAAGTGACAAATGGATGTCCATCAAGTGGCCCCACCCATTTCAACCTTTGTAGGATGTGTAAATGTTTGTGTATATTTCTTCTAGAAGATGAGTTATTTTTTGATCTGGACATCTGCCTGCTAAGGCAAGTTTCCCAGGAAGATCACTGACTGGCATTAGACTAAATCTGTAAAATTTAACACCGAATGAATGAATGACAAAAGAAAAGAAATGGAACATAAAATTAAATAATGGCAGAATCTATTTTTTTAAGATAAATAATTTTTGATGCTCTAAAGATTTAAAGATTCTACAGTTTTACTTCAAATGAAGTTGTAATGAGAAAGGTAAAATCATTTCAAATAAGCCAGCAAATTTGGGTCAAAATGAAAGCAGTTCTGAGAAAGAGAAATATTTCTGCTTCCCATAGGTCTGATTGGGATTTTTCTATTAGAAAATTATATATATATGATTATAGATATAGAAAAAATGTATGTTATACATACACAAACACACTATACTACATTACAGTCTGGTGTCCTACTTGTTTCCCTTCATTTTTAATAATCAGTCCAATCTCTAGTGCTATTTGGTAGGTGAATGTGTTTATTAGAACTTGTTGCCAATTTTAATCTGAGATTACTTTGACTGCACGTGGAATCTATTGCTGTTTTATAACGTGTAACATGTTTTTACATGTTTAAGAGTGCTGCTGCTACTGTAAAAAAAAATCTGTGTTGATATTATAATTAATTTATGTGTTTAGCTAAAAAGTGCAGTGTGCTAAGATTAGATAGTAAATATTCTAAAATCCTAAATAGGTTAGTAAACCCCTGATAATAATTGTTGTTTTATGGATAAAAAAATTTTAACATTTTTATATTGCATAGAAGTGTATTTTGTTGTTTTTTTCCCCCCCTAAAGTGATTATAGAATTTCTTTGACCATAAGAATATTAAAGAAAAGTTTATCATTTGAAGTTATTTGATTTGGAAATGCTTTGGAGTGAAGCTAATCTTTATACCCAGGACTACATATTGCAATTTCACTTACCGTTATCCATGACAGGATGTTTAATTTTACTCTTTTGACCCAAAGAATTTTTAGTGACTTGTTAAAAGTATAATGTGGAAAGTAGCTCCAGCTCATTGTGAATGTGAGAATTTGATAAATAGTGCTCTAAACGACCATGGCTTATTATATAATGAGTAGATGTGAAAAAGAAGCTGTTTACTAAACTGTGGGTCTAAAGTTTAGAGTATCTTTTGATTGTGGCTGTAGTCAAAGGCATCATGGCAATTACATTTAGCATTCAATATGTTTTTTGGTCCACTGGAGCTTTTCTTTCCAAATCTGCTGTATGTGAAGGTACAAATGAGATTGTTCTAACTGCCTATTCTGCACACTAAACTTGCTTTCTAAAAACCAGACTGGGCACCTCTTTCTGTTTACATATGCAAACAAAGAATCCTAAATTAGAAAAAAAATCTGGCTCTCTTGCTTTTAATTTTGAAAACAAAGCATTATTTTTTTATGTATAGATTTATATCGAAGGGCTAACTGCCTTTTTTTTAGGGGGAAAGAGCAGCCTTGGTTTTATTAATAAAAAATACTAACCCAGCTTGGAACTACTATTGGGAATTAGATATGGAAAGGTTTAAGCTGTTCTGACTTAAATTTTCAGATACGTAACATATGTGATGGCCACCCACCTAGTGGTTAAACAGTATGTTTACTTTCCTGCAATTTTCTGAACTCATTCGACTTTGTAGATTTAAATATGGCATTAATCTCTGTGCTTGGGAACCTGGTGTGAGAAGGCTACCCTAGCAAGAGCCTCCAGCGCTGACTCCTGTCCTGTCAGTCTTTTCTCCAGCTGGGTGGGTGGTTCATTCCCCCTTCCACACACTTGGCTCTTCCTGTCCCTTCAGACCATCCTCCTGTGGTGTACCCTCCTAAGGCCTGTCTGGAGCCCAGAAGGCAGCTGCTGAATGGCTGCATAATATCCTAGGGGTATAGTTTGACAGGTTCCACCTTCACTGCAAGCTCTTAGGGGATATAATTAGCTGTGATTTTTTCCCCTTCCTTCTGAAAGTCTATATTTAGCCAAAGGATCTTAAGGTTGGAGAGGTTCTAGAAGAGTCCTGTAGGCTGAAACTGCATTCAGGTTCTGGTTGCTGAAGAATCCACAGCCCTAAAGGTTCTTTAAAATGTTTTATGATCACTTGAGGGTTCTGAAGGAATCCCTAGATGCCTTTATAAGTCCCAGCACCCTCCCTTCTCATTCAACCAGGACTTGCAACCACACTGGGCCCATTCCCTTAACAAGGGCATGAAGAATCTTTTGGGTAGCCTTGGAGAAATGACAAGGATGGATGTTTCTCATCCCACTGTTCCAAGGAGAAGATTGGAAGACAGGCAGCTAAAGGGACAGATACACAGTGCAGACACTTGACAACTCCCGGGCAGAGGGCCAAGCACTGGGCCAAGCACTGGGCGCAGCTCCAGAGACCAGGCCCATGCCCAGGGCACTCAGTGATTTAAAGCTGGCACGAAAAGAACACTCCTGCTGGCAGGAAACTGAGTTGAACAGTTTGGGAAAGAGCAAAAACAGGCTGTTCAGGAGGCTATCTCCCCAGTCTAGAGTTTCCAGTCGACATTGAAAACCAGGGTAGAGCAGATTCTGGGTTTCCTCCTGGGGTGCTGGTAGGGGTGGGACTGAGTCCAGGGAGTGTGCAGTGCACAAGGACCCAGCATGGGAAGACACAGAGGAAAGGTCTACCGTATACTGGGCTGAGGAGAAACCCTGAGACAGGCTTCCCAGGTCAGCTTTGTCTAGGCTCTGAAATGTCCTCTGAAAGTGAGTTCTGATGCTTTATAATTTCTGTAAAATGTTAGAACTTCCTTGCCCCAGAAGTTTCTTTGAGAAAGTAAGGTGAAGAAAAATGTTCTTAGTCTCTTATTTTATTTCTCCTATTTAGTACTTACCTTGTTTATAAAAAAGAGACAAATCGAAGACTGAGATCCATCCCTCTCATTTGTTAGCCACTAAAAGTTGGGAAGTCAGTCCCACTTCCCTATTCCTAGAGAAAGGCAAAATAATTCTGAATTTTATAGAGGATTCTGGACCCTGGGGAACCCAGGCATTGTGTTGGAGCCAAGAGAACAGGAGAATTAACCTTTGGATTTGAAGAAATCCAAATGGGCTTCAGGTTAATAGTAGGGGATTTTAGCTGGTGGCTCATGTAATTAACAGAAGAAAAAACAAAATGAGAAAAACATGTTTTTCCTCTTCTCTTTAAGTGAGACATGACAGTAAAATTCAGTAGTCACCTTAGACTTCCTGAACCAGCATCTTAGATGGGGAGGAGAGGAATATGCTCAGAAATCTGAAGTTTTAATAAGTCTCACAAGTGATTTTTAAGCATGCTGAATTTTGAGAACTACAGCCACACAGCCTAAGAATGATGTCATACTTCCATTACCTCAAATCATGAAGGCAAATAAAGATTTCATTTAAAATTATTTCTCTGTTATTTTGGAAGCATCGTAATTATTTTTGTGGCACAATTCTCTTCCTACTTGCCTTCACCTAGGAATTTTACACTGACCAATACTTGGAAGCGATGGTTACTGAGAGGTTTTAATCTGGGCATAAATAATCCTGATAGAAAAAAAAATTTTTTAAATTATGTCGTTCACTTTTCTAAGTGCTTAAATACAGTAACCCCATTTTAAAGATGGTGAAACTTGGGCATAGAGAGGTCAGGCAAATTTCCCAAGGTCAAGGAGAGTGGCAGAGCCAGTTTCAAACCTAGGCATGTGGCATTATAATCCTTGCACCTTACCACTGTGCTCTGGGCAAGCTACTTAATTTCTATAAAATTCAGTTTTCTTGTGGCTAACCTAGAGACAAAACTTTCCTCAAAAAGGTATGAGGTTAGAGATTTACATAAGCAAAGCTCACTTGTGAGTGACATGATAGTCACTCAATAAATGGTTGCTCTTATTATTACCAAGTAATGGAGTAAACCAAATAGTGGATAATCCATACAGAGATAATCAGTAATTGACTGGACTTTCTGAATTGATTTCATGGTTACATTTTACTGGGCCTGCCCACCCAACTCATCTTTATTTTGTATAAGAAAGTCATTTTCTGGTTTCTATCCAGTGCTCTGATTTGGGACCACAGTAAACAGGAGCTGAGCAAACTGCAAGTGTAGAAATCTATTACTGGTTTATCTAACGCCAATCTGGATGAAATGTAAAAATCATTTCTAAACACCTGGCTGAACTTTTCTTGACTAATGTGTACAACATCTCAGGAAAATTTTTTAAAGCAGCTATGATGTCACATGGCATCTCCAGAGCTTTGAAGTCCATTTTAAGAAATTGATTTGGTTATATCATTGCTTTACTAAGGCCATAAAGTCTGTCTGCCTCACATGGTTCAGCTCCCCAGATGGAATTTCCAACATGTCTTCCCATGTTGTTTCTGAGCAGGAATGTACCTTCTCTTCCCAGAATATTTCAATTCATTCTACAAGACCACATCTCAAATGTTGCCTTCTGTGTGAGTTTCCTCCATCCCACTTCTCCAGGGAGAATTACTCTCCTCTGTGTTCTCACAAAACACAGTTATACCTCAGTTACAGCACCATCACAAGATATTTCACTGAACTGATTTGTCTTGTGAGCACTTCCAGGACAAGGACCATACTTTAACACATCTTTGTGTGTGTCAGGAACCAGCACAGCCAATGGCACATTTTAAGTGCTATATAAATAATTGTTAAATGAATTAATTTTTAAGTGGTGCAGGTTTTTCTTTTTTTAATTAAAAGAAATTTGATTGTACAAAGTCATCTGACTGATTTTCAGTGAGCTGACCTAGAAGTTCTTGATCATTCATCGTGATGGAAGAAATAATATTGAATATTCTTTCTGCTCTCATCTGTAGTGGTGGAAGTTGTGCTTAAGAACCTGACTTTGGGCAGGTTAAAGAGAACAAACAAACATCAGCAGGATTAATGGCTGCAACTGCATTGCTAGGGGTAGGTATCCAGAGTAGCTGGCTTTAGAGTGAAAGATGGCCTTTAAACATCTTAAGACCAGTAATGTCTGTTATTTAATTTTCAGTTGTCTCCTCTTCTGAACTATGCCATATTTTCCCTTCCCTTACTCCTGAACTTTATATGAAAATTCTACACTCCATAGCAGTCTCGGGCTAGTGGTGAATGGAGAATTAAGGGAGAGAGTAAAGTAAGGCTTTTTCTTCATTTCTCTTTGGCTAAGACCAGCATTTAATCAAGAAAAATGATGTCCTGTAGTTCTATGTGGTGACCAGTGGGAGAATAAGTGGAATTCTAGGCCCTGTGTACTCCAACCATCACTGTCCTTTCCAGCATCAGCCAGCATAATACACTTTTTGTATCTCTCTGCTCTAACCACACAGGTCTTATTCTTAATGTGCTCCTTCTTATAGAGACTTTGCATATGCTGTTCTTTTTGCTTAGGAAGTTCTTTTATTCCTTTTTTTGTCATTGTTTTCTCATCCTCAGCTCAATTATCATTTATACAGAGAAATTTTCCCTGATCTCCCTGACTAGGTCAGTCTCCTCTTGATAGTCTCTCCTGAGTAGCATGTATCATAGTTATAATTTTATATTTATTTGTAAGATTATTACATTAAGGCTGCTTCTACTCTGGTTGTAAGCTCTATGAGAGCAAAGAACTTGTCTGTTTGGACACCATTAATATCCTCAGTTTCTAGCATAAGGCCAGACATAAAGCAGGTCTCAGTAAGTACTTGTTCATTAGAGTCAGGCAAAGAAACAGGTTTTGAGGCGAACTGAATCAGTAGCAGATACGAGGAAAAAAACCTATTTTTTCCCAAAGATATTAGAGTAGGTAACTCTAGAAATGAAAGGCAGCAAATAACTTGGGTTCCACATTGAATTCCATTCATTGAATCTCTCCAGCGTGTCAGACTCTGTGCTAAGTATTAAGGACACACGAAGAATGAGACACTGAGTGTTGCTCTCACGGTTTCTTTAAAGCTTCTCTTAACTTTAAAGCTAATTAACTTTAAAGCTAATTTAACACTAACTTTAAAGCTAATGATAATGATGATGATGATAATACTGTAAAAGTGAATTTAATGTGTATAGTAGATTGAGCATCTACTATACACCAGGTATAGTATAATATAGGCATCTTACGTTCATCAATTCACTTGATTTTCACACGACCTATGATGTAGGCATTTTATTATACCTAGTTTATAACTGAAGGAAAAAAGAGCCTCAGGAAAGTTAAATTTCTTGCTCATGAGTACTCATCTAAAGCTGGATTCAGCCAGATGAGTTTTATGACTGAAATTTTGGATATTAGTGATAAAAATAAAAATCAGGCAGAAGTGAATCTGAAATCCCCCTAAAATCTCAAACTTAATAGTCTACTTTCTGACCACAACCTTCTGTCCTTCCAAGTCTGACTTTTTCTCACCTCCAGGCCCAATCAACCTCAGAGAGACCGTTAGAGCCTCAACTTCTTCCTCTCCCTATCCAATGGCCTTCTTCCAACCCCACTTTCATCCTTTGCTTTCATGAAGTCTTGATCCCCTCATAGCTCTCACTTTCACTGCATTAATCAGTGAAATCTCAATGGCATGATCTACCTCCTCTGCTCCTGCACAATTTAATCCTTACATTACTCTCATGGAGTTGTTATGAGGGTTGAATGAGTCAGTACATGCACTCTCTGTGAGCAATGCCTAATACATACATAGTATTATTGTTATTATTTACCCCTGAGTAGCTAAGCACTGTTGGGCAAAATCTTGTCTATGCTGACTTAGTCAAACTCAGATGGATTCTTAATGTTTCTGCCTGTCAATTTGTTACTTGGCAAAGTTAAGTTCCCATATTATTTTTAAAGGACTATTCCAAATCTCTATTTTTCACAAGTCTTTGGCTCAACATTCCAAACCCTTGCCATCAGCATGACCTTGGCAGTAGACATTTCTTGTTACTTGTTCAGCATCCATTCCCCTTTTATTCTAATAGTGAAAACCCCTATTCACCGTTCTTATGTCTGTGGTTTGGGTGGATGACCATGGTGTTTGGTTCAGTGGGTAGACATTTTACCCAATGTAAGCCAATCAAAATCTTTCCTAGGACCTTAGAAGCATGACTAGAAAAGGAACACTTTCTCCTCTTGAGAATATTACTGCTAAATTGTGTCAAAAAATGGAGACGTGGACACCTGGACAGAGCCTGCTGGAAATGAAACACAATAAACAGAGGACATGAAAGATAAGAAAAAAACCAGATCATTATGACATCACTTTCAGTATTTGTTCTAGCTGCACCTGATGACTGTATATTTCTTTTAGTTTATGTGAACTAATATATTTCTTTCTTTACTTAAACTATTTGAGATTGATTTCCATCATTTGCAATTGAAAAAGTCCTGACTAAAATACATTGCCTCCTAATTACTGATAAAATGGAGGGCAATACAATCGCTTTCCTTGATGCTTGCTTCACCAGTACATTTCTCTACATTTATTTTATTTTTGGCCCAGAGAATAAATGCCACACCCTTGTTCAAGGCTCATCCCTGCCCCTTTACCCCCATCTCACCCTCATTGGTGCCTTCCAGACCTAATGCCATATTTTATCCCTCTTTTTCCTCTCTCTTCAACTGTTCTCTTCCTACTGGTCCTTTACTCTTAACCTATAGTGTGCTAATTTTTACCCTCTGCTCTAATATATTCCATCTTTATCTTTCCCTTTTCACCCAAACTACTCAAAGTGTTTGTTTATATATCATTGTCTCTACTTCCTTACTTTCTACTTCCTTCTCTGCTTTCTGCTTTCGCATTATACTACCTCTGGGTTACCAGTCATTTCATATTGTCAGATCCAATGACATCTTTAGACTGTGGCTAACTGGACCTCTCTTTCACATTTGACATCTGTTACTTTACTTCTCAAAGCTCTCTCTCTGGGTTTCAAGATGAGAAACTATTCTTTCTCAGCCCCCCTAAAACCTTCCTAGCCACTCCTCTATCTCCCTTACAAGTTCCTCTTCTGTCCACTGCTTTTCTCATGCTACGTACTCTCCTTGGGTGACCTGATTACTCCATAGTTTACATTTCTGTCATATCTAATGACACTCCAGTCTATATATATATACAATCCAGTGTTCTACCTAGAACTTCAAATACCTTGATGTTCCAAGGACATCTCAAATTCAACTTATTAAAAGCAGAATTTATCTTACTCCCAAATTTGCTTCTCCATTTTATTGTCCATCTCAGTTTATAGCACCACAATTTCCAGAGTTGTAAGCCCAGAGTATGAGTGCTGTTTTTGTCTGTTGACCTTTACCTCTAAATACCTATGGGTCTCCCAAAATATTTATTGAGCCTATTCACTTTTTGAGGCAGACACTGATGGCCACCTGCATGACAAACTTTCTTTTTGCCCAATTCCTTGCTAACAGAATCCCAATTTTACTTAAGTAGCCACAATGTTCTGTAAAGATATGTGCTTGAGGGAAAGCTGGCATCATTCTCTGTCCCAGCTCCAAAGGATGAGCCTTGATTTGTCTGCTCTAAGCCAATCATGATAATTCTTGTCAAAGAATAACCCAGACATATTTAGTTATCTGCATAGAAATATTTGACTCATATATGAGGGAAACAGTCATTAGATTATTGAACAAAGGCAAAACAGGAAATATGGGATAGAGAGAGAAAAAACATTCCCCCACCCAGATGTTTGGAAAATAGTACATCTTGTTTTATATTTGGATAAACTGATCAGCCTGTAGCTGCTTTTATTCACACTGCCACCACATTTTGCAAATCCTTTTACTTTCTCTATCTTCCACTAGCTCAGCAAGTAGCATGTTCTCTGGGAAACATCCATTGTCAACCCCCACCACCTGCTACATACCAGGTATATTAGAAACCCTTCCTTCATTTAGGGGGCAAAATATGTGCCACATGCTAAATGCAGACCTAGTTTGGTATAGTGGGATTTTGAAAAAGGATAGAAAAGGCCACATTGACTCTGATTAGTTGTCACTAAGGAAGCTTGGTGTTCTGCAATTCTAAAGATTTAATTATCTCACATACATCATTTCTCATATGTGTGGTTCCTAAAGTTGAACTCCTAAGTAACTAGAAAGAGATTACATTAGGAAACACACACAACTAGATCTGTCATTTATTTACCATTTTATTTACTACCTATGAAGTGCTTCATAATAGCCTTGTTAATAGATGCTTGCCTAGGGCAAGTAATTATTTATTGGGCAAGGTATAAAGGTTCCCATTTTATTTATCTACTACTGTATATTTAGTATAGAGAAAAACAATTCACAAAGATTTCAAATTTTCCCTCTAACTTTATTTTTTGAAAAATTTCAAGTACAATGAAAACTCATCACACCCTTCACCTAGAATCACCAGTTATTAATATTTTTCTATATAAGCTTTTTCTCCTTTCCTCTCCTCTACTTTCCCCCAACATGAACACACACACACTACACTATTTTTTTTTATGCCTGAACAGTCTGAAAATAAGTTGCAAACATCATCCTTCACTCCTTCATCCTTCAACAAGTATCTCCTAAGAGCAAGGACATTCTCCTACACAGCCACAATGTTGTTGTTATACTCAAGGAATTTAGTATCAATACAATAAAATTATCTACTGTATAGTCCATATGCAAATTTCCCTAATAGTCCCCAATCTGATTTAACTTCTTCTCACCTGGATCTTATCAAGAATCATGCATTGTGTTTAGTTGTTATGCCTCTTTAGTCTTTTTTTTTTTTTTTTTTATCTAAAACAGTTGGTCCACTTTTATAAAAAACTCTCATGACATTAATATTTCTGAGGAATCCAGACCCATCATTTTGTAAAATGCTCACGACATATATCTGATTGTTGCATATGATTGGATTCAGGTTAAGCATTTTTAGCAGGTATACTAAAAAAAAAAAGATATTGTCTTTTCAGTGCAGAACATAAGAAGGTTGTTGCATTATTGTTTATGTTCAGTTTCATCACTTTTCTCTCTCTTTATTTTTGTACACTTCTCAAGAGAATCATTTATTATGGGAACCTCACAGAAATAAGACCAGTATCTCCATTTAGTGAGTGTTTAGTAAAGTAAAATGGAGAATAAGATAATTATTATTTTTTTAATACTTAAAAAATAAAACAGATTTCAATTATCTGGATATTTTTATTAAAACATTTTTAGCATCTGCACTTTCATCTCAAATCTGTAATTCTCTTTGTTCACACAGATCTAGCAAGCTAATGGCATCTATTATCTTCAATTCACAAATCAGCACAAAATATAAATAGCTTAAAAGTGGCACAGTATAGTGGAAAAAAGAGGTTAATCCGAATCCAGAGCTGTCAAACTTTTCTCATGACATTAAGCGAATCACAGTTATGGAGGCTGGGAAGTCCAAGATCAAACACCAGCATGGTCACAGCCTGAGGAGAGCTCTCTTCCTGGGTCATAACTAGCGTCTTCACTGTATTTTCACATGGTGGAAGGGAAGGAATCTCTCTCAGGTCTCTTTTATAAAGGCACTGATCTCATTCACTACAAAATACATAACACCCTTATGACCCACTCACCATCTGAAGACATTAGGATTTCAGCATATGAAATTTGGGGGACACAGATGTTCAGTGTGTAGCACTCACCTTCTCTTGACTTCAGACATCCCTTCACTCTCTTTCAACACTGACCTGAGTGTCTATACCCGGAACTCAGTCAGCTCAGCTCCTGTCTGCTTCTGAGATCTGGACTTCTGGTCTTCTTCCCTTTGATCATCCCTTCTATCCTTCTTATTGTTCTTGAACAACATTATGATGTAAAATCCCCGGCCATCTTCTTCCTCACTATCTACTCCACCAATTCCTTGCAACTACATTCACCTTTTGCCCAGCCTGGCCAATCACTTCAGCATTACCATTAAACTTCCTCAACATCCACAGCATTTCTTAATTATTCCAGGTGCACTTTTACATTTACATATATGGCAAATGTTGCATGACATAGGTACATAATACAGGACAGCTGTGCAGGGAGGCAAAAAATCAACTTGGAAAGAATAGTTGTAAGGTGAGTATACACTTTTTCATTTAACTATATTGTGACCTAACCAAACAAATGCCACTGACCAAATCATATATTGTTCATGGGGAATAATAATGGCAACTTTTCCAGGTGAAAATGAGACACCTGCCACTTTGCTAATGTGAGATTGAAAATATCACATATGTAATCTTAAAGGCTTTAAAATAGAGGACTGCAGGCATGTGGGGTAACAAATACTACCCCTGATACATAGTGATGTACTATGGTTTAACTTGGAGATGGAATACAATGATTGTAGGTCAAGATATATGAACCTGAGAGTTTGGGTGTTTTTTTATTGTATTTTTTAGGAGTAAATAAGTATGTCATATTTTAAAACAACATGCTTTTAAGATTCATAAATCATGGGTGCCTTTCTTTATATTTTACTACCAAAGATTTTAAAGTGAATGGTTATATTTATGAATTGGAATAAAATGTTAGCACTAGGATTGTTAGCGATCATTCATTCTATAAGTGAGGATATTGAGACCTAAACAGGCAAAATCACTTTTCTAAAGTCGTATAGCTCTGGTGACTGAACAAGATTTAGAACATGATTTCCAGGTCAAGCAACTTTCCCAGTGATTTTCAAACTGTTTGGAAGCTTAGGGTTTCCTGGAGGCATTCGGGCTGCCTTAGGGGAGAGAGTTCCTTATCTTCTTTAAGTAGAATCACACTACTTTTGAGTGTTTTATATATTGTGGTTCTACTTAAAATTTTAATTAGAGAAAAGGATCTTAGTGTTAAAATGAATATAATTTAAAAAACTAGTAACCATGTATTATCCATCCAAATGGTGACTGAAAATTTTCCCTGTAGCAACTATTCAATGTTAAGATGAGTGAGGATACTCATTATTTGCATTCATATATTTTTATTTAAATTGATCTTTAAGTAAATGCATCCTAAATATGTCTATAGATAAAGATACAGATGCAAATAAAACTAAATAAAATCCTCTTTTTTGCTGTCTTTATAATCAGCAGGCTTCTCCTTCACTTTACCAGCATGCTACCTAGCTATTTGAAAATGAAGAAAAATAAAATATGGTAGAGGCCATGAGATGACATAAAAAAGCAAGCAAGTCCAGGATTCTGTAAATTCACACAGCATTCACCTGTGGAAACCTGATGTAATGTTGTGTATAAATGGCTAGAAGTCTAACAGATTTATACTATTTTGTAGCAGGAACATTTATTTTCACAGTTCTATTCCTTCTCAAGAATTCCTTCCTTAAGGATACAAATGTTGATTGATATCAGATTAATAACGGCACACATTTCCCTAATTTTTCTTGCATATTACTGTTAATAGTAAAATTCTCCTTTCTAGCATTGTGGTGACTGTGGATATTCATGTCTTCTTGGGATCATGGAATGGCCTATATTTTAGTCCCTGTGGGCTTTCTGACTTTCTAGTTAACCAATATTTTCAAAGTTGATTCAGATTATGTAGGGCCTGAAATTGTTCATTAATTATTTCATCCTCCCTTAATCCTAAAAAGGATTTGATCACCAACATAAATTTGAATAGACTGTTAAAAAAATAAAATCCAAGCACGAACACATCTTGAAGTGTTTTTTCTTTTTCTCCATTGGGACAAACTCAATTTGCCCAGTGATAATTCACAAATACTCTATATTCCAGTTGAGTTTCTTTCCTTTATTAGAGTAATTACAAAAAAAGGAAGCACATCTCAAAAATACCAAAAGCATGGATTTCCTTAAAAATTTTTTAACTTTCACAGAAAATTAAGATTACCTGAGCTATAATTTTACTCTTTTAACACTTTAATAGGTATATAGATTTCCTCAATCTAGCTATTTTCCTTCACTACCTATGGTGATGTGGTTGCAGTATTTAAAACCATAGGTGTGCACTAAACTCTGGCAATAATGTTTCTAAACTCATTCACCATGAAGAGAAAACTGATTAGAAAGGAGACGGGTCCCAACAGAAGATGGATACGCTATTTCTAGAAACCATTACTACTGAAAAATCTCATTGCTTTCCTCTTGCTTTTGGATATTTCTGCCAATGCAAGAAGGGCTAAGTTTTAGGAAACGTCTTCACCTTGCTCCTACTTATAATGTGTCTTTCTTGAGACTGCAGAGAGCTTTAAGTCTCCAAAGTAATTTTTTCTGAGACAATAGACTAATGTACTTAGGAGAGAAAAGATGAAAGTGTTTGTGTCTATGAATGATTAGATCAATAACTTGTTCATTTAATTAATATTATGAAATACCTACTATGTGATAGGCACTGTGCTAGATAAAAAAAACTAATATACAATCATTTCCCTGGATAGGCTTACATATTAATTCTAATATGACTTAAGTAATCATAGACAGTAAAAAAAAATTACTATGGAAGTTCTAGGGGAAGGAATGCCTCTAAGTATCACCCTATTGCCCTTTTAAGGCCCTTTTAAATTTGTTTTAAGCCAGTTCTACCAAAACTTACATTAGACTAGCAATTTATTATGGGTATGGAAGATATATTATCAATTTTTAAGTTCTATGATATTCAATATTACATCTGAATAATATATCATGAGATCTAGGAATATTTGGGCTGATGGCTGAAAGCAAGAGCCTCAGAGCTGTCAAAGTGACTGTTCTTCATGGCATGGTATTGTGGAGAGAACATAGATTTTGATCTAAATCCAAGTTCCTCCAGTTATTAATTAAATTAGCAGGAGCAAGTCACTTTGTTTTCCTCAGTCTTGGTGTCCTTATGTGTTAAATAGCTAAAAATAATATCTGCCTCATGGGATTGTTGCAAGAATCGAACGAGTTAATGTATATGAAAGCACTCTGTAAATTTTGAAGTTCAATAAAATTGTATTTTTAGACCAAAAGCACAATATGTCCATTCATCAACATGGAACAATATTGCTATAGTCATGGTACCAAACTTTCAGATGAAGAATACTCATCTAGTTTGCCAGAATCTCTAACTGAAAATGACTGCATGATTATGAGTGTTTATGGCTAATACTACCATATGACTAGTTCACACTTTAAAGTAACAACTATTTGATTTCATGGAAAGAAAGATTCTATTCTGGAGGAGGTTACTAATTATTTAAAATTTATACAAAACTAGATTAATAAACCAAAGGGGAAAACAGAACAAGAATTATCTCTATAATCACATGACAAAGTAATAAAAACTTATGTCCTGAAAGGAAAGGAATTGTATTGGTTGGGATGGATGTTTTTGGTTGCAAATATCAGAAGACCCCACAAACATTGGTTTAAGACAAAAAGATATTTATTGTTTATTTAACAAGAATCTTGTCATTGGCAATCCCAGGGCTTGTTGGGTGGCTCAACAATGTTAGGGCTCTGGGTTAGCATCTTTGACATTATCTTCATCTTCTATCATGCTGTTGCCTCATGGGCCATCATAAGACAGACGTTTCAACGCCAAGCCTCAGGCCTTTACATCAATATCTCAGACATGAAGAATAGAAGCACTCCAAGAAAATCTTAAATTCTTACCCTTCTATCAGAAAACAAAATAATACACAGAAAGCCCCTGGAGTTTCCCTCTTATATCTTGATTGGCCAGAATTGGGTCACGTGACCATCACTAACTGCAGGGGAAGCTGAGAAAACAAATATTCAACAAAAGAAGTTGTGGCTGTAACATAAGGGCCTTAGACCAATCATGATTCATTTCCTGAGGCCAGGCATATTGTGGCCAAAGTCAGGGTTTTAATAATTAAGATAAAAGGAGGTTGGAAAGACTTGGAAAACTCCCCGATGGTGTCTCTCTGAGAAATTTCGAATGTGTGTATACAAATAGTTAAATGAGTTAGATCCTCTACAAAAGAAATATTATCTTTTCCTTTTAAAAGAGAGATTTGAAAAACCATAGCCTGAATTTTATGTTTCTGATAAAGAAAGCTCAGTAGAGCAGCAAATATATATATATATATGTATATATGTATTTTTATATAAAATATATATTTAAAAAATATATACATAGTGAAAAATGTCAGACTAGAAGCCAATTGCCCCTATCCCCTCTGAAGCATGTCCACTCTGTGATGCAATGGTTACTTTCTCTCTCATGAAGTATCCTTCCTCTGAAATGGTTATTTTAATGTTTGAGCCAACAAGTTCTTACCTATCCAAGTGTGAGTTCTGTGATTAATTATAAAGTATATGGCTCTTGTCAACCCATCAGCCTTTTCTCTTAAGCCATTTAAAAATATGTTTTCTAACCTAGGCAGGGTTTACTGAAACAGTTAAGAATCAATCTGCTAACTCAGAGAGAGAGCTGTTGCAATTTGTCCTTTTTATGTTATATTTCATTGATAGCTGACTTTACATCATTCCCTGTTTCATTGAAGCTAGATCTAAGTTGCGACAAATTGATTTTTTATAAATGCCATCTCTTCAACCCTCACTGGATCTAGCCAGAGAAACACACCATCTCATGATTCTACTGAATATCCTCTGAGAAGGAACATTAGTTTTAGAAGGAATATTAGTGAAGGAACAGCTTAGAAAGTTGATGACACTGTGTATTAGTTCAGACTTTGAGTCCCTACTAAATTTTAGAAAGTGATCAGTCTGAGTGTTTATTTCTTTTGGCACTTAAAATAAAAAGTCTTGCTTTTTCCTCCTTCACAATTTTAATAAATTACAATAGTATTTTTGTCATACCTGCTTTCAGAGTAAATGAGCCCCTTGCCCCCCCCCCCCAAAAAAAATCCCAAAGAATAAATTTATACAACTTCTTACCCTCCCTCCTCCATTCAACTTACACCACCTCTCAGTCTGGTTTCAGATATTAGTAAGTAATGGGCTAATACACAGGAAATGAATAGCCCCTCCCTTGCTCTGTAAATCAGAAAAGTCATTTACAGGAGCTGAGTGAATGGAGTGAGAGGTATGTGGCAAGGGAATTGAACCTTAATGGCCCCTCTAGAGCTATAAATGTCTATCTCTCTACTAGTCTCTCTCTCTCCCCATTCCCCTCTCTCTCCCTCCCACCCCATCTTTCTCCCCCTTCTCATTCTCTGTTCATCTCTCACAGTCATCCTCCACCACCCTCTCTCAGTTTACAAATCTCTCAGGCCTGGGGCACATTGAATGAAAAATTCTCTCAAATATCTAAGTCACTCCTTGGAGTAAACATCACCTAAAAATATATATGTATATATATTTTTTTACCTGTATGTGTGTGAGATAGAGGAGAGTAGATGGCCTTTTGACAGAGATTGAAGGCAAATTAAGATGAAGCTAATCCGTAGGTGTTTATAATCTGCTATGGATAACAGAGATTAATATGTAATTTTCAACTTGTTTTGGTTCCAATTAAATAATTTATCTTCTGAAGAATTCTACTGAGACACAGGAGGGAGCAAATTCTTCTTCCCAGTCAGTTAACTGATTATCTATTATGGATAGCTTCAGAGATTCCTTAGAAGAAGTTGAGATGGAAAAAAAGAGTATTAGAAGAGCTTAGGTTGTAATTATAATTCTTATGGACTTTCCTTCCAAAAGCTTGATTTATCAGTGTTTGAAGAATACACAGTAAATTCTCAATAAACATTTTGAATAAGTAAATAACAAAAATTAAAAAGTGGAACCCAATCTGTGACTTCTTCAGATAACTTCTATTCGGAATGGGATTTAGCTGCTACATGACTATGTAAGTGAGGAGAAAATAATTTTTATATTTATTTGTAATTAAATGAGAGTTTAAATTCACAACGTAGATTTTTATAAGTTAAACTTTATGCCAAAAGTCAACAGTCTTATTCTTTGGAAAGTAAGACTCTTAAATGGACAGAAATGGTTCTTATTCTATGAAGAATGATTGTGCAAAAATTTTGAACTAGATGCTGAACTAGGCATCATGGATAGAAAACACTCAGTGTTGTTCCTTGCCCTTGAAGTAGTCACAGTCTAGTGATAGTCCAATGAGATGGTTTGGGTCAGGGTCTCAGGAAAAACAAATGACACATTCAAAACAGTAATTTAAAGAGAATTTAATGATGGAAGCATTTACAGATAAATGCTAAGATTAAAAACCACAAGATATGATGAAGCACTCAGAGACTAGCAAATAGCAAGAAACTGTTACTGCTCACAGTTTTCTGGAACCTGATGAGAGAGATATCCATAGGGAGGGGCTGCTGGAAAGGAGCTGCAGAGAGGAGCTATGTTCTCTATATAGAGATATGCAGAAACTATCAAACTGTAGACTGACAGAGAGAACATCTAATCTCCTGACTTCCCCTGCCAACATCTAATTTCCTGACTTCCATTGGCCAAATTGGGAAACCAGAGGTCCAGGGACTCTGGGATATACAATCTGCACAGATCATGATGGAGAGGGATAGAGAGTAGATGTGGAGAGCCAGAGAGAATATAAAGAAAAGTTAAGTAGAACAAATAATTATAATAAAAGATGAACATTGTTATATTTATATTAGTGTTGGATGTTGAGTGAGGGCTTGACAAGTTGAGATATTGGTGGTGGAAGGAATAGCATATAGAGAGAGGGTCACAAAAGGGAGCACGTTGCTTGGGAAAAGGCAGGAAGGTCCATGTGAGTAGAGGGTTGAGTGTGAAGGGTATAAGGAAGAAGTTGTAAACCAGGATGGAAAAATGTGTTTGGTAGGCAGGTCACTGTGTGAAGAACTACTAGTCAGTCTATAGTTTGGCTGCTGTAATAGAGATCCGAAATAACAGTGACTTACGTACAGTAAAAGTTATTCTTCTCTTATAGTACAATGAGCTAGTGGGCCTCTCTGCTCTGAGAAGTTATCAGAGGCCCAAACTCCTTTTATTGCTTTGCCCTCATTCACGTGGTTCAGAACAACTCACCACTATGTGCACATTCTAGTTAACTAAATGGCACATTTCTGCACCCTCCCCCACCCCCACCCCAGAGGAACAACCTAGAGATTGAACAGGTCACTTCTACTCCCACCTTATTGGCCAGAATGAAGCCACACTTTGTTGCAAGGAAAGCAAGGAAATGTAACCTTTAATATGAGCAGCTCTTTGCCCTTATACAGCTCAGGGTTTCTATTATTATGAGGAAGAAGGAGAAAATATTGGAGGAAAACTGGAATTCTTTGCCACAAACATCTTATTGTTCTGCCACAGTGAGGTCCTGGAGGTCATGAAGAGGATGGACTCAACAGGAGGGAAGGAGTGGTGGAAGAGGAAAGAGAATTTGTGATTAGAAAGGGTGATTTCAGTGTTCAAGGTATTGGAGTAGGAGTCAGTCAGGAATTGGCTTGGGCAAGTCAAATGGTGATAGATGAGATTCCCAGAGTAAAAGACGTGTAGAGGCCCTAGGCACGAGTCTAACATGTGGAAACTACTGGTACAGAAGGCAGCTGTCTTCTGATCCAACACCGTGAATACAGTTGTTTCCCCATCCCACGTATTTAGTAGCTGAAATAAAATGTAGCTATTTGTCAGGTTATATTCTGATCCCTGGATTGTCTTAGAAAAAAATGTTTTTTACAAGTATAGGATTGCAAAACTTAGTGCTGGATAAGGGATTTACACTTTCTTTCCAACACAGGCCACTCACTGCTGGTGGGCACTGAATGCTGGGTATGTTGATTGCTAACGTGACTTATGGCAGTCCCTTTGTATTCAGCTACATTCTGCGACCTTTCTTCCACAGTGTCCTCTGCCTTGATAAAATCACTCTGTGTCAAGTCCTTTTAATCCTTTTTTGGGATCAAGTATGAAACAATTTCCAATGCACTCAACTCTAACTTTCTTTAAAGCTTATTGTTTATTCCCTGAAGACTGAAGAATACATTTCAAAGTTGAAGAATTATAAGCTGCTGCTTTGTACACAGTGCCTTTAACTATTATTCGTATATTCAGGATGGCTGCACATGAACCTTTTTTTTCTTTTTTACATATAAACTTTAGGTCCCTAAAGTTCGTCACTTGGGTCTGCAGTTAATCATTTATAGCCCCCAAATGTGTAACATTATCTAATTGGGCACATGAGAGGATAGTTGTATGTATAAGAACGAATGGTAATAAAGTAGTCATGCACAAAAGTAGTATTGCAAAAAAAAAAAAGTGTACGAGACCTGGAACTTTGGTCTCTGATGGACCATTTGTCCCTTTATCCACTCATTCATCATTTCATTCAAAAATCGTGCAAAGTGGCAATCTCTATAGAACTCCCTAAATCAAAAGATTATTGTTTTCAGTTCTTGAAGAATTTATATGCTATAACTTGAGCAAACTCAGTCTTGAAGCTTGGCTGAGAAGAAAGGAAGAAAGGGAGATTATGCACCAACATAGTCTTAATTACTACGTAAAGCTTTACATATATAAGCTTATTAGTGATTGGGACTAAGGGAGACAAAGACTAGTATTGCAGTTTAGTAGAAGAACACAGATATATAAATAACTAACCCCATGTCATTGGTGCTATAATAAAAGTAGGAGCTCAGGTAAGGGACAGGCTGATTCTGCCTGGGAAAGGTGAAGAAAGCTTCCCAGAGGAGCCCAAATTTCAACTGAACCCAGATGGGTGATCAGGAGTTGCTCAGGTAGAAAGGTGGAAAAGCACTGTAGGTGACAAGAACAGTTTGCACAAAAGCGTGGAGATGTGAGGAGCAGGGCAAGTTTAGAAGATGTCAAGTGGTTAAGTGCTGAGTAAAGATTAGAGCAGTGGGTTGGTATACC
Organism: Eidolon dupreanum; assembly: GCA_028627145.1. Taxonomy (NCBI): domain Eukaryota; kingdom Metazoa; phylum Chordata; class Mammalia; order Chiroptera; family Pteropodidae; genus Eidolon; species Eidolon dupreanum. The sequence continues at coordinate 59,345,863 of CM053501.1, read as the reverse complement.
AAGCTAAGGCTTTTGAATTGTATTCTACAGGCAATGGGCAGCTAATTGAAAGTTTATAAACATGGGAGTAACATGACCGGATTTATATTTGGGAGAGATGACTGGGGGAAATCAGGAAATGGAGGAAAAGACTAAATTTACTCATTTTCAGGGGAGGGGGCAGGTAGACGGGGTAAAGGGTGTCAAATATGTGATGATAGAAAGAAATCTAACTATGGGAGGTGAACACACAGTGTAAATACATACATATATATATGTGTATATATATATATGTGCCTTACTGTTGAAGTATACAGCTGAAACTTACTGGATTTCATTAACCAATGTCACCATAAAAAATTAAAAATAATAATAATAAAAGAAAGTCATTTTTGTAATTATTTCTTAAATAAATCTCATGTGTCTTACAAATCAAAAGGTAAAAATAGTAAAATAAATTTACTCATTTTCATGCCAAAGTCAACAGAATATAGTTCTTTGTCTCCTTTGTAGTTTTCAGCCATTCATTTTATTTTCAGATGCTCAAAATTTGTACTTGATGACCACATTTAAGGGAACTTAAACCTAAGAGATACTACACTGGCTTAATAGAACATGTGGAAACCCTTCAACAAATAAGCAAATTGAGTGAAATTGTGAATGTGTCTGGCCAATCATGATCAAGCTTAGTGCATTGCACACACACAGATAAAAATGAAGCCAGAATCTAGAATGAGATCATTAGTGTACACTCTCCTGGTACTGTAGTCAGACCATACAGATATTTAATGTACTGAACCCACCTTGAAATGCCCTTACCCCCAAGAGAATAAAATACTAGAAAAAAATAAAGGAGAGGGGAGGATGCTGAGTGATCCATAATGTTGTCAATGTCACAATCCATCCTGAACAGTAGAATAAAGTTAATAAGGAAAGTTCTTTAGTGCTTGTTCAATTGTCTGCTTCCCAACTCTGTGGCAGAAAAGCAAGGAAATAGATATATCATTAACAAGTGTATCAGGAATGAATTTTAGGAATGTCTTATATACACAGAGTAGTTCCCTATATTTACTTAAGGTGTGAATCTTTTGGACTGTGTGTTTGACCCCTCAGTGCTGCCCCTCCCCAGTGTAGACAGTCTTAAATCATTTGTTTTTTAAGACCGTTAATATTTTAATAATTAATTATTAAATTTGTGACTTATTAATTTATGAGTCACAAATATTAAAGTCAAGAATTTTTTAAAGTGTCAAGAAAATAGAAGTAATATTTTTCCTAGTGTTCAATAAATAAAAATTACCTTGGAATAAACATTAAATCTATGTATAACATATATAAAGGATCAACTCTGGAAGTCAAATATGCTATCTGAGTTCTAAGCATTATCTTTCAACTCAGAGGAGTTCATGGTTTAGAGCAGAATATTTTCATTTCAAATTTATGTACATTTCAACCACTAAAAATATTTCCTAAACTCTTCCAGCATTATACTACTTGGTTATAGAGTCAAGCGCATACAATTCAGCTAACATCTATCAAACATTTATTTAGGGATTAAACACCCTCTATGAGCAAGGTACCAACTGGGCAAAGTATACTGTAGGAAATGCATACTGAGTAAAATCTAGTGTCTGCATCCAAGGAGCATAGGAAGTAAAATAAAAAATAATAGTATAATGATGCAGAATATGCTCTCTGCCCTAAGGTTCAAAGGAGAAGTGACCATGGGTTAGAGAAATCAAGAAGACTTCAAGGAAAAGCGACATTTGACCTGGGGCCATGATGGATAGATAGGATCTCAATAGGCAAAAGGTCAGAAGGAAATTCAGGTAAAAACAAGGACTTATTTGAGAAAAGAGTTTCCTGTTTTACTGGAGCAATGTATATATACAAAGGGAGTAGGGAGACTAAGGTGTGAAGGTGAGCTGCTGTCATGGGATCTCTGGACTCAGATGTCAGCCTGAGGAATCTGGACCAGATTCAGTCAGCAGTGGGGCTCCATTCAAGTCAATGTGACATGATGTGACATGACACTGCTTTGTTTATGCTCTGATGACCATGCTTTTGTACTCAGTCACATTCTCCCGCTAAAAGGGTGAAGCTGGTTCTCCAGCCCTGGGGGAGAGATTGGTTCTGTACTGCAGATTTACTTGGAGGGCAGAGCACAGTAGGGGCCATTTGGATATGCTTCCCCCCACCCCCTCAGGGACAATCTAACTGCTCAGTGTGGCATCTGTGTCCTGGCATTTAGGTGTCATTTTAGCTCCTGAATATTTTTCTGAAGTGAAGGGAAAAAAGTCATCATCCACTAATATTTAAATGCCTCCTAAATGAACAACAGTAGTTTTGTCCTGCTCTAGATTCATGGTAAAGGAGCAATCCCAGCCAGAAATCAAAAAAGCTTGAACTCTTGTTAGAATAGGAAAGGGCTGAGGATGGTTGGCCCAGTAGATAGGCCATGGAATACTACACTATTATATAATATCTTTCCAGATAATTTCTTTGAATTTCTAATCTAGGAAAAGCAGGAACAGCGTTACGTATTTGGGGAGACACAAAAAACATGGTAGCCATTCCCGAAACACAGAAATTGAATAGAAACTTTAGCTTATAAATAATATACACCATATAACAGGATATGTAAGTAATATATAAAGTCCTAAGATGTTTTCTGCTGTGTTTTGTTCAATACACACAAACCTTGTTTAGATGCCATCTTACTGTGTGCCCTGTTTGTCCATTCTGGCCCCCATAAGCGAGGCTACAGTAGTCAGTTGGGTGCCTGTAGTACAAATACAGATTTTTTAACAGTACCTAAAATGATTCTTTCACTTGAGACTTTTTAAAGACACAGAAACCTTAATTAAGAACGACCGAAACCCTTGTACAATGAGAGCTTTAGAGTAGAAACTCTTATTTGATAAGACCAAAAGCATTAATGGGTCAATTAATCTACACTTTTGGTTAAAACTCCAATTCCTAAAAAATACAATAACAAAAAATAACATGCTTTGACAACATTTTTATGAAGAGTGTAAACTCAAGGCCTTTTTTCTCCCTTAGTGTAGATCTGCATTTTGGAAACTTTTTTGCATAAATTATTATCCATAATGTATCTATTTTTGGTTTCAGCTTATTTAAAGTAAAGCAGACATTTCTGAGGCAGTCTGAATCTAGAATCTGATAGGACTTTTAAAATTCCTCTTGCAATCCTTGAAACTTTTTTTCCTCACACCAATTGTAACAGTAATATTTTTAATTACTCGGGATTCTTGAGACTTTCCAAAGCATTTAACTTAATTTTCAGAAAACAGCTACTTTCCTTTTTTGCTCTCCTAGTCTGTTGATTTTCATAATAATTAAAATATTCTTAGTTTAATTAATTAAAATCCTACAATCACAAGTTTAAAGAACCCAAAACTGCTCAAGAACAAATACTACTGACTTTTGGTTGGTAAACCACAGCAGAAGTGGGAGCAGAGCCCTTGGGTATCTTTGAGTGTGGTTGCCACCCTCAAGTGCTCAGCATGTTGTGCATATCAGAAAATCCGGTTTGCAAATTGATTGAAGAACATCTGTGAATCTAGCAAGTTAGTCAAGTGAAAGTAGTTGAGAGCTTCTACTGTGTAAAGTTAGCTAAGCAGCTAATTTATGTGTATTTAACCACCTGGAATATGCTATGTGATTCTGGATTAATATCACTTAAGAACTGGTTAAACACACAGACATATATAAACCTAAAAGCAAAATTATTTTTAGCAGGTATCGATAAAGGAAATATTGGTTCCAGCCTCGTGGTAAGCTTCCATTCGTTTGCCTATTGATATTCTTGAATGTTGTACCCTGAATGTCCATCTGTGCCATAATGTCTATATATCAGGACTTTTATATTAATTACAGAATTTAAAAATATCTCAATAAAATGTATATAGTGCTTACCTTATAGGCTTTTGTAAGAATTAATGAAACAACACATGTAGAGTACTTACCACAGAGCATACAAAGTTTACTCCCTCTATGCCTTTCACTTTTGAATGTAATGTCCAAAATTCACACGTTGAGCACAGAGTCTTTATCAAAAGCATATCAAACAACTTGAAAAAGCTCCCACTGACCAAATTTGGAACAATCCAACATCAGAATGAACAATGACAGGAATTGACTAAACACGTTGAAATTTTAAAATATCTGTGAATTCATACAGATAAGAAATAAATTTCAAGGAAAAGGGGTAAAGGGAAAGCTCTTTATTGAAAAAAATGCCAACTAATAAATGTAGAAGGAATAATAGAAATAAGATATTATAATTTTACAGTTCAATCGAAAATTATCAGTGGATGGTAAAACTACTGGGTGAAAGAACACTGAGGAATGAGATTTCAAACAATTTTGCCCTATAGATTTCTATTTACTACAAAGAGAAAATATACCTTTAATAATGGAGAAATCTGGTGAATGCCATCTTCATCAAGAGACCACACTTAGCACTACCAATGAGGCACAAACTGACACATCTAACAGTATTCCTGCCCCATCTCCCAAAATCCCAGTTTAACCTGAATTTAGTTATGAGAAAGTAATCAAATCAATCCAAATTGAGAAGCATTCTGTAAAACAAAACATCAGTAACAACAATATATGTATATCAATGTTGCAAAAGAGAGAGAAAGGCTGGGAACTCATTAGGTTAAAAGAAACTATTGGGGAAGTTTGAATAAGGCCTGTATAATACATAATGTTATTATATCAATGTTGAATTTCCAGTCTTGTGGTTATGTAATAGAATGTCTTTATTCTTAGGAGTAAAGTGTCAGCAAAATAATAATAAAAATAATGTGTGTTTATGTGTATATATATAAAAGTGTTACATGTATACATACTGTGAGAGATATCAAATGTGACAAAATGTTGATAACTGGGGAATCTAGATTAAAAAGTTATATTGATATTCATTGTACTTCCTTGGAAACTTTCCTTAGGCTTCTAATTTTTCAAAATAAAAGCTGAGGGAAGCAGGTGCTTCTATAGCTCTATGTGCTGCTTTTCCTGATTTGCTATTACACAGATCTATGCAATGTTGGAAAATCCAGTGCAGACTGCACTATGGTCCTCTGTCTGTCATCCAGAAATAGGTTTGCTTTGTCTTGTGCAGTTTCTCCCACAACCCCATATAGTAGAACTAAGGCTCAGAACTAAGGATTTCCTCTTTCAGAACAAAGCAGAAGCAGCCTCGATATCTTTGAGTAGATTATATGCAGGTTTTAACAATACTTGGTAGTGGCAGGAGACATGTGGAAGGTCAAGACTTCTGACAGGGCTTTAGGGGTGCTTGTTAGCATCCCCGCTAACTGCATGGAATATTAAGCTACTCACTGGAATTCACTATGCAATACTTCAACCCGAAGTATACATCACTGAAAAGGTTAGGAAAAACAAACAGGTCTTAAAGCTGACATGAGAATCACCAGAGAAAATAAGGTAGATGGCAATCATACGATACAAGTCATCACTGAGCAGATTAAAAACGCAACAGTTAGCAGGTTTCTGATGGAACAGGCCAAAAAGCCAAAGGGAGAAAGAGCCGGCTCTGCTGAAGTTTTCCCATTGGAGACTGCAGGAGCGAGGTCAGCAGGGCTGTCCCACAGCTCATAAGCAGAATCACAAGGTGTGTCTGCTATGACGAGAGCGGGATATTACCTCTGTGGAAAATTTGGCCTCCATAAGAAAAAGTATAGGCGTTTTCTATGCTCATCTCACCAATAGTCCTGCCTACAAGATCCAATGTCTAACGAACACAAAATGTCAACAAGTAAAATAAAAAATAAAAAATAAAATAAAATAAAGGAATGCTTTAAATATGATAATTCACATGGGATAATAACATCTAAATTTTTTTAGTACTTACTATGTGCAGACATTGTTCTAAGTGTTTTATTTCATTTACTCCAATTCTATGAGTTAGGTACTACAATTCCTATATTAGTAATGGAGAAATGAAGGCACAGGACAGTTAAATAAATAATCTACCCAACGCAGAGATAGAGTTTGAAACCAGGCAGCCTGGCCCACATGTTCTGAACTACTGCTCCATGCTGGAATGTTACTAAACCATTACAATAATCTGTTTTGAAAACTAATGGCATGGCAAAGCGCTAAAAAAAAATTAAAGCAGTGGAAAATCTGTATGTGCTGTGTGTTCCCAGTTTTAAAAGTATGAAGAATAAGAGAGAGAGAGAGAGACTCAGAGAGACTCAGAGAGACTCAGAGAGACTCAGGGAGACTCTGAGTAAAAGCAAGCATGAGCCAGCCCGAGAGGTGACATATGAAGGTAGTATACAAGGTGTAAGTGGTAATCTCTCAATGACAGTTTCTCAGTAATTTTTATTTTCTTATTTTTATGAAAATTTTAAATTTTATATAGTTAAAATAAAGCCTTTTATAATAAAAATAAATGTTAAATATAGAAGAAATATTCTGAAAATTTAAAAAAATAACTGTGTCTAATATTCATAGAAATAGTCTTAGTTCCTCCAGCTTCATCATGTACCTGCCACTTCTAGTTTTTCCAGATGAGTTCTACCTCCACTATTATTTACTTAATAATCATGTAAAATAACTCACTCCTCTTATTTAGCCTTCTAAGTAGTATCTATGAAATCATGTTTTGCTATTCTATGGGTTTTTCTTAAATGTAATTTGAAATGAACACATAGGAAAGGTCCACTTTAGGATAAAATATGTGCCTCCTATTTCTGGCTTGAGAATCATATCATTGTACTAGAGAAAGAGGCAGACTCCTGGATCTACTGAAGCAGAATCAGAGATAAGGGGACTGGAAACCTGCCTTTTAAACAGACTCTCCAGGAGATTCTTGTGCAATGTAGTTTCGGAACAATTGCATTATGGGTTCTCTAAGAGGATGTATAATGGTCAAGGATTCAGTATTGAATCTGAGGTAATTAAAGAATTTAGTAAGATAACCAAGATGAAATCCAGAACTGTACCAGACCATTCCCAGGAGATAGCTTGTAAAAAGTATTAGCAATAACCTGGATGATGGTGGATGGGAAAAGCTAATTATTTCAAAATAAATGAAACTCTTAGTTTCTTTTCTGACCAAAGATGACATACTTGAAGAGTTGCTTTGTTGTGTGGTTTGAGTGACAGTTCTTACTGCTAATAAATCTTATCACAGAAGGTATTAAGGTAGCAGTATGTGACAGTTCAGGCTGAGGCTAAAGTAGACCTTGAAGATGGAGACATAAAACTGCCAAAAGTCAGAAGTCCAAAAAGAAAGTGAGTTACTGTAGCAGAAGGAGAAGCAGAAACCTGATGTGAGGGAGGAGTTAAAAGTTGGACGCCGTGGGCAAGGCAGAAGTTGGCCAACCAGTGGGAATCAGAGATATGAGCTGATCTGATTCAGTTCTGACAGGAACTGAAATGAAGAAAGTTTTCAATCTCCCCAGTAGCTTCCAGGAGAGGTTTCCATGGAGGTCCAGATTAGCCTTTGTTCAGATGTTTTGATAAGCCCACTGCAGGGTAAAAAGAAGCCTCAAGAACTGATTTCAAACTGGAAAAGAAAAACCCTTCTGTATAACCAGGAGTCAGAGCTGGAAAAGGCCTGGAGGTAGGGAACAGGATCAAAGAAGCCTAGTGATGGCTTTTAGACTCCAGGAAGCTAGTGAGGAAGGGGCTGACAGTTGCATCAGTGTTTTCTGTGCTGAATTAACTCATACATAGAAAGGGACAACTTCTATGTGGGTTATACAATTAATGGAGAATTTGCAGGTGCATAAGACTTGATAGAGAACAGAGATGACTATTCAAACGTGTCACAGGGGTATGTGGGGCAATGTAGGTTTTTGGGAGTCCATGAAACATACCACATGAGGCCCAAGGAGAGTTCATCCAGCCAGAGGTAGACTGGGAGAGAAGTATCATGTGAAGAAACATTTTTGGAGGAATTTCTTTCAAGAACACAGATAGAATGTTCACTGGGTTATTGCCGGGAGCAATGGAGCTGGAAGGTTTGTAATTTGTTTTTATCAAAATGATCTAGAGAAAGAAAATTTCCCCTTAAGATGGATAAATATCGAGCAATTGGGAGGAGCATTCCCTAGTATGAGAGGAGTGTCTGAGCACAAAGCCAATGTAACATGTTACCTCTTTTGGGGCAATATGGAAATCATGCTGTAATTTTAAAAGAGTTTGATAAAGATGGCAATGGGAAAACATGAAAAGAGGACCTGGAACTCTGCAATAAACACCCACCTAACCTGGGACCTTTTTGTTACAGTGTAGCACAGGGCCCTCAGGACCCATTGACTTAACTACCTCCAGCTCAGCATCCCTTAGTGTTTTGGTTGAACTATTTCATATGCATTTTCCAAGTGACTTTATTTTCTTAGTATGTTATTTCTCCTCTGAAATTCGGAAATGCATAACTTCTATGTGTTTCTAATCTTGTCTCTATTATACATGCACCATTTTGAATTTTGATTCCATTCTTCATATTGGTGATGCTCAAGAATTTTTTTGCACAACATGTCCTTTGGATTCCCATTTCCCTTAGTTTTCACATTAAACCTTTCAAAAACTGTACGCCCCGCTCCCATTCTACTACCCCCAACCCCCACCCCCCCAAAAAATCCAGGGGTGCTGACCAGCAAGGTGATTAGAAAAAGAAGAGAAGAGAAGTTAGTATTCTGTGGAAGTGGTTTCCCAAGCACTAGGTTTCAGGATGGTTGCAGCCATACACTGTCACGTACGCTATGCAAATTGACTTTACCCTTCCAAGTTTAAATGATACAATTGTCAGCAAAGATATGAGATGATACCAAGTTTGTCATGATTTAATGAACACGTATCTGTTTTCCCTAGTTCCACCAAGGGAAATGTGTTGGGGTGATGATGAGAGTCAGCTGTTCAGTATGAGAAGTCTGCTGGGTAAAAGGAGCACCAAAAAGAAGCTCTTGTTGCATTTTCTACCTCGTACAATGTCATCCTGAGACTCCAACCAAATTTCTTTATCTGATGGCAATAACTGCTCAGGGCTCGCCGCATCATCTGGATTTAGGATTCAGGTTTCAGAAACTGTTTCTTCTTATCAGAGATAATAGAATAACACTTGCATATGTATATAAATAGCCACACCACAACACTGTGATGACGATCAGTGTGTGGGCTGTCATGCATTCAGTGGGCCTTGAGGCCGTGCAGGCATTGAGCATAGCAGGTCTGGACTGGCCACTTGTAGCTAAGCTGTTTGAAGAAGGAGGGGCTTGAAAATAAACTTTAAGTAGTGAAGAAGAGAGCAGCAGTGGTAGAGCTGGCAGTGTAGAGCTGCTCCAATTGTCCCTGACACACATTGCTGAGAGCATGCCCAATATTGCAGGCAAATGTACCAACTGACACCTATTGCACCTGAGCACTCAAAGCCAGAAGGCCACTCTCTAGAACCCTTCTGCTACCATCAGCTGAGTTCTATACTTCACAAGACCCAAGCTATTTTTCCCCCAGCCTGTTTCATGCCAGTAAAATTTGCCTTCAGTATTAATAAATTAAATGTTAATAAACATTCAAAACATAAATACAAAAGAAAATTCTTTCTATGAAAACTTGGTTGAATATTTTGAAATGATTCAATGAAAGTTAGTTGCTAAGCAGTGATTAAAGTGAAAAAGCAATTATAAAAATCTAGAAGGACTCTGTACTCAGTTTGCCTAACAAGTGTCTTCAAGTTTTTGCTTTCTTTTAAAGTAATTATCATTAGAAATAGTAAAGAATGTGTAATGGCTGTGGTATATGTAAGAAAGATGAGGTGGAACCCTAATCAACTGACCAACATTCAAAGAAAAAGTCTGGGCCTTTTATCAAAAGCTTGGCAAAAGAATGCAGTTGTTTTAATTCAAAATAAAAATTTTATGTGCATTTCCATGATTTTATGATTCACTTCTTTAAACACCGGACTTTGTTAACCAACCCACTTCATGTCTTGACTGCATCTAATGAGAGTCCTCTTCATCACTGTTCTGTTGAGATCGTTGGGGTTAGGAATTTTCAAAATCAGTCTCTACTTTGAGTGAAGTAGCATTTCATGAAGGAAGAGCTTTAGAAGAAGGATCTTCCTGAAGATCTTCTGTAATTCTAAGCTCCTTTAATTTTAGGTGAATCGTGACAAAAACAAGACAGGTATTCCTACTTAGCAGCTAAAAGTGGCACCACTATAATAATAGCATAAACCCAATGTATAAATCCCTTACATATCAGCTTTGAAATTGAGATTCTTGATAAATTTGGAAGCAGTTTCAGAATTTGCATTCTTTTCATTTTGTGCATGAAGGCTTTATTATTTTATATTACATAATTTAAAATTGCCTTAATTCTAATTTGCAAATAACAGAATTGCCCAGTATCAGAAGCTACTCTCTCTTTCTGGAATAATAGAAGTAAGCCTCCTAGAGAAGACTTTTACAGTCGACATCTCTGTTCTTGATGATGCCGATCTCTCACCTTGAACTTGGTTTTGGTGTAGAAACTTAGGCTCATTATAAGCAATGATCTTTTCTGAGCTTTTTCCTGGAATGAGTCACTTCTTTGAGTTTTTCTCTTTCCTCATATGCTATATAGTCTCTAGCAATATCACTGGGCTTGGACTCATTCAAGTTCCTCTACGAAGCTTCAGAATGACATCGTAGATTGTTTTATTTCTAAAGTATAGAACCAAGATACTTCTCTACAAAATTATTAACACCTCTAGACAATTAGATTTCTTCAAGATGTCTTTCTCCATCACTAGGTCTCTGAGGAGAGTGTCAGACAACACAAAACCTTTTCTAATGTTTTCAGATGAACTGTCATAGTCTTTCAGATTAAATATGAAGAACACATTATGTACACATTATCTTGGCTCTACCACATGGCTTTGACCAGTGTTTCTCAAATAGAATTCTAAGACCTGGAAGGGTCAACATACAGTTTTACGGGTGTTATAGAAACCAGAGGAGCAGAGACGAGAACTCCAATAGAAGGAACTGTTCTCTTTCTTTGCCCCTTCTGTCTGAATTTCTTGCTTTTATGCTGAAAAATCTCCTTTATCTGAAGCCCCCTTATGCAGTTACATCAATCCACTGGCATATTTGTTGTACCCAGAAGTTGAGCCAAAAAAAAAAAAGCCTCTAAACTCCTAAACTTGTCAAAATGTCATGCATAATATTTAGGCCCGTGACTCTTTTTTATAACAGCTTCACTGAAATATAATTCACATGTCGTAAAATTCAATCTTTTATGTGTACAATTCAGTGGTTTTTAGTATATATACATTGCTGTGCTGCCATCACCATTATGTAATTTTAGAGCATTTTATTACCCCCAAAAGAAACCCCAAACTCATTAGCAGTTACTCCCCATATTCTCCTCCCCTCAGCCCTAGGCAACTACTAATCTACTTTCTGTCTCTATGGATTTGCCTATTCTGGGTATTTCATATAAATGCAATCATACAATATGTGACTTTTGTGTCTGGTTTATTTCACATAGCATGATTTTTTCAAGGTTTATCCATGTTGTATCATGTATCAGTATATCATGTTTTTATAACTAAATAATATTTCATTGTATGGATATATCATATTTTGTTTATCTATTCATCCATTGATGGATATTGGGCTTTTCTACCTATTAGCTATTGTGAATAGAGATGCTATGAACATTTGTGTACAGGTTTTTATTTGAACACCTGTTTTTGATTCTTTTAGTGATATGCCTAAAAATGTAATTGCTAGGTCATATGGCAATTTTATGTATAATTTATTGAGAAATTGCCAAAATGTTTTCCACAGTGGCTGCACTATTTTACATTTTCATCAGCATTGTGTAAGGGTTCCAGTTTATCCACATCTTCTCCAATACTTGCTATTTTCCTTTTTTAAAAAATATTATTATTATTATTATGGCCATCTTAGTGGATGGGAAGTGGTGTCTCATTCTGGTTTTAATTTGCATTCCCTAATTACTAACAATATTGAGCATCTTTTCATATTCTTATTGATCACTTGTATACCTTCTTTGGAGAAATGCATATTCGAGTTATTTGTTCTTTTAAAATTGGTTGTCTGTCTTTTTGTTCTTGAGTCATGTGATGGTAAATTTTAAATGTCAAGTTGGCAAGGCTATGGTGCCCAATTCTTTAATAAAACACTAGTCTACATGTTACTATGAAGAATTTTGTAGGTATAATTACCATTTAAAGTTGACTTCAAGTAAAAGAGATAAGCTTTAATAATATGGGTGGACCTCAATTCCATCAGCTGAAGGCCTCAAGAGCAAAAACTGAGGTTTTGTGAAGACAGCCTACAGGCCAGTCCTCATAATCGTGTGAGCCAATTCCTTAAAATAAATCTTTGTGTGTATGTGTATGTGTGTGTGTGTGTGTGTGTGTGTGTGTGTGTGAGTGTGTATATATACATATATATATGTTTGTCTATATGTATTACATGTAATATATGTTCTCTACATAAATATGCACATATATATATATATATATATATATATATATATATACACAAACACAATGCATACACATACAATAAGATATACATGTATATCCTATTGGTTAAGGTTCTCTGAAAAATCCTGACTGATACAAATTGTTAAAATGTTATATATATATTTATATATTCTGGATACTTTATCAAATATATAAAAATAGAACCTGTGTTTGGTTAAGCCACTTCAGTTGAGTTCGCTACATGAACTTCATAGGGTTTTCTGAGGTTCAGATAGGATAATGTATATAAAACACTTAAACTAGTGCTTGACACATAATTAACGTTATTATTATTATTTTCATCACATTTCAATTCATTTAGAGAAATGAGCCCTATACCTCTCACTTTAAAGATATTATTCATTATTCAGTAAATGCTTATGAGTCCCTTTATGTATAAGACTTGGGTATGATGCAGGGTCAGCTTCATGGCACGTGGCCTGTGCCGCCACGCAGGGCTCTGTACCCGGTTTAATGTTCTGCTGTCATCATCTGAAAATTCTTATTAAGTCTTGAACAAGAGGCTCTGCATTTTTATTTTGCACTGGGCCCTGTACATTATGTAGCCAATCCTGTTACGGTGAATGTAAATTTCTTTTTGTTCAAAATAATAGCTGATGTTTCTAAAAATTACCATGTGTTATGCGGAAAACAAAATTCTGCTAAATATACTCTGCTTAAGAAGACTGAGAAATATATAGTAGCTTTTAGAAACATTATACCAAACATGATGTAAATAAATGAAGTTTTGACATTTAACAGGTAAGCTTTAGTTATGTGAAAAATTTGACTTATTTAGAACAGTCAAGCACCTGATAAATGAAATGTCAATATATTTTGCAATAACAAGAAACAGGAACTTCAGGCTCTGGCGTGGTACTAGTTATTAGGGGTTGGGGAGTTTACATTGCTAAGGTTTTGGGAGATTGTGAAGTAAAATTTTTGAAATGGTTATCTTCTCCCAAGTTATTATTGATGTAACATTCAGGAACTACTTGTGAGATGTTAAACAAGTTGCTTCACCTTTCTTAATCTTAGTTTCTCTTGCTGTAAAGTGAGGATAATATACAGCTGAAAAGTCTATGCAGAGAGTAAGGTTTTTAGCATCGTGTCATGTGAAGTAAAATAAATGTCCTTTTCTCCAAATTTCCCCTTTCAAAGGTATATTGAGCCCCTACTGTGTGCAATGCTTCATTCTGAGCATTGTGGACACAGTTGAGTAAGGGTCCTTGTTCTCAGGTAGACTATATCCTAGTAAAGAAAGAGATGGTAAACATCACAGCTTATGATCACTTCAGGCTGCAATAAGTGCTGATGAAGAGGATTGATTGGTGGGGTTGTTTTAGTTAAATCAGTGGTCAGGGACAAGCTCTCTGTGAAGGTGACATATAAATCGAGATCTGAAAGATGAAAATTAGGAAGTCAAGTGAGAATCCCGGACTAGCTTTTTTATAGCAGAAAGGCCTGGAGAATGGAATGAGCTTTGATTACATGGAGACAATAAGAAATAATTGTGACTAGAGCCGGGGAGGCAGGGAACAGGGTGGCCTCTGAGAGCAGAAAGACAGACGGATGCTCAATTAAGTAGGGCTTTAGGACCAAGGGCAAGAATTTGGATTTTATTCTGGTTTAGGGAGAGATCTTTGGAGGGTTTCGAGCAGGGGAAATACATAATCTGGTTTGTGCTTCAGGTAGATTCCTCTAGCTGGCTGCTCTTCGGAGAGATCAGGTGGACTGAGGGTTGGCAAGAGTGGGAGCAGTGAGCCCTCATGGCGGTGCTGCTTCAATCCAGGAGCAAGAAGACGGGGTCTTTGACTATGGTCGTGGTCTCGGACACTCATAAGAAATAGTTGAATTCAGGATATACTTTGGTGGTAGAGCTCACAGGACTGACTGCTGACTGAATACTAGGGTAAGGGAAAGAGAGAGTGTTTTATTTTTTCCCTGATATAAAATTTAATACATGTTCACTGTAGAAAGCTTGAAAATTTCAGGGAAGTGTACAGCAGGCTACCTGTTTTAATATGTAAACCTACATTTTCTTACACAAGAGGAATTCTATTATTATTGCTAGCCCTTTTGAAGATTTCAGTGCACCTTAACTTATTAGAAGCGTGGAGGATTATTGAAGTTAAAAAAAAAAGAGAGAAAAAGAAACCTGTTCACCCTTTTTTATACAATTTCCTAAACTTAGTTAACCTTTTAATTTTTTTGATGGTTGTTTTGTACACCTATTACCATCTTTATCAATTATCACCAGAAAACATAACCTAATATTGCATTGGATCTCTTCCTCTTGTTTCTCACTATTTCTCTTAACATGTAGAAGTTAGATTTGCAGGTCCTAAGCTCAGGATCATTTACTGAGTGTACCAAGATTGTTCTTCATGAGTATTTCATGAGGATTTACCTTACAGTGCCTTTTATCCCTCTCTTAACATTCTCGGAGGCAAATGTCTCTGGATTGTATCGGTCTACAGTATTTTTAATGTGTCCCTAATCCAGAGCTCTTCCATCCACGTTAGTCTTTTAAAAGAGGTAGGAAACGTGTAAAATTGTTAAAATTACTTTTCTTTTGTCCTTGTCTGACTTGGAATTGTCTAAAAGTCAAGAAGGAAAAAGTATCTCATTTAAAAAGAATATTTTGGGTAGGTATCAGTAATAATAAAAATGAATGCTTTTATGCCCCGCAGCAGTTGGTGCTGCTTGTGCCATTAACATGGACATGGTGTGCCTTACCCTAGGCTTAATTATAAGATTGTAATAAAGGGAAAAAAAACTGTAGGAAGTGTGGTATATTGTTACACTTAAAACAGCCAGTTAAATTAGTCTCTTGATACAGGCTACTTTATAAACTCATTTATCACACAAGTTAGCTTATCTGACCTTTCCACCCCTTCTTGGATAAGGTTGGTAGCAATTTCTCAGTAGCAAAATTATTGATTTTTTTTTTTTTGACTGAGCTTCTTCTCCAGTTTGATTTTCCTTCTTTTCTACACTTCTATTCTGTGTCACCTTCTCAGAGACTGGAGTCCCATTTATGCATTGGCAAGAAAACTGCTGTTTGGAAAGACATGGGAAGCTGTATGTTCAAGCTAATTAGCCACACCTAAACAATTTATGAAGGCATTTTGCTCAATGTGGAGTATTTCCCTTACTCAATAAACAGAACAAAGTGTCGGTTCTCTATTGAAGCTTGGCATACTCCCCAAACAAATGTCAATTCTTCTTTTGTTGCACTATTTAACCTCATGAGCTCTAATACCCTTTTTCTGAATTTTAATGTTGATTCTTACATGTTAAATGATAATCCATTTGTCACATACAATATTGGCATAGGTCATTTACTCAGCTAATAGAAAATATTTTCCTCTATCAATAATTTTTCAGGTTTAGGCAAAGCATCTCTTTCCAGAAGACAATTAGAAGATATCTGTGTATAGCCTTTTACCAGACTTGAGAGATTTAAAGAAAGTAGCTTTCTTATTGCAAAAATTGCATCTGCAGTCAATCTTTCTAAAAGATAATGATTTTTCCCAGAAAAATAAGGGGTCAAGTGTTATAGATGGGAGAGAACTTAACATTGACCAAGTGCCCATTATGAGCCAGAAACTGTGCTGAAAGTTCTATATACATTATTTTCTAGAACACCCTAAGATGTTTCTTTTCTCTGCATTTGTGGTGAAACTGAAGCTGGGAGAGGACAAGTAACTCATACAATCAGCTATGGATGCTGGGCTTGCGATCTAACACGAAATCTGTTGGACTAGATTCCATTCTCCTTCCACTCTACTGCACTTTGCTGCTTCTGTTGGCATGATCCGTGGGGACCCCACAATGTGAGGGTGGCAGCAACCCAGTGACCACACTGGTTCAGATTCATAGAGTTTGCTTGACTGCTTTCTCAATAGTGTCGATAGAGGGGCAGTTATCCCATGTAACCTTGATCTTTCACCCATGGTCAAAAGGCTGGGATACAGAAAATCTCTGTGTGCTCTTACAGGAAGAAACAAGACTATCACTGCTTCCTAACAATGCTGGTCTCTGTTTTCTCTTGGTAACTGAGATTTTGTTTTAAGGAAGGGGACTGTTATGCATTTTTCTCTGTGCTACTGACACCATTGCTGGTAACCATTAATAAATTACTGATAGGTCCAATACCTTAGAGTCTAGGCTATTATTCTTAGTATTCACAAAACTAATGAAATTTCTGTTTAAGAATAGCATTCTTGTGCTTATACACACTTTCATAAACATCAATGCTAAGAAGAAAATCCTATTGCTTTGGATTGGGTTTATGTTCCCTAAATATAGTCTAATTTTCTTGTACCACTCTTTAAAGAACTAACGAGTTTTAAAACAAGTTAAAAAAAAATATGTGTAGATCAGAAATGAGAGGTCAGAACTTGTCTCAAGTATTTTTTTTACAAAATATATTGGTATTTCTCTTACCCCAGTATCTATGATTTGCCTAGGCCAAAATTAAAATAATGAGGTATCTTATTCTAATAGTACCAACATGAATAATCAAGTACTACTTGAATAATCAAGATAATTGTTTTCTAACAATTAAGAACACCAGCGATCCAAAACAATCTTAAACTTTAAAACTTACTTCTTTTCTGACTACTAAAGGTAATACCATTTAACTGTTTTTTTTTTTTTTTTGAAAATGCATATCAGAGAAAAGAAGAAAACTAAAATGATCTGTGATTCCACACATGTAATGATAACCATTACTAACATTTGGTGTACATCAATTTTTTTTTTAAATAACATTGATAGACTAGTCAAGATTCTTAGCTGCAAGGAACAGAAAGAGCTGTTACTCCTTTAAGTATAAAGGAATTTATTGAAAAGATATTTGGTAGCTCGAAAATTCACTGGAAATCCCAGAGAACCAATTTTGGAAAAGAGTAGAAGTGACAAAATGGGGTTGATAAACCAGAACCAGAGGCCGAATACTGCCTTTGCTGAGGCTGGTATTTCGGCCTCAGGTGGCCCTGACGTGGGTGCTCCTCTGCCGGCCCTGCTGCCCTAGAAACTGTGTTGCCCTCACTGATGGGATGGAATTTCCACTAGTCTTGCTTCTGCAGGTCACTGGCTCCCAGTTCCAAGTCTGGGTGGGTGTTGTGCTTGATAAAGTCCAGGCCACATGCCTGCTCCAGATGTCAAGGAGCAGTGACAGAAAGGCTCTTAATTTCTTGTCTCTATAAAGGTAGGAGGCCTTCACTGCCCACAAAGAATCACATGGTGGGAAACTGCCCATACTTGGGAAGGCAGTTTAGATGCTGAGCAGCCCAAAATCTCACATGATGTCTGCCATGAAAAGCTCATAAAGCTTTATATAGCTCTGTATTCTTTCCCCAAAAACATTAAATCATGACTATTTTCCTGAAACATGAAATATTTTTCAAAATTAAGACTTTGAATGACTCTATAATCACAGTTTTAATTTGATTAGTAAATAGCATATGTGATATTAACTGTCCATAAGCCTTGAAAAGTATGGCAGTTACAAAGGTAGAAGCATTGATTTTAAAACAGAATAATCAGAATTATTTTTCTAGTTTCAGTTAGCACTCAGCAGGGAGAAGTCAGCCTTGTAAGCTCAGGCCTTCGGATCTTGGGGAACAGCCCATGATTGCCCAGATAACCTGAGTAAGGCAGGACGGACTGGAAAGGGCAGGTTCAGGAGCTGCTTCTGCCTATCAGGCTGGGGCACACAGCAGTGACACAGGCCCAGCTGCAGGAGGAAAGGAACTCTATCTGACCTGGTTGTAGTCTAGCCAGGAGGCTCCCAGCTTTGGGGCATGGTGCCAAAGGAAGAATCCAGAAGTTGTCAGGGAATGAGAGTTCCAGTCTTTGACATGAGGTTCAGGAGCAGCCTGGGGCTGAAAAATAAGATACAGGTGGGTTTTAGTTCAAGAAGGACTCATAATAGGTATATTACTAAAATGGGGAGAAGAAACATAGCAGGGCTATAGTAACAAGTCTATTTAATAGGGTGGGAGCAGGTATTATAAACCTGGGTATCAGAACTAAAGCAGACATTGATTTCCAGGCTCAATTTGCATATGTTGTTCCTGACTAGGGTAGGGCATGAGGAGCTCTATTGTAGGGAAGGGGTTGGCAGATAGCTGTACATGGGGCCCAGGGACCCCCAGTGAGGACAATTTCAAGGGCTGGGAACAAGGCCAAAGGAGACAAGCTCAGTCAGCTAAAAGGTTAAATTCTTTTCACATTCAATTTGTATGTGGTGTTCAGATCCCGATGGGTTTCCCGAAAATTCTAATACAGATTTCAGATTCCCCAGCGATACTTTACAGCTACCATAGCTCAAGACTTTGCCCTGGATACTCTTATCCTTCCTTCAGACAGTCTGCAACACGTTGAATGTTGCGGGATCCAGCAGAGCCAAACCGCATATGGAGTTAGAGCCCCTAGGTACTAGAGTGGAATTAATTGGAGTAGCAATTGTCATTCTACTTCATGTAACTTTGTGTTTTCATTCTATGGCATTTTAGCCACAAGCATGTTATTCTCAGAATGTGTCTGTGGCATGTTTTGCACTGATCAACAAGCGAGAACACTGCATCAACTACGACATAATTATACTTTCTTCTGCACAACTTCGTCCATGCCTGACATGTGGATTCTGCCCAGGACTGGCTGTGAACCCTGTAAAACCACGATACGATAAATTATCGTCATCAGTCCTCAGAAGGCTGTGTCACATTTGCTTGCAACCATTGGACGAAACTACCTTTTAAAAATAGATGTGTTTTGCACTCTTGAAACTACTTATTTTCCTACTCTTTGTCACAGCCAGCCTAGTTTAAGCTGACGGTAAAAAGAGGTTTTGGAGGTTTTCCACCACAAGGTTATTTAAAGTTCTTTGAGCTGCAGCCAGACCTTCATTTAGCATTTTAATAAACTTCCTGGGCCAAGGAGTAATTTTCCTGTATCCTCTTTGTCCTCAGCATGAAGTAATAGTACAAAAGAGGGTCATCATTTTTAGGCCAGACATCTGCATTAATTATAAAATTATCCTTATGAATAACCAGATATAAGATCTGGGATAGAGAAAAAGGAGAGTAGGCTTCTTTCTGTGGTTAAGATTAAAAAGGGGGGTCATGGACACATCAAGGATGTAAGAAAGTGCCAATAGAAATATTTTTCACACAGATAGCTAGAAAGGACATTAAAAGAAACTGCACATACAGTCAAGGTAATCAGAATTAAATCGCCTAAACATTTGCTTACATGTGTCCTTATCTGGAGTCTCTCTAAGGGCAGAAGTACCAGTAGACTCCCATGTTTACATGGTGATATGGAAATCAGCTTTCAAGACAGTTAGTTGTAAGGATCCCCAGAGAATTTTTTGGAACCTGCATCTCTGGGTACAGTGTGATGTCACTTTTAGTGTTTCTAGGCTTTGGGCCAAAACTCAGTTTCAGAAAAATAATTGCAAAAATGTTTAAATAATTTGCATGAGGTTTGTGAAAGCAAGGGAAAAGCCGCCTGCTCCATTCCCAAAGGAGATTTCAAGACACAATCAATGTTAGGCCGCAAAACACTGTTTAGACAGAATAATTATCAGCCCTTTCCCTTCTCTTTCATTATTAAACTGAGGTCTAGTCCCTCTGAGGGTTTCACCTGGCATATGGAAAGACTGTTGTTGCTAAGTCCTCTTTATGGATGTTCAAATAAGCTAAGTAAATTCAGAGTTTACTAAATTGGCTCATTCAAAAAATTGGACATTATTTTACGTGAAGGTGCTTCTATGTCGTGATTAGCTTTCTTTGGTCTCTATTCATGTTATAATCAAGTATGATGGAATTATATGGGATGCTATCAAACTATGTGGAGAATTTTTGAAAATATATCCCAGTACTGAGTTCATCTCATTCATTGTTAACTCCTTAAAACTGAGCTCAGAGAACCCTAAGTGACAAGATCATCAAAACAACACACAGAAGGATGCAGTGGGTGGAATCCTATTAAAACAAAAAAGTGAAGCCGTGTTTAAATCCTGTTACAGCTATCAATGCCCAAATTACAGTACAATTATTTCTTTAGGGAACTACTTAAAGTATTGTTTGAATTGAATCAAATTTATTTTTACGGAAATTCTTGAAATGGCATTATCTGATTTAAAGAGACATAGCTCTTTTTATATTGTAGTTTATTGATTTTGATAGTTCAGTAATGAATACACTGAACAGGTGGCACTGTTAGAGAGCATACAAATACAATTTTACTTTTCCTCTCTCCCCTTTTGAATAGTGTCTATTTAAATTCACTTTGTGGAACTAGTTTTCCCCCTGCTTTTGAGAAGGGACCATCATTTATATACATATATATTATATGTATTACATATCGTGTGTGTGTGTGTGTGTGTGTGTGTGTGTGTGTGTGTGTGTGTGTGTGATGTATGTATCCATCCTCTCTTTTGGCCTCTCTAACCTCTTTTTTCACAGTAGAGTTGGGTAGTTTTTACCAACTCCTTTATAAGTCTTTCTTAAATGGCCCTGAAACTCACTTTGGAATGTTAATGTAGATGCAACCCAAGACCACTGCAAATAACTATGCAGTTTGTATCCTACACGAAGATGCCATGTTATGGGGATGAATGAATGCTGAATTCCGGTCCTTGCTCCTCTAGCAGTATAGGGTACTAGAAAGGGCACTTTATTGTAATTCACTTACCCAGTAGAGTTGCTTTTTTGCTAATTTGTCAAAGGCACCTATTGCCTCAGAGCCATGGTTGAAATTGAGACAGAGTCCTATTTAAAATCCCATTGCAGTTAAATGAGTTGTAGGATTAGTAGTTTCTTTATATAAAAACCATCTATAGATGTTGATGACACCTGTGACAACTATTCAGCTGCATGTCAGAAAATTGTCAAGAGGCTGAAGGATACCCATTGTCATCTATGACTTTTTATTAGAGTAAAATATCAAAAAATTTAAAGATTTTTTTTCATCAATAAGAGAACCAATACACTTTAATGGAGGAAAGAATAGACCTTTCAACAAAAGGTGCTTGGATGACTAAATATCCACATGCAAAAAAATGACCCCTACCTCACACAATGTATAAAGATTAACTCAAAAGTTAACCTAAATATAAGAGTAAAAACTTTTAAGAGAAAACATAGGAACAAATCTTTGTGGCCCAGATACTGAAAGTACAAGGTACAAAAGAAAAAATAGATCAATCAGACTTAATTAAAATTATTATTTTTTTTAATGCTTTAAAGGATATCATCAAGAAAATGAAAAGACAACCTACAGAATGGTAGAAAATGTTAGCAGATCATATATCTGATAAGAATATATAAAGAACTCATAACAAAATATATATATAACCAAAAAATGAACAAAAGATCTGAATAGACATTTCTGCAAAGAAGATATTCAAATGACCGATAAGTACATGAAAAGATGCTCAACATCATTAGCCATCAGGAAATTTAATCAAAAGCACAATGAGATACCACTTCACATTCACTAGGATGGTTATAATAAAAGACAGATAATAACAAGCATTGGTGAGGATGCAGAGAAATTGGAACCCTCATGCACTGCTAGTGGGAATGTAAAATGGTGCAACTACTTTGAAAAACAGTTTGGCAGTTCTTCACAAAGTTCAATATAAAGTTACTATATAACCCAGAAATTCCACTTCTAGGTTTAAACATAGAGAGTTGGAAACATATTTCCACATAAAAACTTGTACACAAATGTTCATAACAGCATTATTCATAATTGCCAAAAAGTGGGGAAAAAACAAATGTCTATCAGCTGACAAATGAGTAAACAAAATTTTATGTTCATACAATTAAATATTACTCAGCAATAAAAAAGGAACAAAAAACTTATTCTTGCTACCTTATGGAAGACCCTTGAAAACATTATGCCACGTCAAAGAAGTCAGTCACAAAAGACTACATACAGTATAATTCCATTTATATAAAATGCTCAGAATAGGCAAATTCATAAAGACAAAAAGTTAGTGGTTGTCTATTTTTGGATAGTTCACTGATAGTATATAGACAAAATTGATTTTTATATGTTGATCTTGTATCCTGCAACCTTGCTGAACTTTTTGTTTGTCTTTTAGTGAATTTCTTAGGATTTTCTATATAAAAAATGTTTCATCTGCAATGGAGATAATTTTACTTCTTCCTTTTCAATGAATACCTTTTATTTCTTTTGCTTCCCTGAATTCACTGGTTAGAACCTCCAGTACCATGTTGAATAGAAGAGTGAAAGCAGGCATTCTTGCCTTGTTCCTGATCATAACAGAAAATTGTCTTTTTCACCATAAAGAATGATTTTGCTGTGGATTTTTTGTAGCTGCCTATTTGTTACGTTGAGGATACTTTCTTCTATTTCAAGTTTGTTAATATGTTTTGTGTTTTTTTTAAATCATGAATGTATGTAGGGTTTTTTCAAATACTTTTCTATGTCTATTGGGTTGAATAGATGGTTTTTGTCCTTTATTTTATTAATATGATGTGTTACATTGGATGATTTTCATATGTTAAACCAATTTTGTACTCCTTGTACTCAAATTCCACTTGGTCGTGGTTTATAATTCTTTTTATATATTGTTGAAGTTTGTTTGCTAGTATTTTGTTGAGGATTTTTGCACTTACATTTTTAAGGTCTTTTATATTTTAGATATGTTCTTTCAGTCTGTCCATTTAACTTTATCCATTGTGTTTTCTAGCTTTTATGCAAATACCAGTTTGGTCAATATTTTCTTCTATGGCTTTATGATATTTTTTATTGTTGAGAAATATCATTTCTACTCTAAGACCATAAAACAATTTGCCTGTGTTTTTCTTTAATATGATCATTATTTTATTTTATTTATGTTTAGAGGTTAATCAGTTGGGAATTTATCTTTATATAAGCTATAAGGTAAAGACTCAATGGCTTATTTTTTTTTAAAAATCATTCAGTAATTCACCAATTTATTAAAATTCATTCAATAAACATATTAAACACCTGAGAAATGCTAAACACCATACTAAATATTGTAAATACAACTGTGAAAAACAGACAAGATCCCCATTCTCATATAGTTTACATGGAGGAGAGATTCAGCACAAAATTAAACAAACAACTAAGGTAATTTCAGATAGCTAAAAGTGCTATGAAGGAATAAAACATGATGATAGGATGGAGAATAATAGAGCTTTGTTAGATACTATGGTCAGAGAAATCTCCTCTAAGATGATACATTTGTGTTGGGACTATAGTGATGGGGATCCAGTCATTGGAAGAACCAATAAAAGAATGTTCCAAGTAGAAGGACAAGCATAGACAAAGGCTCTGGGGCCAGAGCAAACTTTGTGTATTCAAGTAACTGAATGAAACTGCTGTAAATGGAATGATGTGAGGAAGATGGAGAAAATCGCCAGATGAGGAGGAATGTTGGGACAGGGCTAGTTCACGCAGGAACTTTAAGGCCATGTTAAAGAAGGCAGCGAAAGTTATTAAGCAGGGGAGCATAATAACATATTTTTAAAGGGGCCCTTGACTATTGTATGGAGAACGAATTGTAATAGTGCAATAGAGAAAGTAGAAAGGTCAGTTAAAAGGGATGATGGTGACTTGAACTAGGGAGGTACACATAAATATGGAGAAAATTTGACAGATTTGAGATATTTTGGAGGCAATAATAACTGACATTTATTGAATACATAATATGCATCAGCTACTATTCTAATCTCTTACTTAATCCATTAATCCTCACTGTATCCTATGAATTAGATGATGTCATTATCCTTGTTTTACAGATAACAGCTTGATCAAGTATAGGTAAATTGCCTAAGGTTACAGAATTGGTCAACGATCAAGTCAGCATCTGAACCCAGATAGCTTGGTTCCAGGGCTCATGTTCTTAGGTACCCATTTTTACTCTCTCTCCAGCAGAGTCCATGGATGTACTGGTAGAATGAATGTTAGAGGTGAATGAAAAGCACAGATCAGAGATGACATAGGTTTTTGGATTGAGCACCATGGTGGATGGTGTTATTTACTAAGATTGGAAATATTAGGGAAGCTACAAATATAAGGGTTTGTATGTTTGGTGGAGGTGGGGAGGGTGAAAATGAAAGAGGAATTACTTGTTCTGGTTTAGAAATATTAAGTTTTAGATATCTCAAGTGGAATGTCAAGTAGGCAGTTTAATACATGACACTAGAGTTTAGGAGCTATGTAAATGATAGAATAATTTCAAATTCATTGGTAGAAGGTTGGTAGTTAAAGCCAGATTCCTAGATATAGTAGATCTAAAAAAATAAAATGATACAGTCCATATTCAAGTTCTAGTGCATTTAGATGGAGGAGAAGCCAATAAATAAGACAGAGAAGGAACAGCCAACAAGGTAGGGGGAAAGCTCATAGAGTGTGGTATCTTAGAAATCATGAGGCAACTATTGCAAAATGCAATTCATTGAACAACCATCCCTTTCCCCATTTATCTGAAATACCACTTTTATTGTATGTCTTTTCCATATTTACCCAGGTTTATCCTTATACCCTTCCACTCTACTTGTTTATTCTACCGTAAGTAGAAACGAAATGCTGTATCAATTCCTGCCTTACATTAGGTAGTAATTTTCAAAAAGTTTCTGCCTGCTTATATTATTTTTTCTAGATTTGAACCAACTCATTATATTCCAAATGATCCCATTGGAATGGTGTTGAATTTACACAACTATTCGAAGGAATACTGACATCTTCATAGCAAGTTAGTCCTTCTCCCCAGGAAAAGAGTATGCTTTTCTTCCATTCAGGTTTTTCCTATGTCTTTAGCAAAGATATCTAGTTTTCCTCCTGGAGGTCTAGCATGCTTGCTGGTAAGTTTATCCCTAGATACTTTATGGTTCTGGTTGCTAACATGTATCAGCTTCTTTTTATTGCACTTCTTAATTGATTATTGCTGGGTTTGTTAAAATTCTGTGTTGTAACCCACACACACCAACTCCGACCAATTTAAACTGAAAGGGAACTGAATGGAAACAAATGGGGGAGTTTGTGTGAGTAAAGGGAGATTGGAGAACCAGACTCAGAATATACACTACATTTTATAATAACAAGACAATTACTTTAATTAATAAATTTTATAAAACTAATAAAATAGTTAAGAGGTTTTAAGTGGAACGTAATATCTTTATTATATAAGTAACTCCTAAAGTTGTAAAATTCTATGTACCCAAAAGATAAATGTACAAAGAACAACAATAAACACCTTATAAAGTAGAAGAAAACAATGAACAGATATACAAAAAATTATTCTGCCTCACTAGTAGTAAAAGAAATGTCACATAATAAGGTACTGTTTTTTTATCTGTCAAGTTGTTGGTTTTTTTAATGATTAATTCTGGCAGTGGTTTAGGAAAATTAAATTCTTATCTATTGCTGATAAAATGTAAAATGGTATAAGAAGTGTCAAAAGCCTTAAAGATGTTTATAATTATACTAAGTCATTGACTGAGTAGTTATATTTTAAAGATTCTCTTTTGAAAGTGATTCTAAATACAGAATAAATTTTATGTGCAAAGATGTTCAGTGCAGCTTTATTTATGAAATAGTGAAAAACTGGAAGCAGCTCAAATGTGGGAAATGGTTAAAAATATTATAGCAAATCCACTTGGTAAAATATTAATGAACTTTAAATGTAAATTTTATGAGAGCTAAATAATAACTAGAATTATAAATGTTAATATGTGGAGGGGAAAAAAACTCCACCTAATTGGAAGGTAAAACACTCTAATGGTTATCTATGTTTCCTAGGACTTTGGTGATGTTTCTACTTTCCTGCAATTTCCCCAAATTGTCTATGAGTATATTTTATTTCTACAATATAATAAAAAAATTAAAAAATTTCCCCTATACCCTATGTCTACCTTGAGCTTATAGCTATTTTAGTTCTTATTTCCTAAAGGCAAGAACCTCAGACATGAATTTTCCCATCTTTCTTACCATTTACCTCTAAATGTCGGTATCTCTGTGCCAACTTTGGTGTTCTCTCCCTTTTCAAGGCTAACTCGTTTTCTCCACAATCCTGCTGTCAATTTTCCTCCATCTCTAGCATCCTTAATCTCTTCCTCTTCATTGGCTCCTTCCCCTCAAGCAACACTTTACACAGGTCTCATCTATCTTGAAACAATCCTTACTTGACCCTGTTGTTTTTAATACTCACAATACTTCTCTCCTTTTTACCTACATACTTCCTTTCTTTCATTATCATCATGTTTTACTCTCTCTCACTTCTATTTGAAACTCATCCTGAAAGATCCCTAGCAACTTTCTAGTTTGTATATATTAAAATGACAGAGCTAGAAGGTCCTCCTACACCAGGCCAAGCCATTTCATTTTACAGATTCTGACACTACCTTTTACTGCCTGTGTCACTTTAGGTTTTACTTCAGTGCTCTTTTGTATCAGTTTCTTTAATTATAAAATGTGGATAATATTGGAAGGCTACAATAAAATTGTTGTGGGAAGTACATGTGTT
The DNA here is from genome assembly GCA_028627145.1 of Eidolon dupreanum. Lineage (NCBI taxonomy): Eukaryota > Metazoa > Chordata > Mammalia > Chiroptera > Pteropodidae > Eidolon > Eidolon dupreanum. Next base: position 59,318,795 of record CM053501.1, on the reverse strand, counting down.
AATAATGTATACAGGGCTTATAGCAGGGCCTGGCACATAGAAACATTCATGGAAAGATAATTATAGTATCCCTAACAACACACAGACGAGAAAAGTTTCAGTGGTATAAAGAGCCTCGTCTAAGATGTGGCTGTGCCAAGACCAGAGGCTTGATTCCTCACTTCCAGATCAATCCTCTTTTTGCCACATTATACTTTATCTTAAATTCTTTTCTAGGTCCTCTCCTCTATAATCTTTCTGTAACATTTGAGATGATTATTTCCTCCTTGAAATCCCATTTAACTTATGATACTACTTAGTTCCTTTAAATCCTTGGATATAGAAATTCTCTTTTGCCCCCAATATTTTTCCCAAAGTGCAATCCTAGTCCTGTGCTTCTCTCCTGATTTGCTTTCTCCCCTTAGTTTTATTATGTCCTGACTTCATTTATATATTCTTCATGTGGTAATTCCCTGCCCTACCCAAGATTGTAGCTTTCTACAACTCCAGGGGACACCATTACATCCCAGTCTATGGGAATGCCATCCTCCAGAGTTATGTAATGCACAGGCCATGAGTCTATTCTCTGACTGGTCCTGACCTCTCTCCTTAGTTGCTACTCAACATGTCAGGCTATACATCGGATATTTTCATTTGGATGTCCCATCATCACTTCTACTTTGTGTGTGAAAAGTGATTATCTCACTTTACCTCTCGGACTAGTGGCTTTTCTTCATCTTTCTACCACCATATAGAGAAACTCCATTCAACCAATCCTCAACCCCAAGTTCAAAACGCCAAGATCATATCCTCCCTCCTAATGTCTTATCACTTAGGCCTGATCAGTCTGTCAAGTAACTGAGTTCTGGACTTGAAACCAGCACAGATTTAGAAAGAATGCTGGTTGAAATAGCCTGAGCTGAGGCTGGGTCCTAGTGAAGGTGCTTGCCTGTGTGAAGCAAGGGGACCAATGTAAACTGTAGCGACAGAGAGAGTCAGAGGTCAGAACCAGAGCAGTGTCAGGGGTCAAATCCAAAGAGTGAGGAAAAGGCATACAAAGGCAATGAAGCAAGGGATTTATGCTGAAGACGTTGGGAACTTGTGAGAACACAGTGTAGAAGGCTCACTGAAAACAGGCTGGGAGAAAGTTAGGGACCAACCATGAAAGGTGCTGCTTGTGTACCATGGAGACTGATCCCTAGGATCTTCCTTTTAAAAGTGGCTCCCCATTCCCCATTGCCATTATCCTAATTTACTACCTCAGTGCTTTCACCTTCTATTAGCTCTCCTTGCTTCCAATTTATCCCCCTACCCCCACATTAGATTAATTTTCTGAATCTCTGCTTTGAGCATCTGTCTTAGTCCATTTGGGCTGCTATACCAACACCATAGCCAGGGTTGCTTATAAGCAACAGATGTTTATTTTCACACTTGTGGAGGCTGGGAAGTCTGAGATTGAAGCACCAGCAGACTTGGTGTCTAGTTAGAGACCACATCCTGGTTCAGAGACAGCATTCAAGTGTCATATCTTAGAGCAAATAAAACCAGGAGAAATGGGGCTGCTAAGTGCATGGGGATAGTGTGTTTGTCCACTTGAGGCTTTTTTTTTTTTTTTAGATTTGGGCAGCAGCAGCCTGGGCAGAAGCAGTGGGGCCCTGGCTGGGTGTTAATATAAGAAGGCTTCAAAAGTCATACCAGATGGGGGAGAGAATGGGGAAAACAAGTAAAGAACCAAGGGTTTATTCAAAGAGAAGCCAGTCAGGAAAACCAATATCCCAGATGAGAACAGTGTGTGAGCATAAGTGGGAAGGAGAATTGGGCACCCTGGTGAGGGATTTCAAGGTGCTACTGCTGCTGTCTCAGCTGGCTTGCACAGTTACTGTAAGATACACAGTGACCTTCAACATAAATGGCACCTAGTCTGCATCTCCCTGTAAAGCAAGGCTTGAAAACACCTGGTTTTGGGCTTTTTGTGCTGTTCTTTAGGCCTTTTTTTCCCCCAAAAGGCAGGACTTACCAATACTCACATGCTCAGGATGAATGCTCGTGAAGGTCAGGGTCTGAATCTTTAAAGTAATCATGAGTCATATAGAAGAAGCAGTAACACCACTGTGCAGATGATGTTTTGTTAGATGCTTCCCTTTCACCAGGTCCCTGCAGTGCAGTTTCCTGCCTTGGATGTTCTGGACCAAACTGTAGACTTGAATGAAAGCCAAGCAGCTGAGGGTAAGTCTAGGTAAGATGGAAAGCAATGTTGCTCAGGGGAAAACAGCTGGCTAATGTTATTCAGTTCATCTTGGCTCTTCTACCTGGGAAATTTTCCATTTTTATCAAATTTCAATATCTGATATTTCAATATCTGAGATTGCTTTTGAGGTCTCAAATGATAGCTCAAAGGTCAAGAAAGTGATGTCATAATGAGAAATGATATTAGAAGCAACACATGTGTGATTTTATGCTTGTGAGAAAACTTTGGTGTATATGTATATGTACACAGACAGCTGTGTACAGTAGTCCTCCCTTATCCACAAGGGAATTTTCTAAGACCCCCAGTGAATGCCTAAAACTGCACATAGTACCAAATCCTATATATATATTATATTTTTCCAATACATACATACGTGTGATAAAGTTTAATTTATAAATTAAGCATGGTAAGAGATTAACAATAATAACTAATAATAAAGTAGAATAATTATAACAACATGCTGCTGTAAAAGTTACATGAATGTGGTCTCTCTCTCTCTCTCAAAATATCTTCTTGTACTATACTCGGCCTTTTTTTTTTTTTGGTGATGTGAGATGATAAAGTGCTTACATGATGAGATGAAGTGAGGTGAATAACATAAGCATTGTAATGTAGCATTAGCCTACTATTGACTGTCTGACAATATTTAACAAGGACTTTACTGCTTCTCTTTGGCATATCCAAATTGCCAGCATCACAACTCTTGAGCTTTGAGGCCACAATGAAGTAAAATAAGGGGTTACTTGAACACAGGCTCTGCGATAGTGTGACAGCTGATCTGATAACCAAGATGGCTACTAAGTGACTTGATGGGTGGGTGTGTAGATATGCTGGACAATGGGTTGATTGACATCCTGCACAGGGAGAAGCCCCACGAGCAAGGTTTCATCACACTACTCAGAACAGTGCATAATTTAAAACTTATGAATTGTTTATTTCTTGAATTTTCCATTTAATATTTTTGGTCCATGGTTGACTGTGGGTAACTGAAACCACAGAAAGTGAAACTGCTAATAAGAGGGGGACTACTGTGTATTTCAGGTCACCAAACCTTACAAAAGACAACATGGATTAAAAAAATACAAGTCCTTACAAGGACAACTAAAATGACTAAAAGGTGATGGCAGTTTTTATTATGAGAACAGACTGAAAGATTAAAGCTCTTTATCATGCAAGGGCCTTGGACTACAGCCTAGAAATCAAAAAGCAACAGGAAGGCTAAGGCAGACACCACTGTCCGACAAAACTCCTTTCAGGACACAAAAAGGTAGGTGAAAATTTACACAGTAGGTAATAAACAAAGACTATATTATTTCATGGGTTGTAAAGACTGAAAATGTAAATCTGCTTGGTGAGAGCTTATAAACATTGATCAACGATCCATAATAGGCAAGTTAGGGATGTTTGAAAAATAATCCTAGTGTAGACTTTGAGGTCATGGAAAGGTATAAATACGACATTTTGGGTTGGGCAGATCAAACATATGACTTAGTATGGCATTTCCAACATTATTTTGAGATACCTCTTTGTATCTCTGATGCTGAAGTTGTAACTTCACTTCTTACCATCTACATCTTTATTTTTATTCCCACATTTTAATTTTATAACAGAAAGGCAGTTAGAAACTGGGGTGCTGTCTCTTGTTTTACAGTAAAGTGGTTTAAAACATATATACTTTATGCCATTATGATTGATTGAGGAAAGATGAGGTCATCCGGCAAGTAATTAAAAAGTCGTATTTAATTAAATGTAAGCATTGCCCAATGCAGATTTCAAGGCCTACCTCAATAGTCTAATGTGAGATCCCAAAATCTACATTTTTAAGTCAGTTCACAAAGGATCCTAATGTAGTTAGTCTCAAGACCATGGTTTAAGAAATATTGAAAAAAAGAAGATTTCCTCCAAGATTGTTGCTAGCCCATAAAGTGCCTTCCTGCGAATTGGAAAAAGGCACCCTTCCTCAAACATTTAATTTCTGTCTGCGAGACAGCAAATATACAAATCTACAGAGGTGAGTGGCACTCCAGAGGGGTGCAGTACACCACCTGCACACATGTATTCGGCCTTGTTTCTTTTGAACTTCCAGTTTAAAGCTTAAGCGTCCTTTGTGCATAGGAGGCTCCAGAAAGTGGGTGCATCTGTCTCTAGTAGGAGGCCCTGGTCAGAGGCTCCTTATTCCCTTTTCGCCCTTGTTATCATAATTGACTTTCTGCCAAAGCACGGACACAAGAAGAAACACTCAGACAAAGCAAGGGATAGGAGAATAGAAAGGTAGTTTTAGTTTTTTAATTAAAAAAAATGACATAACATATACTAAAAATAGTAATAATTTTACTAATAACTTTAAATAAAATGGTAATGAGACTGTGGATATGGTATTTATTTTTGAAATACTACCAAGAATAAACCTCAAGTATGAATCACAAAACAAGTTACCACTTTTACTTGACATTTTGGAATATTTGCTATTTTGTGCTTAAGCTTGTCATCTACAAAATGGCAACTTTCAGGGCAATTTCAAAACTTTATATTCTAGGTCCTATACAAAGAATTCACAGTTTACATTTCTAGATACAGCTGTTATTTCTTACAATGTAAGTTTCAGCATTATCTCATCCACTTTCCTTCTCTCCCGCTTTATTTCTTTCTCTCACTTCATGTTTTTCTTCTTTCTCTTAGTGACACACATTAGAAGCCATGTGGCAGTTTCTAAACACTGTCACTCAGTTTCCTCTGTCCCCCCAGTCATCATCACCTCAGCCATCCACCATAATGCTATGCTTGGATTATTGTGTCCAGCTCTCCTTAGTGTTTCTGCCTCCAGTTTCTTCTAATCTATTCTGGACATCACGGACAAAAGTTTCCTAAAATAATTTTTTTTGGACTGTCTTCTTTGTTCAAAGAATTAAGCACCTGTCCAACTTTTTTGTTGCTGCCTCCTGCTCTACTGTTTTCAGCAAAATTCACCACATAATTTTATCACTAGCTCTGTTTTCTGTTTTTTGTTTGTTGTTTTTCTCTCTCAAATGCTCTCCCTGTAAAGACACCTCAGGGCAAAGAGTTTTTCATATATATGTATTCAAATACACCCTTCAGTGGTGGTTGCCTAACTTGGCTCTGCATCAGAATTACTGGGAAAGATTTTAAATAGCACAGTTCTCTGTTCACCAGCCCTAGAGGTTCTAACTGGGTAGATCTGGATGGGTTCTGCACTCTCAGATGGTGTAAAAGCTTAACGGGGCAGTTTCACTCAGCGCTGGATATGCAGAAAGTGTTCAGTAATTACTGAGGGAGTGAATGTATGTCACCTCTTTCCTTAAAATCTTTCAGTGGCTCCCTATAGCTCTTAAGATAAGTATCAGACCCCTTCTGTTAGCAAACAAGATTCTTCATGATCTGGCCCTTGGCTACCTCTCTGGCTTCATTTTCGGCCATTTCCCCACATTCAGCCTTTACTGCAATCCTACTGAATGTTCCCTCCCCTAAAATCTCAATATTCAATTTGTACTTCTTATGGTGTAGCACTTCTTATCTTTTAGGTCAGTATTCATTCCCATGCCTTATCTCTCCTACTAGACTGTCAGCCTCTTGAGGATAGATAGCTCTCTAGCGCATCTTTGTCTCTCCCTCGGTGCTAGCACAATATCACACACATATATTTGTTACCTAAGTGAATACATTTCACTAATGTCATCACCAGTATAAACTTGTATGGATGAATACATTTCCCCCCCTTTTTAAATTCATTTTAGATCAAACTTTACTGTGGAATGCAAATGATCTTTATACCTTTTTAAAAATACTCCTTCAGATGGAGTGTTAACATGATTTTTAGTACATAGTTGGTGTGTAAAACAGTAAATGAAGTTAACACATAAACTTTTCAGTAAAATTGCAATTGTTGAGAATATAACAGAGAGTTAAAATAACGAGGGTCCACATACTTTTCAAAGTGTAAATATACTAATAGTAAACATGTGGACAACATTAAGTGTGTTTCCATTTAAATTTAGGATAACTTCTTCAAATTTGCATGAAACCTAGCATAGCGTTTCTCAACGTGTGGTCTAGGAACTGCCTAGGTCAGGATTCCCTGGGGTGAATTTTAAATATAAAGGTCTGGCCCCACTCCAGATACCTCTCCAGTCAAAATCCCCTGGCAATGAGAACCCAGAATCTGCATTTTTAACAAGCTCCACACATGATTCTTAAGGCCAGGAAAGTGTGATACCCACCTGTCTAGAATTAAAATAAATGCTCCAATAAATTAATTTAGAATAGATAATGGCCTGATTTTAGAGCATATTCTTATTCATGAGAACTACTTAGGTGAAGATATATTAAATTCAGGGCTAGTTTGGATACAAGGTAAGAGAACAAGATAAGAATCTCTTTAGTATTCATTAGAATGACATCTATCGCTAAGCTTTGATGCTTCTCTTGAAATTTCTGAGATATTTTTTCACCAAGAAAAATTTTAGGACTGTCCCATAGAACATATAGATATTGCAGCAGACTTTTTGCAGCAATTTGAAGTTTTCAAAATATATACTTCAGGGATGGGAAATTTCCCAGTCTTGAGCCTTCGACTGTGTTGCTGACTTCTTTAGTAGCTGTATGTCACTGCTAAGACGTCAGGACACAGTCTGCATTACGTGATGTCACACCAGCAATAAAGGAAGGTGTTTAAAGGTCCGTGAGACTGGTTTTTATAAACTTTTTCTCCAGAATTCCCTTTAAGAGTTGTATTATTCTGCTTGGACTGGCATAATAAAATATCACAGACTGGTTTAAACAAGAAACTTTATTTCTCACAGTTTCGGAGGATCAAGGTTCATGATCAAGGTGCCGGCAAATTTGCTATCTGGTGGGACTCTCATCTTGGCTTGCAAAACTGCCACTTTCTCACTACAGACTCACATGGCCTATTCTCTGTGCTCACTTGGGGTCATAGCTAGAGGTGGCGGGGGTGGGAGTGGGGGTAGTTTCGATCTGGTGTCTCATCCTCTTCTTATAAGAACACTAGTCCTATTTGATTAGAGTACCTCCTTATGACCTCATTTAACCTTAATTACCTTCTTAAAGGCCCTATCTTCGAATATAGTCACAAGAGGAGTGAGGGCTTCAACATATAAAATGGGATTGGGGGGAATAATTTAGTTTATAACAAAGGTGTTTTCAGTGCCGTTGACCTTGTTATTTAGTCTTCCAACTCCAGGTGCTCACAAATATATTCTATCTATTTTCACAAAATTTTTTTTCAAAGTGAGCCAAATAAAACTAGTTCTTTAGTAGCCAAAAGATCTTTTTGGGACCATCTCTAAATTTATCTAATTTAGCTGTTTATGCCAGTTTATGCAGCTGAAGCCACAATATGAAAAAAGTCCGTTGTTTGTGGTCTGTGGACCTGTTTGGAAGTGGCCTTGTTTTGCAGGTTTCTTCACCAGGGGCCTCCTTTTGAATTCAGAGCAGTGATGGGACGTTGGCCTTATCTATGGTGCAAGTTACTATTTATCTGTCTCATAGAACACTGAGCACAGTGACATTTGCTTATGAGAATCACCCTGTTGAGGACATTTTATCTAAACATAAAAAGGCCAGCTCCAGGTTATTATCTCTAAATACAGTAAATACAGTTATATCTAAAGCAGCGCTATCCAATATAATCCAGACTGTAAATATAATTAAATTTTTTTTCTAGTAGCCACATTTAAAAATGAAAAAAAACAGGTTAAATAATTTTTAAAAATATAGTTTACTTAACCCACAATATCCAAAATATTGTGATTTCAACATGTGACCGATATTTTAAAATATTGATGAGATTTTAACATTGTTATTTCTAATAAATCCCTGAAATATGGCATATATTTTACACTAACAGCGCATTTCAATTTGAACTAGCCACATTTCCAATGCTCAATGCCTCATGTGTCTAGTGGCTACTATATTGGACAGCACAGGTGTAAAATACCCATATCTAGATATAAATTCCACAGTTTCAGAACTAGAAGAGAAATCCAGGATGTAGAAGATTTCTCTTCTTCTCCAGTTCCTCCTCCTCTTCCTTTTTTTTTTTTTTTTTTTTTTTTTTTTGGTAATGTTAAATGTATCCATCTGGTATACATTTCCACACCATAGAAAACTACTTTTGTTAAGCTTTTTTCTTGCTGTGGTAATAAGTGTCTCTCTTTTACGTATCAGCATCATGACTTAAGTTTCTCCTGTACAATTAATTGGTCAGTTTTCCATTCTGATATGAATCATTTGTTTGTCTACAGTGATGCAGATCTCTTGTCATCTTCCATCATAGGTCATTTACCTTGTCATCTGTCATCACAGGACAACGTGATAAGATATGATCATTAGGGAAGCTATGTTCTCCCAGTCCTAACCATTTACTGCTCAAGGCAAGAATTCATTAAAAGAATTAATGCATCTTCTAAAAGTATCTTATAACTTGGTGGCAGCTTAGGCACCAGGAAATGATAGCTCCTCATGGACAGGCATGTATTCAATTTAAATTGCTTTGGGTTTTTATTTATCTCCCTGGATAATAGACCTTGCCATCATTCATTAACCTTTGTGAGCAATTTAGGTTTTTCTTTACTTGGCATAGTCTCCATTGTCTTAAGTCAGATTTTTAAATGTCAAATTTCAAAATGTAGCAGGGTTGATATTAGAATTGATGAAATTCTTTAAAAGAAGATACTACAACTGGACTCTTTGGCCATCTGTTTCAGGTGAAAACATGTCAATCTGGCTCGAGTAGTTGCCTCTAATTCCTCCTTGTGTCTACGAGAGCTCCTAGACAAGCATCCTGCACATAATATGTACTCCATATATGTTTTTTGAATGAATAAAAAATTGGAATGGATGCATCAATTTACCAAGTGATTTGAGTGGGTAATAGAGGAGACCTCTTTGTGTTTGGAGCCAGAGACTGAAGCAACAATGAGATGGAAGGGACAAGATAACATCTGACCATCCAGGCCTACTCAGAGGCCAAGACTAATCCTTATGAAAAGGTCATTCTCCCCATTTCTGCATGGATCCAATGCAGACACAGTACATATACTGAGGAGATTGGGTGTAAAAGTAGCAGACCAGGAACTCCCAGAATGACTCAAGGTGGAGGAAGATATTGGCAAGGTGCTGAAGTCTTACATTTATGAAAGTTTATGGTACCCTGAAGCCACATAGATGAGGCCTGGGGACGTTTGCTTTATAGTTCTAAAACATTTCAGCATCTGAACCAATGTTTAACACCCAGGACAACAACTTCCCTCTATTTGCATCCATACTCTGAATTCTTCCTTTCTTCTCTTTCCCTATTCACATATATATTAAATAATTCATCATATAATTCATACTGTGCTAGTATTAAAGGGGCTATCAGAATATATATTTTTAAAAAACCAACAATCATGACAACTTTTATTAGAAGCTAGTAGTTGTTGTGGAACACTAAAACACTAAAAAGAAGATTATTATTTTGCATAAAAGAAGGCTTTTGGAAGGATTAACTATATATGGTTTGGAAAGTATACCATTAAAGATCCAGGGATTTATATAATTTTATTAAAATCTAACTGTAGATCAAATGACTTAAACTTTTAGAATGTCAAACATTGATTGCTACAAATGAAGGAGTTTATTGAACATTGTATAAAGCTTTTATAAAATGTGGAGCAAGAAATTTTAGGAATGTATACCTGAGCAAGTGGGCTGGTAACTATTGAATTCTAAAAGGAATTCAATTTTAGCACTAATGACATATTGGGCTGCTTGAATAGCAAAATTTCATAATACTCATCAGAAGAGCTATGAACTTACATCAATAAAACACACACATGTGTGCAATGTGTGCATGCATGGATACTTTTATATTTTTTGTGGAAGAATTGAGTATGGCAAAACCCAAAATGAAGGTGCATTTTTCTAGTGAGGATTTGCCTTTGCTTCCGCCAGATGCCCTGTAGCATTGTTGAACCAGAAGCATTTGGCATGAACTTTCCTAGACCACACTAATTAATGTGAATACCAAACCCATGTGTGGGCAGGTTTGTGCTTATGAATTCACCAGATACATTTTTTTTCTCCCTTAACTGATGATAACGCCTGTGAGAGACAGTTTTTTTGTTGTTGTTGTTTTGTTTTTTAAGGGTTCTTTTTTCCAGCAGAAATTCTTCTCTTTCATCCTCTCATTGCAGCCTTTCTAAGATCTTGCTTGGCCTGTAAAGGCCCCTGTTCTGACTCTCCATTCCATGGATTTAAGCTTTCTCCTTGTCTCCTACATTGCCATTAATCACGAGGCTCTAGGTTCCTCTCATTGGCAAATTCCTTAGAGTAGTCTGTGATATTTTTCCTTACCACTCTGGGCTTAGCTCTCTGTTCAACTTTGGTTACTGTGGCTTTCCCTTTGTTGTACGAAGAGGCTCAAGGTGAACGCCAGCAACAGCACTGGGCAAAGGCTATCAGTAGGTAGGTGGGATCTCCGTGTCTCACTATCCGGTGAAGGAAGAGGCAAGCTTGGTCTGGGGGTGGTAGGATATACTGTGAGGCTGGGCCATAGGCAAGGATGATTCCTCCCTTTATAGCAGTGATTGTGAGAATGGCCTTTCATGGGGTGGGAGTAGAGTGTTGCCTTAATTTGTAAATAATTTTTGGCTGAGTATAGAACTTTTGGTAACAAGTTATTTCATCTCAGGCCTGTACAATTATTATCATATTGATTTCTGTACGATATTTGTATTGTCTCCTGCCACTCTGCACTTTATTCCTTCGAAAACAGAGATAATCTGTTTTTTCTCTATGGTTAAACATTATTTCTGGTTGTGTCTCTGAGGGTATTTCCAGATGAGATTAACATCTGAAACAGTGTACACAGTAAAGTAAACTACCTTCTCCAGTGTGGGTGGGCATCCACCAATCAGTTGAGAATCTAAATGCAATTAAAAAAGCAGAGGAAGGAGGAATTCACGCCTTTTACTTTCTTCTTTCCTGCTAAGCTGAGATGTAGGTCTCTTGTCCTTGCATGGGATTTATACCATTAGTTTCCCTGATTCTCAGGCCTCTGAGTTTGGACTAGAATTATATCACCACTTTTCCTGGGTCTCCATCTTGCAGATGACAGACAGTAGGACTTTTCAGTCTCCATACTCTGTGAACCAATTCCTCATGATAAATAAGTAAATCAATCAATCAGTCAACCAATCAATCCTATTGGTTCTGTTTCTCTGGAGAACCATAATATAATCATACTCAAATATTTCTGAAATATTCAAATATTTCACCTTCCCATCTTATTGTCAAGGGAATGCTATAAAAAATGTATGTTTATTACAATGGGCCATGACTATTTGTATTTTAGCATTTCTAAGGGATTCCCAAAATAAAAGTTTGTAAAAGAAAATGAATTTTCTAAGATGAAGAGAGATTCTTGAACTTGAATGAAGAGTGGAGGGATATAATAAGTGAAATCACTAAAGCTATGTAAAATGCAAGGGATTGCTGTAGTTCAGTTGTTCTCAATGTATGGCCCCCAAAAGGCAGCATCAACATACTTGAAAGCTAGTTAGAGGTCTAAGTTCTTGGCCTCAATCCAGATTTACTAAATTAGTAACTCTAGGGGTGGAGCCCAGAAATCTGTTTTAACAATTCTTCAGGTAATTCTGATGCAACCTAATGTTTGAAAACAAATCGCTATCTCTGTTTAGAATTTAATTTATTGGAAATGCCAGTGTTTTTCATAGAGTGGGATGTTTTCTATGTGACCACAGTGAGTTTCCATGTATCATAAAGCACTAACCCACAAGCAAAGTTTATTGCTTCTCTAGCTAAAAACAGGGCTATTAGATTCCCTTTCAACTTATTCTTCTTCCTAGTGTGTTACAGTATGTAGTACTTCCCTTTCATCTGGGCTTTTTTTTCTTTTTTCTTTTTTTCTTTTTAAAAAAGTTCTGAAAAAAAGTTCTTGTCATTTAACTTAATGGGAAAGTGAAGCGTTTGGAAGTTAATCCTTTTTTATGTAAAAAATATGTGAACACCACTACTCTTAATCTCTTTTGCATTTCTATTCAGTAAGCAGTAGTTGAGTCTCTGGATCTTGTATAGCAGATCAAAGATATAACCCTAGTTTAATGACTTTACTATCACAAGTACCAGCTAAAACTAAGCTATATACAAGCTGCCTCTGAAGTTTAGCAGTATTTTAACGAATTGTTAAGATCGTTTCTCCAGCAATTATTTCTATATCCATGTGTAAAATGTTTTGATGTTCTTTCCTTTAGCAAACATTTATTTATCAACCTGAGCCAAGCACTGTGATAGATGGTGAGAATATCACTGTGACCATGACTGACGTGGTCCTGTTACCTCAAAGCTTAAAGTTTGGTGGAGAGATGGACAAGAGCGCAGGTGATTACAATACTGCATGTTAAGTGCTATGATAGGTAAATAAAGGGCGCTATTGAAACTGTTCTCAGTAAAAATGCAGCATTATTGCCTTCTTGAGTGATTTATTGCTCTTAACTATAAAATAGACTTGCAAGACAGAAGCTAACTCCTACTCATCCTTTGGAAGGCAGCTCAGATTGTTATGTCCTCACATCCTTCAGCGAGTCTTCCATACCACCCCACCACCCTGCCCATGACATCTGTAATAGGGTCCTTCCTACATGCTTCTATCAAACCTGCATATATTTCCATTACAGTACTCTCATGCTACATTCCAATGGTCTATTCAAATGTCTGTCACCCTGCTATATTCTAAGCTCTTGGAGAACAAGGGCTCTATCTTATTTGTCTTTGCAATTCTATTGATTAATTAATTAATTAATTAACACCTCAGCACCTGGTATTCCTAGGTAGTCTCTCATCCAAGTACTAACCAGGCCCAACCTTGCTTAGCTTCCAAGATCAGACAAGATCTGGCACATTCAGAGTAGCATGGCCATAGTGTTTTGCAATTCTAACACAGTGCTAGTAGCATAAGTACCTTTTTGTACTTTTTGAAATTGCATAATTTAGGCTTTTCTTTCCACTATGGATCATCATTATAGTCTCTATAAACCTTGAAAAAATTTTTGGGTTTTTTTTTTTAATTGATCTTTTCAATGCTAGGAACATGACCTCATTGTAATACCCTCCCACCAACATTGATGCTTATATAAATGTACCTTAATAGTATCTCAAAATCGGGATCAGCAGCAACTGTTGCTGTGGAGAGCAAATTAATTTCTAAGGGAAAGGAGGAATAATGAGGATATTATCTGGTATATCATGCCGACCTACCTTAAAAGAATATGGCATGCTGATAAGTTGCAGGAGTGATGATCATAGCATCTTTTTGGGGAAATGTGGGGAAAAGAATATATGTTGGTTGGTTAAAGTTGCAGACTGAAGTGGGCATTTATAATTTCTTTGACCACTGAGCACCTAAACTCTCTTCCTATTTAAAGGAAATTCCCCACTGCGTGAGTCTCAGTGAATACTCGAGCTCTAATTCCATCTTAAAGCCAGAGTAGCCAGATATTCCCTCTTAGCCCCAGCAACAAGGGCATGAACATAAAACCCAAGTGTGGCCAATCAGAATTGGGAATTTGAATCTGAAGTGAATCATTTAAATGGGTAGGGATTGTTAAAATACGTTCCTGGCAACCAACGGGTCCAGCATGGTGTCAGTGTATCAGTATCTTTACCTGTGGGTGAGTCAGCAGTAGTATCCTAACCAAACTTGGATGTGACCTTGTTGTGGTTCCTACTGTCTGATTGCCCTTGGTTCCTGCCTGTTTTTTTAGCCTGGTTCTTTAGTCTTCCTGTTGATCCTATGAGCTATTTGATATTCTGCCAATAAATTTCTTTCCTGCTAAAATTAGCTAGTCAGTTTCTATTATTTGTGACCAAGAACTTCATCTTTATACTGCTTTGCCCAAAGTGCTTCGTGCTTACTCAGGAAATAAATGTTGAATAACCAAGTGGCTATCATTTTTTATACCTTGTCCAAGTATGTTTTCTGTGGGATGATATCCCTAATTTTATTTAATATAAGACAGAAGAACATTAATATTATGAAATGTGAAAGAACATTTTCTGGAATGCACATGTTCTATAAGACAAGTGATACCAATGAAAAATTTGCAGTGCAAAAGGAAGGTAGGGGGCCTCTGGCAAAATCACATGAAGGCTGGGGAAGCAAACACAGGATTGAAAGCCCTAAACCCATCCTAAGCCAAATCTCTCTTTCTAAAGGATGAACAGCTTGTGTTTCAGCATGGTATTTGTTCACTGATCCTTATCCACAGTGAAACCAGGGTGGCAAGTCTCCCAAAGACTTTACTCGGCCCTAAAAGCTTATGCTCAAGCCCCAGGTTTGTGAGGATGTGCTGAGAAGGCTAAAGGGAACTGTTGGCTTCAGGATTTGAGGCTTGAAGATTTTTGTATTCTAGGAATATGACTAGATTGTGAAAGTTTTTGTTGCTTCATGTTTTCTTCTTTCTTTTTTATTTTTTTCCCTCTTCCACAGCATGTTACAATATACTTTTAAAGGTTTTGACTTTTTTTGTTTTCAATTTTATAGTTTATCATTTTATTACATTTATTTATGGAAAGCTTTATCTCCTATACCTTGACATTGTAGTTTACAATGTTTTAATAGAAAATTATTAACATATTGATTGTATATGTCAATTTGACTATGTAAGAAAACTTTCAAAGTGGATCTAAGATGGTTATTTCTCTCTGAAATTTACCAATTATAACTGAAAATACTATTTTTGAGTAAAGCTTGTCAAGTGTCAAAGGAATAATGATCTCACATGGAACTTATGTATAAGTCACATATTATCTACCTGTAATTCATTTGTGGTTCTTTTCACTGCTCTTATCATTTGATACTCAGAATAGCAATCTGTAAGTGTTTCTTAAAGCATCTAGGAAATTTCCATCTTTCATGCATATAACATTTAAATTTAACTTTCATGTGGTTCTTAGGTGTTATGTTTTAGAATAACATGCAGTTCTGCGGTTGTTTTGCTGTTAAAGCATTCTTAACTGATTTCCATATCAATCGATTCTATGCCTTGTTGTAATGTAAATAACTTCTAATGATACAGTAAACTAGTGTTTGCTCTTTAGTAAACAGCTCTATCAGTGACTTTTTCAAAGACAGGGAGGCTTATCAAGATTATCGGATCAATGTCTGCCAGATTGTGTACATATATTTTTTTCTTGGGGAAGTTTTAGTTGATTTAGCCTTTACTATTTCTCTAATAACCAGATCTACACAGCCTCATAAAATGATCAGGCTGAAATGTTTTTTTCTGCTTATTTATCTGGGGTCTTGCTGACTAAAGACTCTAAACTCTGTTAAAGCAGGGGCAGTGCTTGTCTCTTTCATTGTATTTCCAGCACCCAGCAAGGTACCTGGCATACATTAAATTCTCTATAAGTTTGTGAAAAGAATGGAGGAATGTTAATAGGCTTAGCAGTATCCATTTTCCAGAGACCACCAGTATAATATTGACCCACTGTGATGGTTAATTTTATGGCCAGCTTTGTTTGGCCAAGAGATATCCAAATAGCTGATAAAAGGTTATTTCTGAGTGAATCTGTTTCCAGACGAGATTAGGATTTGAATTCATAGAC
Source organism: Eidolon dupreanum (assembly GCA_028627145.1). Lineage (NCBI taxonomy): Eukaryota > Metazoa > Chordata > Mammalia > Chiroptera > Pteropodidae > Eidolon > Eidolon dupreanum. The sequence continues at coordinate 59,302,921 of CM053501.1, read as the reverse complement.
GGAGTAAAGAAGATCACCCTTATCAGTGTGGTGGGCACCATTTAATCCATTGAGGGCCCAAATAGAATAAAAAGTTAGAGGAAGAGCAAATTTGCTCTCTGCTTGAGCTGAGACATCCATCTTCTCCTTGGCCATCAACACACTGTTCTTGGGCCTCTAGACTTGGACTGGGACTTACACCAGTGGATTCCCTAGTTCTCAGGCTTTGGATTTGGACTGGTACTATATCACTGGCTCCCAGAGCCTCCAGCTTGCAGAGAGTAGATTATGAGACTTCTCAGTACCATAATCATGTGAGCCAATTCCTCATAATAAATCTTTTTCTAGGTATTTATATATATCCCAATGATTCTGTTTTTCTGGGGAACATTGACTTACACACCCATCTATTTGAAACACAAGTTTCCTTGAGGTTCCCAGTTGACTTTAGCCTGGCTTTTTCCCTCAAAGCTTAGAAGTATTGCTAGCATTCTCCTAGCTCCAAGGTGCCAATACCAGACCATTTTACTTCCCTATCAAAAAAATTTTCTCTTGATTTGGTTCTATATCAGTCCCTCTGTATCACTTCCTTTACCTTCCTCCTCCTTATCTTTTTCTTAATTTTCCACATTTATCTAGGTTTTTGTGCCAAGCTCACCGTCTTCCTCTCCCACCCAATTCCTGCAGAAATTTCAACACTTTCATGAATGACCCATTGACTAATATAGTCTCATGGTTGTGTGGTTTATAAATGCTATGGCTTCTACTTCAGCAGCTACTTCAGCGGGATTGACTTCTTGGGCCTTGCCCTCATTTGGAATTGATACACTTGGAATCCCCTCCTCTTCAAATATACCTTTGTATTCTGCCAGTCCTTTCCTACTGCTATGAGCCTGCTCTTAATGACACTGTGATAATCTTTAGTTTTTTGATCCCTCTCCTTTTTCCAATTCTATTAGTCCCCTTAAAATTACTTCCTTACCATTCAGTCCAGAACCCACAATTCTCACTTCTATCCTTCTCCTACCAGCAACCTTAATTTACCCTACCCTTTCAATGCTCTTCAGCACCCTGCAAGCCTGGAATTTTGGACTCATTCACACCTATATTTTACACTTCTTCATCTAAGCAGGGTGAGTGGTATTGAGAAAAAAAATTACACAAAATATAGGAATTAGTATCTCCACAAATATGGGAATCCAGTCTTAACTATACTCTCAAATCCTACGTACTTTCTCAGCTTCTCTCATTTCCTTTGAAGACTGTCACAGACTGTTACAAACTTTCACTTTTTTAAAAGCCCCTCTCTCACTTTCCGAAAATGGCTCTGCTAACTTTCCATTTCACTGAGAAAGTAGAAATTATCAGAAATGAATTTTCCTAAACTCCATAGCACTTCCCTCCCCAATACAAAGGCATTTGTTTCTACTCTTATCACTACTCCTTTGCCTTCCTTCCAATTCACGCAAATTAGTACTTTGGACTCAACCCTTTTTTTTTCTCCTCAGGGATTGTGCTGCCTCAATTATCTCCTCTTTCCTTTTAGTTCTTGTGCTTAGTTTACAGGCTGGATGGAGTCACACTCACTTAAAAAATGAGATACCAAAGTACCCTTCCTTGACTCTGATTCTCTGCTACTTTCTGCCCTATCTTCTCCTTCTCTTCACAGAAAACCTTGTAGTCTCCATTTCTTTGCCATTTCCCTTTTTTGTTGTTTTTCAAAGGCCCATCCACTTTGTAACCCATTAGACTCTGACTTAGACCACCACCATACTATCAAAACTGCTTTTGCTAAGTCACTGATGTCTTCTTAATTTCTGAATCTAAGTCACTTTTCAGTGTTTATCTTCCTTGATTTCTTTGCTTTATTTTTGGTACTGTACTCACTCTCTGGAAACTCTCTTCTTGTTTTTTTTTTTTTATTGTACTCATCTTTCCTGTCCTCCTAATTCTCTTAGAATCCTTGTGGGCTTTTCTACCTTCATATTTTTGCCTCCTTTTTCACTTTATTTTTTAAATTATACTTGACATACAATGTTATGCTAATTTCAGGTGTACAACATAGTGATTTAACATTTATATACCTTATGAAGTGATCACCACAATAAGTCTAGTAACGATTTGTAACCATACAAAGTTATTATAATATTATTGACTATATTTTCTATACTGTACGTTATAGTTCTGTGATTTATAACTGGAAGTTTGTACTTCTTAATCCCCTTTTAAAATATTGATTTTCTCTACGATACCACCCTCGGATATAGTATTTTTTTCACTCTATGTACTCTCCTTGAATAGTGTCTTTTGTGACCATAGCTGCAACTATCACCTGTGTATCAATAAAACCCAAGTACAGGAGGTTGACTTTTTCTGAGGGGGCTAGGATCTAAAGTCAGCGTGAATGGCAAAAATAGAGTTAAAATTACCTTTGAAAAATCTCCTCTTAAATACTGTATACATGATTTTGAATATATATACTATCAGTCAAGAAATCCTACACAGCCAGTTTTCCTCTGCTATTGGAACAGAAGGTTGTTTCTTGAGTTGAATACCAGATGAAGTTGTTGGCTTGCATTTAAGGGCCACGTTATAAGAAAAATATGTTTTTGTTTTTTTGCCAAGCACATATAGTGGAACGAATATAAGTAAGAATAGGATACAACTCCACTATATATATTTTCAGCTTGACCTCTTCCATGAGTCCTGGACTTATACACCAAACTGCTGACTAGATATCACCTTTTGAATATGCCAATCCAGATTGTTTTTGTTAGATTTTGGAAAGCTGAAGAAACTAGATAACTCACATTCTCCTTAGCAGAGGCATTTATTGAAAGCATACAGTGATGTGACAACGGTACAGCTCACATGTGGAATGCTTGCATGTCATCTGAGTTGGTGTTCTTATTCCAGGCAGATGTCCTCTAGTGCCATACAACAGCCCATACCCCTGTCTGCCTGGCTGGAGCCATAGGCAACTTCAGATTGGAATGTCTAGGCCAAGCATCACACAAACCATTAACCTCCAGTTGAAACTCAGAAGGACCTAAGAAGGCATTGCAATTCTTCACTGGTCTTTTCAAGAGCTACACTTTACACATTGGCTGTTACATCACCCTATATGTAAACAATATAAAGCCATCATGACGAAACAGCAAAGCAAAATCCCAGCATCTCCCCACTGACCAGACTGGATATCTGACTATTACAAATAGGTTGTGATGTTTGTATTAGGAGCCAATATCACAGACAAGTCCATATGGCAATAAGCTTTAACTCCTCTTTATCATACAAACCAAACAGTATAAATAATTAAAAGCATCATAATACAAAGCAGTCAAGCATTACATAAAGAGTGTAGCAACACTACTCAACTGTGGCCTGTATGATTCCACATTTTATATTCCAACAACATGTAATTACAATGGGACTGGACAATTTTCATGATGTCCTCTTTCTTCCTGTTATTATTTATGTTCCATAATATGCCTTTTAATGTGCCTTGATTACATATAGAATAAGAATGTCTCTTTGTATCCTTCTATAATCTATACTTACATATTTACACTATCAGCCCCTTAATTTGAGAAAGACTGAATCATCCAGGAACATTCTCCATGGCCAACTCTGGGTTGCAGAAGGTAGGAAATTGCACATTTGGAATGTCCCATAATTGTACTTTACCAGCCACCACATTTTGACCTCTTTACCTCCATTGTTATTCCCTTTACAGAACAACAGGATATAATTTATATCCAGATAACATTCAGTAACGTTAAAATCATAAATAATTTGCTCCTATTTAAAATCACAGACATCAATGTTAATTTTTAAATTGGAGATAGCATTCTTTATTTGTAACACATTGATAATACATTATTTTTCGTTTAATCTGAAATACCAAAAATAGCATAAAAAAGAAAAGTCATTCATAATTCTCTTACCTAGGGATAGGCATTATTAATTTTTAGTTATATATCTTTTACTATTTTTTTCACAGGACCACAAACGAGGTCATACTTTAACATACTGTTTTGTACCTGGCCATCTTTCCATGTTAGAAAACACAGATTACATGATCATATTAATATTTGCATTATTCCATTGTTGCCTCTATGTATCAATCCAATAAATTTGTTCTCTTTTTGTTCTCCACAGCTCTGCATAGCTGGGATTATTATTAATTTCATTTTACAGAAATATAGGTGCTAAGGTTCAGAGAGGGTGACTGCCCCAAATTTACATACCAAGTAAGTGTCAGAAACAAAGCTTGCTCTGTGACTTCTTGACTCCAAATTGGTGTCCTTTCCACAGTGTCCTCCTATCTCTATAATAAGATAATACAGATGAAGGGGCTGGGCAAGAGCACATTACTGTTATTTATTTTAAGAGGCAGCCTAAAGGGAGTCATTGCCTCAGGAGCAACTTCTGATTTGGTCTGAATCTAGGGCAGTTTCCTGAATTAAATCTGCACAAAGGCTTCTGGGGCTGCAGACTGAACTTGTCTTAATGTAAAAATTATTATTAACAAACCAGTATCAATCTCCAAGTGAATACTACAACGAGAATTAATTCCTGATCAGTAAAGACAGCCATACAACATTGAAGAAAACAGGTCATTATTAAACAAGGACACTCAAATTCTTGCTAGCATAATGGCAGAACCTGGGTATGTTCGTTGGTCTTGCCTCATTACCTTCCTGGAATTTTCTTCTCTGGTTGGTGAGTAGAAAGTCTAGCTGAGGAGGACACCTTGTTGCAGAGTTCTAAGAAATCTAACTTGAGGCCCAGAATACACAGAGTGTTTGAACCAAAAATTTTGAAGAGCTTACGAGATTCTGTTATTACTTCAGTATTCTCTATGCATTGCTTTCCAGATCAATAGACTCTGGATATAGAGTGTTGCAAATATCCTGTTGGACTCTTTTTATCCACCCCCAAATAGGCCAGAGGTGTTACATATTCTATTCTATTATCACGGTCTGCTGTTGATCTACTTTCTCATTTACTTCTTGGGCTTCATACCATCTTGGTCAAGATTTGGGTTTGCCTGGCAACTGATCTCTTATGCCTTTTTAAGCCCCTGGACTGCCTTTCGTTTCAGAGGTCCTGGACACTTTAGTGAGACTTGGGACTGAAAGTCCACAGTGAGAATTTGTTTCTATGAGGTTCTTAGGTACAAATTGCTAGGCCTCTATTAAAATATAATTTTTTGAAAAAGATAAAATCATGGCTTTTGTACAGATATAAAAAATGGACAAATATTAAAGAATTCATTTTATTCATATAATTTGAGGAAACCAGGCCAAATGGGACGAGCTGATTTTCCTATGGATAGAATGAGGGAGCCAATTACAATCACTATCAGATAGGACAGAACGTATCTGTTACCTACAATTTACAAAGAACAATAAAATAACTCAAAGGCAATGACTAGGCTAGAATCTAGTAATCCAGTAAGGTGTGCTATAGACATACATAGTTTTTTCTATGCCCCCCAAAATAAAAGAATATAGGGTCCTCCCAAACAATTCTAGTGGGAAAACAACAACAACAACAACAACAACAACAACAACAACAACAAAAACCCCCAAGCATCCTGAGTAATATCAGATCCCTGGCAGAGTGATACTTTTCAAACACTGAATTCCCCTGACAAATTTAAAAACACAAGTTATAGGTCTGAAATGCCCTCAGATAGCAAAAAAAAAAAAAAAAAAAAAAAAAAAAGTCTAACATTAGAAAACAGACAGTAAATAACAAAATTGACTAAAATATTCCAACTGTTTAGATTATTTCCTGAAACATGCCATACCCTTCATAGTACAAACTAGACACTCAAGCATAGGATCCTCAAAATACCAGCATAGTTAGACAATCTTGCTGTTATACATCATTAGCTACAGCAGATTCTACATGAACTTTATCCTTTGCTATTAAGACTTTTACAACTAATTTTCAGTAACCTTCAGAAAATTTCTAAAAATTTTTTCTTAAGAAACACAGATAATTAAAGCGTTATAGATTGTCATTAAAAATTGACAATCTTCCATACAGTTTTTCATACAAATATTTAAATCCTTGGGTGTCATGCCAAAGTCCCCAACTTTACATATTGTAATTACATATGCCTACTACTAAAAATCAAATGAAACATTTAACAATTTCCAAAAATGTTTAATTCCATATATTAAAGAACAAAATTCAACTGAGTAAATTTGAAGATCTAATTTGCTTTATTAAGTAATTCATGAATTGGGCAGCATCCCATCTAGCAACTAGAAGGACTCTTTGAGAAGTGGTATAAAATGAAAAGTTTTTACAGCCAGAAGGAGGGTAGGACAAGAAAGTTAAGAGTGGATTATTTTAGCAAGGTTACCTTCCCTTAGGGGAAGGTAGGATGTTTTATCAGGCAGATTACATCACTAATGCTGACCAGGAAATTCCAGACTGATTGATTTAAAATTCCACTCCTGGGAGAGACTGAAACTGCAGTTAGGTTAGGTATTAAGTCTTGATGGGCTTAGCAAAAGTGAGTCCATTTTGGGTCCTTTGTTTCTTTTAACACATAAAAATACGTTAAGTTTGGCAACAAAAATTTCTCTAAATTAGAATCATCATATTAGACAAGCTCTAAGCTAAAGAATGTGATATAGAATTATAGTCATGGAACACAATTTTTATTTCCATATTTATAGCAAAATGTCTAACATATCCACAGTTGCTACAACATGATAGGAAATTCATCTTTACTAACAGTATTTTTTATAAAAGGTTTTGAACTATTTTACGTCCAGGAAAACCTATCCCTTTTATGAGCTTTGGTAAAAAAAACAGTGGTGTAATCACTAACACAATTAAGATACAGAACAGTTCCGTTTTCCCCCCAAATTCCCTCGAGCTTCGTTTTAGTCAGCCCTTTCCCCTGGTCACCGCTGATTAGTACTGGCCCTTTTTAAGACTTTTTTATTTTGGAATAATTATAGACTCACAGGAAATTGCAAAAATAGTACGTTGGAGTTCCTTACACTCATCTTCTAGCTTTCTCCACTGGTGGCTTTTACATAACTTGTACAAGATCAAAACATGTCCCGTACATTTGAAGGCAGGTTTTCCTTTCACTTCTCTGCCTGTGCTTACCCTTTTCTTTTCACACAAATTTAATTGTTGTGTTAAAAGGAGCAGATGCTAGTTTTCCCTCGGATGTCTGCTCTTGCATTTTCTATATTTCAATTCAATCGCTTTTAATATTCCTACATCTTTCTCTAGCCTTTTCTTTATCTCACCGTTTCCCTAGGTTTAATTCTGCTGCTAGAGTTTCTTTTGAGATATGTGCCACAGATGGTACTATTATCAGTTCCCAAATTCCTAACCTCTATTGGGTCCTTTAGTTTGGCCCTTTAGTTTTAAAGAGGGATCGTGCTTGTGCCCAGTTGTGTTTACAATTTTGCAGTGTGCGTGTCAGCCAGCGTGGTTCTCTAACCTCTTACAGAGATGCTAGAGGCACTGCATAGCTCGGCCCTGTTCTAGCTCTACCCTTTCTCCATTGGTCACTTTCATTTTCCAGATATTTTGCTATTTGTTGGAGGAGAGTGTGCAGAGGCCCTTGAAACCACTAACACCCCCTCCCCCTAGGTTTCGGCTCCCTCCTCGCGCCTCCCTCTTTTCGAGGGCTGCCTTTGTGCTTAGCAGCGGTTACCAACACCCTTTGGTTCCCCAGGCCCGCCAGTAAGGTGAGGGGCGGGGACTTGGCGGCTGAGTTCGCTCGCAGCAAGGAGGTCACACCCTCGCCAGAAACTGGGCACTAGGCGTCAGCCGCCTGCGCAAGCCAGGCCCCACGGGGCGCGGGAGGCGCAGTGCGCATGCTCCGACTCGGTTGCCCGCGGCAGCGGCCGCGGGCGGGGCCGGGCTCCTCCCGCGGTGGGCGTCGGTGCGCTGGCTCCACTCCGGCGCCGTCGCCCGGGTGGCCTCCGGGAGCCCGTCCCTCTCCTCCCTGGGGGCGCGGGCGGGGCGGTAGCTCTCCGCGCGCTGGGGACTTCTCCCCGGCTCCCTTCCCCCAGCCCCGTCGCCCCGCCCCCGCCGGGCTGGGCGGCGGGGTCAGGGGCCAAGCGGAGCGGGGTGAGTACTCCACAGCCTGTGCCGGCGGTGCTTCGCGCACGGCCCTCGCTCCCCTCTTGGGACGGGCAGGAAGGGCGGCTGCGGGTGGGCGGGAAGCAGCCCAGCCCTGAACAAAAGGCTGGGTAAAGGGGTGTCGCCGTCAACCGCAGGCCTGGTCCCCGCTGTCGCGCTGGAGCCGCAGCTCGGGGCGACCCGCTGCGGTGGTCGGGGTTGGAGTGGAGGGCGCAGGGTCCTTCCTCCCCCGGGGGTCTGGCTCTGCCACGCGCACTCCTGGGCCACGACCGCGACCTCACTTTCGGTGTAGGTAGTTACTGCCATGTGTTTAAAGCCTGCACAGGGATAGCAAGTCTTTATCCGTGTAACCTTGAAACAGTGGGTATTAAATTACTGGCGATTCCAATGGCCCTGTCCCAGTCAACTTGAAGGGGTTTCAGATTTACTACCAGGAGGAATAACCTAATATAACCTTTTTTTTCCCTCCCAAGTAACCTATCTACTCATAGTGCCTGGAATCACGAATGGTAGGAGGTGGGATACAGGAATAGTTAACTGATTTGTGGCAACATTGAGAAAAAAAATTTCAGGAAAGGCAAAAAGCATAGCTATGTGTCTTTTCAAAGTCAAAATGGAGTTTTGAATAACAGGTCCACCTGAGGATGAATTAATTATCTATACTTTTGCTTTACATATTATTGATTAGGGCCCAGGCTGTGCAGTTACATTTTTTTGTCTAATTGAGATGCAGATTTTCTTCTTACTGGGAGAAAAACTACCCCTGGAGATTGTGATTTTATTGCCCTATTTCCAAGATTTTTATCACTTTACTATTTAGCTTGCGTCTTCATTGTGTATTCAATAAATCTTTGCCACAGGTTTACTTTGTATGAATCGTGTTTCTAATTTGACAATGGCCTCCACTCTAGTGGAAAAAGCTTAAGTTTGTTCTTTTCAGGATGGGAACTGTAGGCCCTGTGTAATACTCTACTACGTCTTAGCACGCCAAGTAGAATCCTTCCTTCTGGCTTCTGAAGAGTCAAATATGGACAAGAGGAAACATTTACAAAATGAAAACGACCAAAGGAATACTGAGTATTGAGAAATTCAAATTAAAGTGTTGCAATTACAAGGTTTAAGAATTGTTATTGATATTTTAATGGAGGAAGCTAGTGGAAACAGTCCGTTCTAAACTGGATTCATTTGGATATAGAATGTTACAAGACTATTTTCCCTCCCCCTCTGCTTCTCCCCTCCCCACTTCCCTTCCTGGGTTATTTAGGATAAGGTTAACAGATTTCCCTACATGATGAGGCAGTCAAGTTGAACATAATTTTCGTGACAAATTATAAGTTGGTAGCAGTTTCTAATGCTTATAAATTTCAGAGAAAGATAAGCAATGTCTTAAGGGAAAATAAGTAGGATAAAGTTTATATAAGTAGATTTCTTAAGACTGGGCTTAATTTGATTATTTATATTTTGAAGCCTAGAGACGTGTTTTGGGCCTCTAGAGGCAGTATTTGAATCTTACACATAGTTAAGGAACCATAACAACAACAAAGCACCATAAAGCTTATTTGGTGATTATTCTTGGAAACAAATGTCTTCAGCCAAGCAGAGTGGGTATAAAACAATTGTATGGGAATGGAGAATAAACCCTACCCAAAGACATCCAGATTAGGGAGAAGTTGCTAAACTTTGTAGAACCAGAGTCTCCATTAATGTACTTGGCACTTCAGGCCTTGAAGTACTTGATCTCACAGATTTACAGGACCCAAGAAGAGTACTTCCTAATAACAAATTTAGCTTTGAAGTTAGGGTTATTTCCTATCACTGCTATGTAATAGCTTTTGGAGAAGACTGTCATCTCTTTTGCTCTCAGGAACCTACAGTAGTTTCTTGTGCCCACTGCTTAAATGGAGTCTCTTTTAAGTTTTAAGGCTATTTATAAGCTCCCCTCCCCCTCCCCATTTTCTTGTATTCTTAATCTATACTCCCAGACTCTGCCTCTTTAGTCTGCCTCATTTTAACCTGTTCTTAGGTTCACTGCCCATCCCCATGCCCACCCCATCTTCTTCATCTTTTTTTGTATTATATCTCTGCCTTTCAATATTCTCATATAATTCAAGGATTATCTGAAATGTAACTCTTCTGGGGCACAGGTTCTGATTCTAGACTGCCTTAGGTCAAATGGCCACATTTAACAGCTGTGCTACTTTGGACAAGTTACTCGACCTCACTGTCCCAATTTCCTCATCTGTAAAATGGAAAAAAATCATAGTAAACTATCTCATAGGATTGCTGTGAGGATTTAATAAGCTAATACAGTTCTTGACCCAGTAAGAGCCCAATACATGTTGTTATAATTATTCTGATCCATACTAATTCTTTAAAGAGTGGTTATACAATTTATCACTTGTTTTGTACTGTCTTCTATTCTCTGATGTTCTTTTCAGTTTGAATCTTTTCTTACAAATTTAGTTAAAACTTTTGAAGGCAAAGACCATACACTTTTTTAAAAAGTCTCTTTAAGTTCCCCCAGGATGGTTCTAGTTTTCTTTCTGTTTTCCATTTCTGTTGCTTATATTTTAAAATTTATACCCTATTTGGTTCTAAAAGTAGCTTATAAACTATATATAATAGAATAACTTACAAAATAAAGATAAATCAGGGTCACGAACATATGAAGGTTTAATAGAAGAGATTGGAGTGTGTTATACTGAAATATACACTATGAAAATTTATATAGTTGTTAAAGGTGGACCCCAGCTAAGTTCTGAGCTTCATGGTGGTGGAAGGGAAGAAGGCAACACACCATTTGCTCAGGAAAAACTCAGTTTCTTGAAAGTAAATATTTAGTGAGTGAAATGCAGATTGTGATAGCAGATTTCAAAGATATGCTAAGAAACCTGAGGGTTAAGTTCTCCAAACGTTAAGCCCCAACCTACTTCACAGTGTTTTTCAGAGGGGGCTAATTGGTATTTTTATGGGACTATCTCATACATTGTAAGATGCTAATTATACCATACTAAACCGCAATAAAAACTACAATCCCTTCCTTTTGGGCTAACCCAGCGTTTCTAAATACTCCCTTTGAAACTGGTCCCTCCAGATACTGGAAACCATTGGACCTCATCTGCTATACTTTACCCAACCTGTGCTTTTTCTACTGTCATTTTTTTTTTTTTTAAAAACTTAGCATCCTCCTTTCAGGCCTTGTCTTGCAGGAGCTCTTCCAACTTTTTTTGCATGCCTTTATCTCTACTTGGTAGGCCTTCATGCAGATTTCAAAATTCAGTTATTCAAGAATGGAATTCAGATCTTCAAGACTCCCCTCTTTGGAGTCTTCTCTGATTTCCCCAGGAAATTTTCACATTCCTTCCTATAAGGACACACAGCAAGTGCTCAGTGCTAAGATACTATAGGTGCTGAGTGAATGAATGAAAAGCTTGTGGAAATAAGAAGGCACATTTATCTAGTCTTCCAATAAAGATTTTGCATGAAGAAAATTTAGAGAATGTAACTTCCATTACAAAAATGTCTAACTGCTGATTTTTTTTCACTCAAAATAATAGTACTTGGTAGTATATTTTTAAAACAGCTGTTATCTATATTTAGACTAGCAGTGAGTCTGTAACTTCTGATATAGTATTGATCATGTTCTTTACCTTTTTATTTATTTGTTGAATATCTCTCGCTTTTAGAAGCTGAGTTTTTTCTTTCTTTCTTTCTTTCTTTTTTTTTTTCCCAGTTGGGAACATAACGTACATAATTTCTCAGTTTTTCTCCTGATTCCCAGTATAAGCTCACTTCAGGAACAAGCTTTCTAGCTTCCTCTTTATGGTGGTGCTCTTCTTTTTTATGGTGCAAGAGCTTCTTATTGGTTCTGTATCGTTATTGATATTTTTTGTTTTCCTATTTTGACAGAAGAAGGACTTGTGTAGGGCTGGTGTCGACCTGATTAGAGTGCATAAGCTCCCTTCATCCCCTTCACTACACCTAGATACAAGAGGACTCTTGCTGTCAGTGTCAGGTTGGAGATCAGGCTGACTCGTTCAAACAAATTTATGACTATATCTTTTCTGTACTCAGGAAAGTTTCTTCCTTTCCTACTGTTTAATCTTTTGCTCTTGTATCTATAATGAGGGGATCATTTTTGTGTGATTTGAAATAATCGTTTTTGGGGATGGAGGGGAGATGTAGTGGTGAAACAGTACTATTCTGAGGATCATCCTGTTTCCACAGCTCCTTATTGCTGACTACATCACAGCAAGCATTTTCCCCTTGACTTCAAGGTCCACTTCTAGCCTGGAACATATTATGGAAAGATAACTGCCTCGAAAGAGAATTACCAATGGGCAGTGGAGGCCAGTAGCAGGGTGGGGGTGGGCGGCTCGGGATCTTTTTTCCTGAAGAAAATAAAATGGGAGAGAGTGAGATGCCTTCTTACCTTTTTTCTAACTGGAGTTCTTGCTGCCCATAAAGATCTTCAATTCCAGTCCAGGTACAATGTTGCATCCTGTTTAAACTTTGATTTGGGATATGTGTTTCAGTTGGAAGGCAAGGACGGAGCTCTGAGCCTACTGTTCAGCTGCAGTCATGACTGAAGAAACTTTCTCTCTTTTGCTGCCTCCCTCTTTGTCGAATTACCGGGGCCATGCCTGCTGTACCCCACTCAGGCTGCCAAGTGCCCTGAAATCCAGACCTTTCACTAGCCACCTCAAAATGATCCGTGTTTTGTCATAGTTTTCTAGCATGATTCTTCCTCAACAGTATTTCTGCTGCTAATTACAAATGCCTATTTAGGGGTCTTCAGAATCAGGTAATATTTCTGGCCTGGGCCTAGGATTCTACATTTAAATTTGTACCTTGGGTGCTGCTTTGCTCCCTAAAATTTGAGGACCACTTACTGAAGGATCCTCCTAGGAAAGTAAGTGATTAAAGGATAAATGAATTCAAGCCAAATTCCCATAAAGGTAATTACCTGTCTAGCTGGTAATTGCATTTTTTTTTTTTAAGGAAAGAATCTAAATCTGAAGTTATAATAATGCGGAATTGTTGCAGGGAGGAACAAGTACAAAGGAAGTTGGTTACTTCTATTAGTTAAAAATGATCTTTAATGTTAAAATGTATGTATAGAGTGTTCTGTAATAATCACATTTTTATAAATGATTTTAAGTTTTGGAGAAATTTAGTTATATTTCTCAAAATGTTTTAATCTCATTCTGACTCTGATAAACACTGATTTATAGATTCATCAAAAGAAATGTCTCTGACCAAAAAAAAGTATCAGTTCTCCACACATTAGATTAAAAATCACATGAAAAATGTGGAGAATGATAGTGGAAAAAAGTTTTTAATTAAAAAGGGTCATTTGAACAATGATTGCACATGGTGTTAGAATTCACTGGGCTGCTTTTTTGAAAAGATGTATTTAATAGCAGCAGAATAAACTTCTTCAGACTGTCTAGTCTTGGGGCTAACTTATAGTTTAGAAAGACTGCGTTGGTGAAGAAAAAAATTGTTCTACTGTTCCAATCTTTAGCCTCTGCTGAAGCAGTTGAAGAAAGGTTTTGGTTGTTTGAGCTTAAAAAAAAAATCAAACAGCTGCTCAGCAAGAGTGAGACTCAAGCAGAATAGATTAACAACTTATACTTTATGACATGAAAGAGCACTGACTCATTTCTAACTTTTATTTATAATAAGAAATGAGAGGTTCATTGTTTAGGTTGAGATGAGAATTAAAATTCGTCTTTTTACTGAGAGTTCACCTGTATTCTGTTGTTACCTCTAGTCTGAATTTAAAGTAGCTTAAATCTGGAAACATAGTCAGTTCACATCTATGGTTTTTCATTTGTGAAATAAGGATTATTCTTGCATTATTACTTAATAAGATGCAGTGGTGGTTATTTCCATTTTTGACCATAATTTTAGCCATCTCATAATAGGAAGTTCTAAGATTCTAATTTTTGCCTCTACTAGTTTATGAACTTGGTAGAGTACCAGAGAGTGTTACAACTTGAAAAGTACATATGAAAATGCTGATTGTCATATTTTCATTTTTAATGAGTTGAAATATTCTTACTTGAGCAAAGAGAATAATTCAGTGATAATTCATTACGGCACATTATGATGATTTGAATTGAGATGGATATCATTTTAATATATTATAGTTCCTAATTTTGTAATCAAGCCCTAAGTGTTTGTATTATTGTATGTAACATCCTTCAGCAAAGCCCAGTCCTTAGATAATTTTAAAAGTATTCAACCAAATATCAATTAGTGCTTTGATGTTCAGTCATCTTGCTAGTGGCACGGTGCTGTTAATTAGATAAACTATGGCTATTGAGGGAAATTTTATGTTTCAACTAACATTTTGAATAGTTCAGTAAACCTCCAGTAACTGGAGGGCCTAGAGAATGGAGTGTTTTTACTTAGTTCAGTTTTGTTATTAAGTAAGGGTTTGTTTGGAATTTACAAAATATTCCAAAATATATAAGTACTCTTTATAAATTAAATTCAGTTTTTCTTTGATTGAATATCTCCCAGTATATGTCAGGGCCATCATATAGTTGGACAAACTATTTCTCTGACTGCTGCATTTCATTCTTCTATTCTAGCTCTGTATCCACTCCCCAAGTGATTGAATGAGTTCTCTTATTATCTGTGTACTATTGGTTTACAGTCAGTATTTCCACCTCAGAGTTTCTTTCCTTCTGAGTTCTAGATACATGTTAAAATGCCTGCTAGATATGATCACTTGGGTATTCCACAGGTATTTAAAGCTCAAACTCAGTGTGGCTAACCTAAACCCATGTCATTCTTCAAACCCGTCCTACCTCTAGGGATCCCTGTTTCAGGAAGTATATCACCACCTAAGCCAAAAGCTGGGGATCTTTCTTGAATCTTCTCTCTCACCTGTGCCTATGAGTATACTATCAAAAAGTCTTGAATCTCTCCCTCCTCTGCCCTACTGCAAATCTTTGGCTCTGTTTATGTCTCTCCCAGATTAATTTAAGAACCTTTTAACTGGTGTTCATCCAGCCAGGCAAGACCCATAGTCTACACTGGAAGCTAGAATGCAAAGCTGGTTAGTTCACTCCTACTTTCAAACCCCTTTTGACCCCTTAGGCTACGGGGCCTTCTTGTCTTCCTTAGCGCTAGTTCTACCAGTACCCTTCCTCTAATTTCTATATTTCAGTCAAACAAGAGCTCTTCAGTTACCAAACCTCTTATATTCAGACTTTTGCACATTCTGTTCCCTTCACTTTCTTCCTTTTGCTTAGGGTTAGCCCCTGTTCTTCCTTTTAGTGTCTTCTTAGATGTCACTTTCTCATCTCATATCTGCACAGAAGTAAGTACCTTATCAACCAGAATTCTGTGTGTAACCTTGAGATCTCACATCTCAGAAACATTTAATGGCTGCATCAGTAGTTGATTTTCTGCAGTTTATCATCTCTTCTGTACTTATATTCCTGTACTTGGTGCTTTCTCTTCCCAAACCTGTACTCCCACTATTTTCAGATTTTCCATTGTGATCTTGAGAGTACACATCCATAGTAAACAAACTTATTAAAGCCTTAATGCATTATTTCCTTTACTACATTCTGTGGAGTAAGTGATTAAAAACTGTTCCCAGGAAAAAGAATCCTATGGTCAAAAGAGATGGGAAATCCTGAGGTAACAGTTCCCTAACCACAAGTTTTATTGTTGTTGTTATTATCCAGGGTGGGGAGGTGGCAAGTGGGTATTGTATGATTAGTTTCCATACTTATATCTCTCATGATGTTAACCTCTCCACAGATCAGTGCTTCTACCAACTATTTTTAAAGGAAACTTGGTTTTTATAAAAATACTGAAACCCTTTGAGTGGAAGCTGCATTTTCTTTCACCCTGACCTCAGGGTAGGGAGATTTCTGGTAGTCCACGCTTCCCCAGAGCCAATTTTTTGATTATTGCTTCTCCAGCTTCATGTAATATTGCTGCTTCTTTGAGGCTAATGGAGTTCAGCTCTGTCACGTGTGGCAGGGTAGGTTTTTTCTCACTGTCCACTGGTAGGAGCTGCTTTTAGCACCATCTTGAGAAGGGATCCAAGGCTGCCTTCTGGTTCATCAAAAAGACATGTATTGGTTTATTAGTGATCTCAGTGGACTCTACACTATTGACCATGTATCACTTAACATCTCTGTGCTCTTCCAATTTAAACCATTTGCCCCTTTTCACTTACAAAAGAAAGATTCCAGTTGATCTTCCATATTCTTTAATGAGCTCTCTACCCCCATCAGTTCTCAGGGTAAGCCTAAGTGACTTCAGTGTCCATGTAAAAAACAGCAAACATTATAAGCCTCATAGTTATTTAAACTTCCTGAGTTCCAGTGACCTTCATCTCCAAGCTACTTTATATACCCACTTCCATGGACCCAGCTGAGGCTTTGTTAAGTTCTGAAATTTCATAGTCTCTCTGTTATTCCATTTCCCTCTTTTCACTACAGGTGTTCTTAGCCCTTTTGATACTTAATATTCCTTGACCCTGCCTTATTCGCCCATCCCCTTAAACTGTTTCTTGGCATCTTTTTCTTTCCCACCTAATCTGGACCTCTGAGCTAATCTCGCTAGCAAATCCTTTTCCATCTTCCACCTGGTCCTTCAACTGGATTAACCCAGCAAAACTTCAACTTTGCATGCATGGTCAAGCAGTCCTCTCTGCTGGTTCCCACACTTGGGGAGCTGAGCACCGCTGAAGGCAATCACACTTTGCGGAGTGTTGCACTACAAATTCAGGCTCTCCAACCTGTGCTGGCCCTTCACTTCTGTTTGCTTGTCTTTAAATGCTATCTTCTCATTTCTCCCACCAGCATTTCAAATCTGTACTAGTTTTCTCAAACTTCTTTCGTCACTACCCTCTGACTCTGTAGCCCATCTTGCCTGCTCCTTCATCAAAAAATCTTGTGACCATCAGACTTTGTCTTCCTTAACTTTGGGTCCTCTTTGAAAAACTTTAAATTTTATATTTAATATTCATCCTCAAATGCCTTTCCTCCCATTGCAAGGGACAAGGTGTCTATTGTATTGTTCAAATCCATCCTCCTGTGCTGTTGACCACACCTACTCCAGCCCCTTGAGGATATTGCTTTATCAGTCACTTTCTCTCTTTGGTATTTTCAGCTTTTCCATCTCGACCCTCTTCTTTCCTCAGCTTAAACATATATTCAGATATCTCCCTTTCTTAGGAAAACCAAATCCTCCTTTAAGCCTGTGTACCGCTTCTGTCATCAATTTGTATGTACCTTTCAGCCAAGCTTTTTGAAAAAATTGCCTACAGAGTTTCCACTATTTCCTTTTAGTTTTCTCCTTAGTCCACCACAACCTAGCTTTTCTCCACTGCTGCTGAAACTGCTCCCACAGGTGCTAGTGACTGCTTCATTCATTGTCAGTTCTGTGGATGTTTTCTTAAGGGTTCTCTTTTTTGTTTGACATTATTGGTTATTTGTTAGTTGTTTTCTGCACCCTTGAAACCTTCATCCCTGGACTCTGTGGCACTGCGCTTGCTAGGATCTGCTCCTAATGCCTGACTTTGTATTCTGCAGCTCTTTTTGGTTCCTCCCCTTTCTCTACAGGTTTCTTAAATGCTGGTGTTCTGAAGATTTATTTCCCAACTTGCTGCTGTTCTCACTCTCCATAGAGGTTCCTAACTATTTTAGTTAAGATCCCTTAAACAATCTGTTGAAAATTATAGTCTTTCTCCTCCCTAAATATAGATATGTACATACCTACAAAACTTAGTGTAAACTTTCGTGATCCATCAGAAACCATATTAAGAATCTGTTATATGCATTCTAGCTCAGTGATATGCATCCTTATGGCTTCCATTTGTCTCAGAAAAACTTCTGGACCTCTTAAATCAATCTTGACTTCTCTCCATAACTTAAGATGTGTAATCTTTCTGTTCTCTTTCATTGCCTGTGTTTAGATCCTCCTGATCTCTCTCACCCAGACCGCTGTAAGAGCTTCTAACCTTTCTCCCTGCCTTCAGGCTTGTGCTCCTCAGATAATCCTCCATAGAGTCTCTAACTATTTATTATTCTGACCTTTTCAGCTCCAAGGTCTGATTCTTTATTTCCTACGGAAACAGTCCAAGCTCTTGAATGACACACACCCTCCCACACCATCCTTCCTGTGTGAAGGACTGTTCTTCTGCCTGCTATAATCTGAGCATCTCTTCATTATTGTATAGACTTTAAATAGAAGTCCTCTTTCCATTGCTATCAGAATTGAGTTGAACAGTTAATTGAAGAAAGGGATTAAAGGTGTAGTTAAAACAATAATACACACATACTTGAAACACATTTTATTACAACTAAAACATATAAAGACATGCATTTGCTAATTTTTTTCATGTATGACCAAGACATTGACTTTGAGTGTGGGTATTTGATTGGACTTTTTTGTTCAATCTTGGTTAAACTGAACCTGGAATGCATCCTCTAGATTTTTGGTTTAAATGAAAGTTTTGGTTTAAATGAAAGAACTTAAGCCTCTTGGAAGCAGTTTGAGAGCGGAATCCTAGACTTGTATGATTTTTTTACCCCTCAACCAATTTTTTCGGTTGCGTTGTTCATACCTGGTTCAATAGTAGTTTGTTTTTCTTATGGAGACTTACCTTTCTAAAGTCTTTCCAAGGCATCTTAGGAATAACAGATTTCTGTCTTTTTAACTTATATTTTATTGGTTTGATTTGTATAGCATTTAATTAAAGTATACTTATAATACAAGAATGTGATTTGTGAACATATCAACTAGTGGAGTAGAAGTGCTTCATGATCACAATGCTCTAGATATTAATCATTTTATAGAGGAAATGGACATTGTTTTGATTAATCTGGCAAAGTTGGTGGAATGGAGGTTGGTTAAGATATTTCTACTGTAATTATTTTTATTGCTTATCTTCCTTTATTACAATAAGTTTTCATAAGGCAAGGACTATATATTTTTTTCATTTTTGTATGTCTAACCTTTACCTGTGCCTACCACTTAGGAGATATTCCATGTGTATTTGTCCGATGAATGAACAAATTCTTGTATAGGTCATACTAAATTTGAATAATCAGAAAGAACACTGGACTGGGAATCTGCTAATATAGACAAATCATTGGCCCTGGAGCCAAACTGGGGTTCAAATCCTTTCTCATTTACATTCTCAAGCAGATTACTTTCTCTTTTTCATTTAAGAAATGAAGATAACAACTTTTGGATCATGGGAGGATTAAATGGGAATGTGAAGTGTCTAGTATAGTGTTTGACAAAGTAAGCAGTCAACAAATACTAATTGTGATGATGCTCGTCACTAATGAGGAGAATGAGGGAATTCACTTGGTCTCTATTTTCTTATCCAGTGACTTGAACAACATAATTTGAGTGTCCTACCAGCTCTAAAATTCTCTTTCTATAAACAGTGTTTTATGTTTTTGACAGACGTATATAATAAATATATCGGTATTCTTTGATTTGTCATATTTGTAGACACAATGAAATAGGTAACTAATTAGGTAATCATAACCTTGCACATTGGAAAACAAATATTTCCAGACTTTGGAAGGTAATTTGTTAGTGAGTTGAACTCTCTAATAAAGTGTGAAGAACAGCTCAGCTCCACTAATCACTGTCATCCTAACTTCATAGGAGCCAAGGTAGGAAGTAGAGAAGGAAGTTCTGAGGAGTTTGGAAGCACTAGCTTAGAACAAACAAGTGAGATAAAATTAAGCTCTTGAAACTAAATTTATGGACAAACTAAGCTTTTTTAAGTCACTGTTTGTGTTTGGTGTAAATCTAGGTTTTGGATTTTCATGTTGATCACATGTTCTTCCTCATTAAAAAATGGGGATAAGATGAGAAAGATGGAAACAAAACCTTTTTGGAATGGCTCTAAGGTTATTTTCTGTTCTACATTCTAAATTTTGGTTTGTTTAAAGAAATAAGTAAATTAGCAGAATTCCTTTTGGTGTTCATTCTACATCTGATGCTAATATAGTTTTTATATTGCAGTTATCATTTAATATGGAAGAAGATGAGTTCTTTGGAGAAAAAACATTCCAGCGTTATTGTGCAGAATTCATCAAACATTCACAGCAGATAGGTGATGGTTGGGAATGGAGAACTTCAAAGGTAAGAAAAGAACATTTTTTCCCTGATTAAATAGAGGTGTTTTTTTTTTTTTTTCTGCCATGTAAAATCTCAGTAATTGAAACTAATGTATGAAAGCTAGCTTGATTTAGTAAGAGGCATAAACTGAAGATGTTTTATAACAGATGTCCATTTTATTACTTTGACTATACATACTCATTATAGTTAGGCTAATGAAGTATTATCTAGAAAAGTCTTTAGGTGGCCTGCTTTAATTTAATAGGTAAGAATGCTTAGCATATTAATTATCTGAATATAGACAGATGCTTCATACCATTTGTTTACATTATTAATTTTCATAGGAAACTACTTTTGTCCAGAGAGTGAAAAGGTAATGCTGAAACCAAATCAGTCAAATAGTCAAGCAACCACAAATTCTGAAATATTGAGGACTGTGTTAATTGGGAATTTTTTTCAATTATGTACCCATTTGTTTTCACACATGAGGTTTTCTGCCAAAAGCTTTTTAAGAGTTTCTTGAAATCTATTTCTTAGAGAATATGTTTTCTCTACTTGACATCATATCCTATTCCTGAAAAAGTAGTGGATCTCAATTCTTTGCTGATTGGCTCTGTTTCCTATATGTACTCTAAGAAACATGAATAGTTTTGAGCTGATTCCTTTGATTTAGAACTAGGCCGAGGAAATGCAGGTCTTGATCAGGTCTAGAGTGTCACTAGGGAGAGAAGCCATAATTTCTTCTTGGGTCATCTGCTGATTGCGCTCTTACAGGGTGGCTCATGGGGTGGGTCAGAGGTGTAAAGTCAATTTCCTGTGGTACATTCCAGCCCCACTCCCTCAAGTTAGTGATTGGACAGTCCATAAGCCTTTAGGGCATCTTCTGCTCCAGCATAACATGACTTTACTGGCACCTTTTATTAATTTCTTTTCTGAGTATTGAATTTTTGTTCATATTCTTCCTGTTATGATTATCATTGACATATAAAAGAACTGCTATTTTTTGTATATTAATTTTGTAACTATCCAATCACCTTTCTGAATTCTCCTTTTAGTTTTCATAATTTTTTAGTGAATTCCCTGTGTCTTCTAGGAAGACTGAGGTTATCTGCTAATGAGGAGTTTTTTGTTGCCTTCTTTGTAATATTTCTCTCTATTATTTTATGGATTGATTAGAAAAATGTTAATAGTGAAAAAAGTTCTTTGTCTTTATCCTGACTTTAATATTAATGCTTTTGTTATATAGTGATTAAATAAAATGTTGGTTGTTTATTCATCAAAGGAGTAAAACTTTCTGACTCCTTCTTTCTTTTTTAACTTTTAAAAAATTAAGTTTATTGGGATAACATTGGTTAATACAATTACATAATTTTCAGGTGTACATTACAATTTGACATCTGTATTTTCTATTGTGTATTTACCACTCAAAGTCCAGTTTCCTTCAGCTACCATATATTTGATCCCCTTTACCCACTTTGCTCTTCCCCTGCCCCCCCATATTTGACCCCCACCTCCCCCACCATCCCCCATCCCCTATCCTCTGGTAACCACTAGTCTATAGTCCATGTCCATGAGTCTCTGTTTGTTTGTCCTGTTCATTTGTTGCTTTTAAGTTTATATTCCATATATAAGTGATATCATGTGATTTTCAACTTTTTCTGTTTGACTTATTTCACTTAGCATGGTTATCTCAAGGTCTATCCATGTTGTCACAAATGGCAGGATTTCATCTCTTCTTATGGCTGAATAATATTCCACTGTATATATGTACCACAGCTTCTTTAGTCAATCATCTATTGTAGGACACTTCAGTTGCTTCCATGTCCTGGCCACTGTGAATAATGCTGCTATGAACATCAGTGTGCAGATATCTTTTTGGATATGACTTTTCAAGTCTTTGGAGTAAATACCTAGTAGAGGGATTGCTGGATCATATGGTAGATCAATTCTTAGTTTTTTGAGGAACCTCCATACTGTTTTCCATAGTGACTGTACCAATTTGCAATCCACCAACAGTGTATGAGAGTTCCTTTTTCTCAGCATCCTCTCCAGCATTTGTTATTTCTTGTCCTGTTGATTATCTGACCCCTTTTGACCTATAATAATTTGTGTGTTTACTCCTTGGGAACATTCTTTTTTCACCAGGTTTTTTAAAAAAGAACTTTATCTTGAGCTGGAGGCAGGATGATATAGATTCCTGTTACCATTTCTGCTACTAGCGGAATGGGGAAGAAGAATGTTAGGGTGGGAGCTGGAACTGGACTGTGTTTGTATCTGTGCATGTATATGTGCTGGGTTGAGTTGGGCCCCTGGGAATAATCTCCAGGAGAGAAATTATGTGTCAGAAATTTCTTCACTGGATTTGTTGAAATCATGCCCCAAGAACCAGTTTCTGTGATTTGTTTTTGTTCTTGGAGTAGCTTTTGTTTCAGGGACAGGTATGCAAGGCTAGCTACTTGTTTGCTGCAATTGCCTACTGAATGAGGAAAGTTCCCCTATACCTTTGGAGTGAGAATTGCAGCTCTAATTAAGCATGGTTCTTTTTAATGTGGATGTGAGCCCATGGATAGTATCAAAACAAAACAAAACACTGTTGAGAGAAAATCTTTATAGCTTTAGGGCAAGGACTGAAAACTCAAAAGTCTGCTGAGACCAGCCGTGGTAATGCCAGGAACACAGCAATATGGATACTGAGTCCTTGGCCTGTGGCTGTCATGTTGGAAAATAAGCCCAAGGGTTACCAGATCTTCTAAGAAAATTTAAAAAGATTTGGGAGGAGAAGTCTGTAAAATTTTAAATGTTAGCAATGAATTCTAAAAGGTATTTTTCAAACATAGTGAGGACCAGGCCCAGAATATCAATGATGTATAATAATGGGGGCCATGAGTGGCCATTTGATGACTTCTGGGATTGGCTGTCTGCATGTGTGGCCCTTCCTCAGTGCATACTGTTGATCTGAGTTAGTAGAAGGGGCTCCAGGTAAACAGATCCCTCTTTTCTGAATTTTAGGCTGTTAGTATTTTTGCTACTTGATTTCAGCAGTGCCATGCCACTTTTATGAAGGAAATTGTGAATCAGTCACTTGGTTATTTATCTCAAACCTTCCATCTGTATTTATATCTCAATCTTTTGGGGAGGACTGTTTGGAGACAATATATACACTATTGTTTTTACTTTTTAGGCTCCAGAAATTTATTTTTATTTTAAAAGAGGTGTATTGAAGTACAATTGGCACATAGTAAGCAGCATGTATTTCAAGTGTACAATTTGGTAAATTTTGATCTATGTATAGACCTGTGAACCTTTGCCACAGTCAAGAAAGTGAACATATTACCCCCGAAAGGTTCCTTGTACACCTTTGTAATACTTCCTTCTGCCTCTTGCCCCTGAGAGTTATTTTTAAAAAGAATCTTGTTTATCCCTATATATAGAGGCTCCTTTAAAGAGTACACATATCATCACTCATACCTTCAGGTTTGCTCATAAATCACTTTGGCACCATCCATTTTATTTTTTTAATTTTAAAAGAATCTTGACAATATTTAGAGAGTTAGTGTCATTCAACTTTATAGATAAGGCAAAACATTTTTCTGCAAAGATGTGAATAGCAGTGTGAATTAATGAAACAATAATTTAAAAAATATTTAAAGGAAGCAGTTTCTAAAAGTAATCAAAGCAAAGTAATTTTTGTATCTAGAGGTATGCAGAATTGAAAGTATACCTCTAAATCATTATTTTTCAGTGGGGCTGGATGCTGTTGGCATTTGGGCAGGATAATTCTTGTTCTCTACCCCTAAAATTTCCAAATCCCTTAGGAAGGTGGTACACTCTTGTTGAGAGTCATTGTTTAAATGATGGCCCGTCAGAAATGAAAGATCATGGTTAAGAGCATGGGCTCCAGAGTTAGATAGACCTGGGTACAAATCCCTGTTCTACCACTTACTAGCTGGATATTGGACAAATTACTTAATGTCTCCAAACGTCAACATCTTTATCTATAGAGATAACAATAATACGCACCTAACATGGTTATTGTGTAGGTTAAGTGAGATTTGCATTCAAAGAGTTTAGCACAATTTATGGCACATGGAAAACCATGTTATGGTTATAATATTTAGTTGGTTGTTTGAAATACTTAATGTTTTAATAGAATAATGCTATAAATAAACATGTAGTTAGATTTTCAGAAAACACAAAATGTACTGTATTGGTCTGTAGTGTATTATTCTCTAGGATTAGAAGGGGAAGCAGAAGCTGGTGAATGACAATGAATGTAATTGTTCGAAAGACATTAAATATCTTAAAAACCCATGAGTTGATAATGTCGACAGAGAGGGAGAGAACACAAGAGAGAGAGTGGAGTAGAACAGTTTCCAAACCTAACTCATTGAACATCACTGGGAGTATCTAGAACATCAACTCCTTGGTTTGAAAATTGTTAGTCAGAAGGAAAGAAATAAACATTTGTCCTGTCTTTCCTATATAAATTATATTTTACAGTAACCAAATAGCCTTATTTGATAAAGAATTTTTTTTTCAGAATTTCATCTGATAAAGATGGCAGGATTTAAAAAATTACCACTTTTCAATCTATGATGAAATGAATTAGGCAACAATAATCAATGGATGGAACCATTAGATGAAGGGTTGATGGGGAATTTACAGAGGTGGGATTGAGCTATCATCACCTGAACAAATACTGGCATTACTAAAAATAGGGCATCCAGACATAATATATTTTCTTAAGGTTTATAACATGAATCACAGAGCATGATCTATGAAATATTCTTGCCCTGAATAAAATCACGTTTGGAAGTCAGGTGATGGAAGACCAAGTTAATTGACACCCCAGGAGGCAAATAGAAAAACCCAGAAATCTCAAGGACAACTGACTCAATTTCCTTAAAAAGTTAAAGGTAAGATAAAGAAGTGAGGAGGAGGACTGCATCTCTATCTACCTAGGATTAAGAACCAGGGGTTTGTTTTGTTTTGTTTTGTTTTTAAAATATCCTTAAAAACAAAACCAGTGTGCAGCTCATGTCATATGCTACTCACCGTGGGAAAGTGGTGACTTTGGAGATGGGTCCACTGACCATGCTCTTAGACGTTTTGACAGTTTCAACTTGCTATGAAAATTTCTAACTCCTCATTTTCTTTTTTTCTGAATTTATCTTATTGGCCTATAACAAAGAGTTTGAGGATCAATAACAGTTTTTGGACTGTTAACAATTAGTTTTTAAACTGACACCAGTTCAGCTCACACTTTGAGTAGCATTACTCTAGATTAAAAGAAATTCTAAAGACATAACGTAACGTAATGTGTGAAACTTATTTGGATATTGACTCAAATCAACAGCAAAAAGGCCTTTTTGAAACAATTAGGGATATTTGATTATGGACTAAAGTATAAAATGATACCAAGGAGCTTAGCAAAGAAAAACAAACAAATAAACCAGGCATAGATGAAGCAGATGTGGTAAAATTTTGCTATGTATTGAATATTGGTAAAGTACATATAGGTTTGATTTTGGTATTATTTTCTCTGCTTTTACCTGTGTTATATATGTGCTTTCTTTTCTTCTATCTCATCACAATTTACTCCTTATCCTAAACTTTATTCATAATTATAAATGTTCTTAACCTTATCTGAGATTCAGCCCTTTGGGAATTTATGTAGAATTTAAAACTTCAAAGCAACTTGCCTTCTAAGTTTTTTTCCTTTGTTTTTTTTGTGTTTTTACTTCTTAGATCTGAGTACATTAGTTTAGGACCTCATTTCTGTGATTTGACCCATGGGTTTTCAAATTTCTTCTCTCACTTTATATATCAGAAATGGAAATGGAAAGAGAACACATTCAGATACAGAAAACAAAACAAAATATTCTACTAATTTTGAGATTAGACTTTATACAGTTGATACTAGATATATGTTATTCTTAAAGAAGAAATAAAGGACCCTCCACGTTAATCTGTGTCTCTTTAGTAACCTACTTGACTGTATTTTGAAATTTACATAGCAACACACTAGAAATATTTTGATTACTTTTTTTGCAGCTTAGGAACTTCTATTGAAAGGATTTATTTCTTAATATAAATAGAGTAGAATTTTAAAATTTAATTTTATTCTTGGAAATTTAAACTGATTTTTTAATCACTTCTTTCCAGTAGTCTTTTTCATTGGCTACTTCACATTTCTTTTCATAAAACCCTTCACCATTTTTAATTACATAAAATTCATATTTTTAAAATAGATCTTAAAATATTTTTGTATTTTATTTTATTTTATCTTTCAACACTATCTTGGTAGAAAACCCACCTTACCGTTGCCATCCAGCCTGCTGCCTTGCTAAATTTCATAACTGTTTATTTACACAATTATCTTTATTTTTAATTTATTATGAAAAATTTCAAGCATATAAAGGTAAAGAAAATAGTATAATAAATTCCCATGTACCTATCATCTAGCTCCCACGATTATCAACTCATGGTAAGGAGCTTACTGTTTTAAAGCATCTGTGGCAAATATGAAGTGATGTAATATATCTTAATTTAATTAACTTGGCTTTCTTTTTTTTCTCCCTATATGCCTTAAAATTATGGGTTCTTCAAGTACACTCTAAATGTATTTATCATTATATATTAAAAGAATAAATGAACTCAGGAGAAGATTCTAGAGATAAAATTTTCTACAAATTTTTATTTTTGAAATTATGGTAAAATACATATAATATAAAATTTATCATCTTAACCATTTTTAAGTGCACAATTATGTAAAGTACATACATTCACACTATTGTACAACCAAGTTCCAGAACATTTTTTATCTTGTAGAATTGAAACTTTGTACCCATTAAACACTAACTCCTCATTTCCTCCTCCCCTCATCCGCTGTCAACCACCATCCTACTTTCTGTCTCTATGAATTTGACTACTCTAGTTATCTCATATAAGTGGAATCATACAGGATTCATTTTTTTTTTTTTTTTTTTTTTTTTTGTGACTGGCTTATTTCACTTAGCATAATGCCTTCGAAGTTTATCCATTATTCCTACAAATTTCAATTTAGGACTTTATGGAGTAGAGAGCCAAACAGAATTGGGAGTGGATTTCTGTTAGATGACAACATCTTGAATTATATAGCCCATGCTGTTAAGAGATTTCATTTATTTCTGAAGCACAACATTATTAAAGATTAAAAATGCTTTCTAAATATATATGTATATCAGACAGGAATAGTTCTTCACCATGTCTCAAATTTGCTGATAATGTATATATCCAACTGGATAGTTCTATTAGAAACATAACTTGGAGAGCAAATAATGGAATTAATATGTTAAATACAGTTACTTTACTTTGCCTACCCATTCACTTTGGTGGTATTTATAGAGTTGTTGGAAGTAATGATTTTTATTTTGAAGTGAAATATTAAATAGCTACTTAATTTTTAATCTCTACATATATAATATGCTTAGATTCTTTCTAGAATTTAATGACAATTTTAAGTTTACTAAAAAATAGACATTTCCCATAGGTTTCTTAGATATAATGTTGCTTTATGTGAGTAATTTTTATTCTTTTTCTTCCAGCTTATTTAAAATTTTTTTATATATTCCTGTATTAATAATCTTTTTTAGGGGGTTGTGAGCATGTTACTTCTATTAGTTTTAGTGTAATGCTGTATTTGTTTAAGCCATCTACTATGAGTTAATGAAATATCATTTATGGCCCCAAATGCCGCTGGATAAAGATTAAATACATTGCATTTATACAGTCTCTTGATAAGACTAAAGTAAATTTTTTTTTAGTTTATCTTTGGAGATTAGGAGAAAAACGCACTTAGAGAAGCATGCTGTGTTTTTATAATAAACGTTGAATCATAATCAGTTACTCTAGATTTTTCATTCATAATTTATTGTGTGTTATGATATGATTTGTCACTTAAGCATATGCAAATCTCAAGCAATCATTTCAAGAACAGGTTGTATTACTTGTGAATTAAATATTTTTAATGCCATTTTTAAAGATTATCAAGAGTGTCAGAGAAATGAAAGCTATAATACTTTATATATTTTATAATACTTTATAAACTAGAGTTTAAATAATGATAGTAACTGGGTACTTTTAACAATGAAAAGCACATTCCTGCCTAACAGTGATGTTTGGGTTGGTTCACTTGGCAGGCTGGCAGGCTGTATTTCAAAAAACCCAACAGGAAGTTAGCTTTACAGTGGGGAGTTTTTCAAGCCCAGGATCTGACCTTCAGGTTCAGATGATAGATAGGAATGGAGCTGTCAGAGGGCTCCACATCAAGCAATGTTGAGAGATGTGTATATATCAGGATATATATATCAGAATCTAATTACTAATTTATAGTAACTGTAAATAGAATTGTCAGATGAACTGGAATTCTGCCATCACGATGATTCATTTTTTTGTAGGTGAGCAAATTGGAATCATGTGAGTGCAGAATGAGTACAAATTCTCGTGTAGTTGTGTGAATGAAATATTAAATGCCATAATCTAAGAGTGGGATCATACATCCTGTTCTGTGGTAGGGGTAGTCTTACCATTGATGACAAGTTGTTTAGTTTGAATGGTGTAATGGATTCTGCCAGTGTTCTCTTTACTTTTTTTTTTTTTTAAGTTTTAATGACTGATCAACCTTCCTTTGGTTGCCATCAGATTACAGTCAAATCTTGCACACTGGGCAGCTATTCTCTCTCTTTAGTGCAACTTGGCCTATCTGTTCTGATCTAGTATGAGTTAATTTAATGCTTGAACATGGAAAATGGTATTTCCAAAGCCTTAGAAAAGGCCTCCAACTATAGACAACATTATTATGATTGTGAATGTTTGTAAAAATAGAAAAAAATCATCAAAAATCACACTACCCAAATACAATCATGATTGTTTTGCTGTATTTCCCTCATTATGTAGGCTTTCATTTTTGGATACTCTTAACTAGATAAACAAGTGTTACTATATTTCCCAACTGGGATTTTAATGGTTGTTCTTTTAAATTTATAAATTTAGAGTGAAATTACACATCTACAACATTGTCTTCCCTTTTAGAAATACAATAAGTGTTCACTTTAAAGAATGATTTTGCTGGGTATGTTTTGTAACTGATTATCTAAATGAATTGTCTTAATACTTCTAGTACTTTTTAAAATGATTCTTTGGTGCTTTCTCTGTCGTCTGACATAATGAAAACATGGTTTCTTTTCCAATATTTTCGGCTTCATTTTGGTCATATTGTATAAGATAACTTGAAAAAATGAATAAGCTTAGGCACCAAGATAACAATTGACTTGGCCAAGTTAGATCTAGAACTGGAGCAAGAACCCAGGTTATTGGACCACTATAGTCTCAGTATGTCCATATATTACTTATTTTTTTCTAAACAATAAATTTTATACAAAGTTCAATTACATAAGCAGTCTCACAGATTAGAGTTCTTTAGACCTCGAGTTCAACATGATCAAACTGAGCTTATCATCTTTCAAATTCCTATTCATTGAATTCTTTGTTTTAGTAGATGGCTCCACTATCTTTCTGGCTCAGGCCATGAATCTGAAGACTTTCATATTTCTCTGTCTCCTCAAAACCTAGATCTAATGGATCATTAGATCACTTCATTCCACCTTTAAAAACCTCTCAACTTGGCTCACCTCTGCATCTTCTGCCCTCTTTTCCCATTGCCACTGTCTTGGATCATGCCATTATTTCTGCTTTCTGTCTCTATCTTGCCCTCTGCCAACCTGCCTTCTACCCTGCCAAAGTGATCTTATAAAATTCAATTCCAGTCCATTATTCTCTAGTTAAAATCCTTTAGTGATTCTCCATTATTTCAGGATGTAATTCAGATTCCTTAGCTAAGCATACACAGCTTATGCCTAAAAAAGATGTACTCTTTTGAGTCTGGCTTCTTTACCTCAGCATTACATTTGTGCATAGCTTTGTGGCCAGTGATAGGTCAGACGCTATGCTCAAACATCCTGAATGGGTAAGACTTCCACTCTTCCTGAAGGATCTGTGGGTGGGTTGGGGAGCGTGTTCAAAGTTCAAGCAGGTTTCTAGTCTGTCCTGCCTTCTAGTCTGCTGTGTCCTCTGTGAATGTGCAGCCCTGCTGTCAGTCCTGGACACGAGGACAGAATAATCTCCCCTAGGCATGTGGGAGGAAGGAGCCAGGGTTGTTTGCAGAATTCAAGCTTCTCTGTGGGTCTCTTACTTCCGAATCTCCTGTGATCTCTCTGGTTTTGTTGCTGGTTTGTTGCCTGGCCCAACAGACCAGCTTTGCTACTGGTGATGCTGCTGCACAGCTTATTTTCACCTTGGGCTTAAGATCAGTTGAACCTCTCTGGTCATGAAGCTGTCCCAGCCTGTGGTCCAGAGAGAGCCCCCGCCCTGACCACCAGGGAGGGTTGGCAGCGGCCCCAGACTGGAGAGCCACAGACTCCCAGTGTTCTTACCCGAATTTTAAGAGTGTTTCATGAATAAGTGCTTATTAATATGTTATTTGACTTAGTAGATAGCCAGATCCCTGAAATGGTTGGTTTTAAATTTTTTGAACAGTTTCAAAATTGTTTTTTGGAGAAGAAGATTTGAAGTCCTGCCTACTGAGGCCACATGGTAATTTTAATTTGCATTTTTCTGAACGCTAGTTCATTCGTATATGTTTTCATATGTTTATAAGTTATTTAGAACCTTATTTTGTGATTTGCATGGTTAATTCGTTTTGCCCATAATCACTACATATTTTTTCAAGATAAATTTAAGCATCATGTTTCTTAGATAGGCACCCCTGATTTCCAAGTTTGACTTGGATGCTCCTCCTCCATATACTTGACTATATAATTCTGTATGGTGATTATCTATGTTCTTGCCTGATTCCCCATAGTAGTCTGAAAGCTCCTTGACCATGGGAATTCTGCTTCTGTATCCTTGGTGTTTAGCATACTAAGCTCTCTATATTCATTTGCTTAATTGAATTAAAATCATGTAAACTGTGAAGAATTCTGCTGGGTTTTTTATTTGTGTAAATACATTTGATCATATTTCATTTCATTGTATATGTTTTTTGAAATAAGCAGGTCACTGACAAGTGTTCAGAAACCTGTTTTTTTAGAAGACTTTTCATTAAATAGTAAAATTCCTTTTTAGTGGATTGAACCATTGGGCCCAATATTACATAATGCGATCAGTGACCTCTGAGTTCATTGCCGCTAAGTTCATTGGTAAATTCTTTGCTCTTTTAGTAGCATTTGACAGGATTAACCATTCTTTTTTCCTTGATATACCTTCTTCATTTGGCATCCTCACTCTCTTGGTTTACCTTCTATTTTGCTTTGACTCCCTTTCAGTCTCCTTTACTTTTTTTTTCTTTTTTCCACAACCTCATAATATTAGTGCCCAGGCTGTCCTAATGTCTTATTCTCTTCTCCAGCTTTTCTCATGACTGTGGAGGTTGTAATTTAAATTCCATGAAATGCTAATTACTTCCAATTGTAAATCCCCTGCCCAGACTTCTCTCTTGAATTCCATATTCATAAGGTCAACTTCTTACATGACATTTCTACTTTGGTGTCCCCATTTAGATCCTAAAGTCAGCATGCCCCAAATTAAATGTCTAATCTCCTTTCTCTTAAACTTGCTTACCCAACTCCATCCAAATTAACTTTTTTCTCTCAATTGATGGCAACTCCATTTTTCCAGTTGTTCAAGCTACCGGAGTTATTCTTTATTTCTCTCACACTCCACTTCCAATTCATTCAGACACCTTGTTGCCTCCACCTTCATAATATCCAGAATCAGACCATTTCTCATCTTCCTTGCTACCACCATGGTGCAAAACACCATCAACTCTTATTTCATCTTCAATTTCCCTTCTTTTTATTCACAACTGACCAGGTACACTGACTTCCTTGCTATTCCTCAAACATACCAAACAAACACTCTTGCCTGGGGTCTCTGAATTGGCTGGCCTGTCTGCTGTCTACAACACTCTTCTTCCAGATATTGCTAACTCTATTCTACCCCCACGCGCTTCATGTGTTTGCTCATATGTCACCTTCTTACTGAGGCCTTCCTAACCATCCTATTAAATATTTCAAACAACCTGGTTCTGCTACCTGCTAGCTTTACTCCCGGCACTCCTGATTACCCTTATCCAACTTTCTTTTTATTTTTCTCATACTACTATTCATGTCTAAGATACTCTGTAATTCACTTATTTATTATGTGTATGTCTTAATGTCTCTCTTTTCCTGCTTAATCAATGAGGACAGGTATCTTGATTTTGTTTGTTTGATATGCCCAAAGCAACTAGAATATCATTGGATATAAAGTAAGTACACAAATATTTGTTATATGAATGACTGAATATCTGACTTTCCAAAAATTCATAATTTGTTTGGAGAATTGTATTAAATAAAAAATTTTATTTGAAAAAACTTTTATTGAAAAAAGAAAATTTTATTTGAAAAAAGAAACTTTTTAAAAAGCTGATGTTCTTCTATCCCTTAATTGATGAGATAAGATTTGTGAAAACACTATAAAATTTACATAAAAAGTTAATAAGTATCATTCAAATAACCTCTTCGGGGCAGTCTTTTTTAATAAAACTGACATATCTATAGCAGTGGAATTTTTCTGTAATGATTAGCAGTATAGTAGAATTTAATGCATGCTTTAGATTTTGAAATAACCATGTAACAGCGTGTTGAGTGGGACCTTTTTATCTTGTTCCAGAATTGCATATGAGGCCCCAAGCTAGAGACGAAAGACTCTAAGTAACTAATTTTCTATAATTTGGATTGCTATGAATAATCTACTAAACACTGGGGCCAGAAAACTGCCTGCAGAAACTGCTCTGAGAAACTTTTCCTGAAGGACTGTGATTCTGTGCCCCAGCCCAATATGAGAATAGGACTCAACAGAGGAGAAGTGCAGAGCTAGTAATGGGAAATGATTCCCTTTCTTCCAAAGCCTCCCTTCCTTCTTTAAAGAACCCTTTGTAAAGAGTATGGGGTGCCTTCAAATAGTCAGGGAGATCATTCCATGGCCCCGTTTATGTCATTGGATATTTGCTTAGCCATGGAGTTGCTGATCTGCCCTTTTCTGCTGGAGCAGGGCTATACAGAGGTGGGAGTGATAGGGGGGAGGGGGTGGAGAACACTATTTAAACTTGAGAGTAGCTAGGCTTGATCTCTTTTTCCATTGTCCTGCTCAAGAAGGCTATATGAGCACAAGGCAGAGGGACCTCAGCAATGGTAGAGAGGGTGGATAGTGACTGCTTAGATTGGGTAAATATTCTAGGGGGTGGTCTAACTTCAAGGTCCTCTTAAGAGCCCATACAATACCCCATGAGGGAACTAGCAGCTGCATGCCTGCCGCATGCAGAAACATTGACAAGCAGTCAGTGTCAGCCAGAGAAGCAACAGCAAATAAGGAGAGGACTGTGACTGCATCCTTAGCAAGGGGATTACCTTCCCTCCTACTTCCAATTCTCAAGCCATAGGCTCCTGGAAGAAGTAGCGAAGGGCAAGAATTTTCTCTGAGTAAGACCATGTTTCATTTCTCCATTCCAGGCTGCAGAGTGTATGAACTGAATTACAGGGAGGAAAGAGCTTCCAATTAATTTATTTGAGTCAGAAGTCTTCAAAAGAACACAAATAATAATAAAATTGAGTCTTGCTTATCTGGAAGATAGAGTTCTAATATCTGAAAGCATCTAAAAAGTTATAGACTTG
Source organism: Eidolon dupreanum (assembly GCA_028627145.1). Lineage (NCBI taxonomy): Eukaryota > Metazoa > Chordata > Mammalia > Chiroptera > Pteropodidae > Eidolon > Eidolon dupreanum. The sequence continues at coordinate 59,268,938 of CM053501.1, read as the reverse complement.
GACCAAGTTGTTTAAGGATCCCTAATATATCAGTTAGGTATTGTTGCATAATTAACCATTACAAAACTTCATGGTTTAAAACAACCACCATTTTTTATTTCTCAGAAACCTACACATTGGCTGGACCCATTTTACTGATCAGGCTTAGTTGATGTCTGCAGGGCTTTCTTATACACCTACAATCAGCTGAAGGGTGGCTGGGAGCTGGCTGGTCTAAGATGACCTCAGCTGGAATGATACGGCTTGGTTCCATGTTCCAGCAGGCTAGCCTGATCTTGTTCTCATGGTGGTGGTAAGGGTCCAACCGAAGAAAGTAGAAACTCTCGAGCACTCTTTTGGTCTTCTGCGTGAGCTTTCGTTAGGGACCAAGTTAGAGTCAGTAATGGGCAGGAGGATTCCCAAGGGCAAGGATATAGAGAGGTGTGAACAACTGGGGTCATTAATGCGGTTAGTCTGCTACACTTACCAGGTGGGGAAGGAGAGTACACTCAGGAGACTTAGGTGAAGTTACTGGAAAAAGTAAAACCATTTCATATTTATACTCTGAGGTGTAGAGACCCTGAATCAGCAGGTATCACTGATTTGGACTACGTAGGCTCCGAAGACAGTTTTTTCTATATATTCTATCGAATGAATGAGTTTAACAGAAGTTATTTTTTAATGATCCGGTGTTTTAATTTGGGAGTCACACTGAATTTGAATATATATAATCTACATAATAAGTAAATAGGTAATATTGAAATTTGATGTATCAGGAGAAAATTGTCTATATAAATGTAGGGAATTTGGATGAATGCCTAAAATTATAGCAAGGAAAGTCGCAAGTGGTTGTCTCTGGATAGGCTAACCAGAGTATGGGGAAGGGTAAGAAAAGGGCTGCTGATTTTTGGTGTGTGTATTTATATATGTATATGTATATATATATATGTATATATGTATATATATTTTAGGGCCATTTGACTTTTTATGCTATGTGCTATATTACTGTCATTAAAATGAGTAGTATTTTTTTTAAGTTCAAAAAAGTTCCATCACTGTGCTGTTATTTACATATAATGTCTCATTTAATTTAATCCATACAATATTCCTGTGAGTTAGCTATTATTATTTCTGCTTCAGATGAGGCATGTAGGCTTAGAGAGGTTGCATGATTTGTCTGAGGTTACACAGTCTTTATGTAAGATACAGGGTTGAGGATAAAACCAAGGTGTGTCTGCTTCCAGAAACTGTGGTCTTAACCCCCAGCCCACTGTATAACATTGCATTCATCCACTTAGAAGCTGAGATTTCGTCTGCTCCATTCCAGAGGCCCATGCTATTATGTCGCCAGCACAATGGAATTGGAACATGTCTTTTTTTTCCCCACTAACAAACTTTAGTTGTGTTTTACCTATATCTAGTCTTGAAATGGAAAAATAGCAATTGAGTAAATTCTTCCAGTGGAAATATGGTGAATATCCAGCATGTCTAAATTTGCTCTAAGGAAAAAAAAAATGCTTTTATTTAATACTTTGCATATTATATTAGATGCTTAGATTTCAGATATTGGATTATAATAGCATATATACTTAGATTTTTCTTTCAGTGTAAGGAAAGCATTTACAGTTAGGAGTTTGATTAAGAAGAACTGACCTGTTTCTATGTATTTTCCAAATTATCAATATCCAGCTGTATTTTATGTTAGGTGTTAAATTTGATACAAACTTCATATACTAATTGCCTTTAACAGCTGCTGTAGATATTTATTGCAAAATGTCATTGAAAAGACAGATTTAATAAATTAGTTTAGTACACATGGTGATTTAAAGATTAGAATATGTTAAATAAACTGTGTCAGAAATTATAAATAAACTAAAATGAGTAAAATTATCCTTAAATTGCTAGACAAGTCTTCACATTTAATGTTACATTAATGAGTTTCGTACAGAGACTGTTTAGAAAATCCTTTTTCATCAGATGTTGCACATATGCTTTCACTGTTTGTTTTTCTTCAAAGTAAAACTTAATGAAACAGCTAATAAAACTCAATTTTACTCCTGATTCTTGAAAGAAACAAGCCCTTGAAGTGCACCCACTGTTTATTCTTTTGCACTGGTTTTTGCTACTTTTCAGCATGTAAATTTTCTAGTAATGGAAAACAGTCAAAGCTATAAACCTCTCCTTCCAAGTCTTATAAACCCAGCGTTTATTTCTTATTTGTAAAGTGATCGCACAATGGAGACATGCTCTGCACACATACAGTTTGTTCACCTCCTGCTGGCTTCAGGAGGGTGTAGTGCATGTGCATTTAAATGGATCTTTATTATGTAAATAATCAAGAACCAGAATAGGGGTTTTAACTACCCTAAAAAAAAAAATGGGAGGTTTCAAAGCGAATGGCTTATATGAGACTCCTAGACTCTTTTACTATCATAAACCTGAAAGTGTATTAGATTGGTGAATAACTTACCTTCTATGAATTAGAAATCTATAGATGGCAGATGTGTATATACCCCAAGTGACTTTTTCACTAACCATAGCATATGCCATTTTATATATTTCTGTTTCTTTATGGAGAGAATTGATTCTGATGACAGGGTGGAGGTAGATATTTGGGTTGGGATGAGAGAGGCAGTACTGCTCAAACTGTGGTCTTAGATTGGTACCAGGGCAAGGAGGTAAGTACAGAAACTGAAAATGAGTGCTTAGAAACTTGTAAACAATTTGACAGAGTAATTTTGTATCTGTCAGATATAATTTAAACATTAATACTTATAATAGGGAAGGCTATATAAGTTGGGGACAGGTGGTATATAGGAAATCTCTGTAACTTTCTCTTCTTAACTTTGCTGTGAACCTAAAACTGCGCTAAGAAAATGATTTTTTTTTTTTAAAGTTGAAGCATGTATTTGGTATGTTTTGGATTTTTTAATTTTATTTTTTCTAGTAATTCATTTTAGTGTTCTTCAGAAAAGTGTGCCTATGATGGATTGGAGATAAAAATCCTGATCTTTCACCACAGATGGTTTGAAAAGCATTTGGTCTAGGATGAGATTTTCAAATGTTGATTTATGTCCCTTTGCTCCATTACATAACATTAGATATTAAAATTTGAATAAAGAGTAAAGGATCATTTAGAATTCCAGTACCCTAACAAAATACCTTGATGACTCTCAATGGTTAATGAACTAAGGGTTTACAAAGTAAAATCCGAAGTAGAAATATAATGTGTTTCCCATTAAGGGCGGCCCTGTATGCTCTAGTGACCACTGAGTGGGAGTTGGTGTTGATCTTCCCATAAGAAAATCAGAAAGCCTGACCAGGATTTGTGTCCAAATGACAGTGCACTATTATTGCCAAACTGAGATTTTTAAAAACAAGAGCAGGTTTTAGGTGGAGGAAAGGGAGAAGAAGAAACTGAGCTATGTACTTTGTGGGACTTTGGGGGGATTAGGAACTCTTGTGCACTGTGGTACATTATGTGGTCCTTGAGAGCAAAGTCAAAGTAGAAATGGGAGCACATCAGTGACAAGTTTCATTTACTTCTCAGTTTTACCTAGCGTATCTTAGTGCTACTAAAAATCATATAAGAGGCATGCCTCTTTGGTATGCATTTTATTCATTGCAGATATCTGGACCAGCAATCAGAATATAAAATTAAGATTTACGTGTTATATAACCTTAAGTCATAAAAATGTTCATGAGTCATAGAAGTGGAGGTTTGAGTTAGAAGGTCATATAATTCACTTGTTCCAGATACGGCTTCTATTAAGGCTGCTTATGATGCATTAGTTTTTTTGTAGCCATTCCATGAGTTCTGCTTATGAGAGTGGAGTGGTCTGAAAGGGAGATATACTGTGCATAGCATTCAAGAAACAGAGGTCCCAAGCCCAGGTTGAGCTAAGATGACACTTACCCAGACGATTGTCCAAGGACATCCTAAGTTTAGGGAAGAGTTAAGAAGCTGGTCAAGGAGAAAGCTAGACATTGAATATAAGATCAGAGCTTCTTAATTGCTATGTTATGTCACTCTTCTGTGCCATGAATAGGCTATAAGTGGTTTCAAGATACTAATGGTTATAGTTCATTAATAGTGTTTTGAATAGCCATTCAGAAACTTATAGTAGTTGACATGTTTGAGCACTATTTGAATGGCTCCCTATGTAAACTCTTTAAATTTACTAATTATTTGGTCCAAAAGTTTTAGGTGTGACATCTGTCGCCAGGAAGTTCTCTGTAGTAGCCATATCACATGGCACCTTCTTGACGCTGGACCTTGAATCATCCTAGTATGTCTGATTACACACTTGTGATATCCTTGTCATCAGTAAGTTTTTTTTTCTAAATCTTTAAAATTGTGTAAAATATATATAACATAAATGTGCCATTTTAACCATTTAAATTTAAAATAATTTTAAATTATGGTAAGAAAATACGTGACATAAAATTTACCATATTAAACCGTTTTTAAACAGTTCAGTACAGTAGCACAGTTTAGTAGGATTAAGTACCTTTATATCATTATGCAACCATCACCACCATCTTTCTCCAGGACTCTTTCATCTTAGTAAACTGAAATGCTGTAACTATGAAACAACTCTCCTTCCCCGCCCCCCTCCGCCAGCCTCAGGCAACCACCTTTCTACTTTCTGTTTCAATGAACTGCTCTAGGTACCTCATATAAGTCCTCATGTAAGTGGAATCATATAATATTTGTCCTTTTATAACTGATATATTTAACTTAGCATAATGTCTTCAAAGTTTATCCATATTGTAGCATGTGTCAGAATTTCCTTTTTAAGGCTGAATAATGTTCTGTGTGTGTGTGTGTGTGTGTGTATGAGAAATATTTTACTTGTCTATTCATCTGTTGATAGATATTTGTGTTACTTCCAAGCTTTTAAATTTCTATCTTTTAATGCATGTAAAATATTTGTATTGTAATTTCAATTTCACTTGTTATTCTTATCATCATCATTTGCCCATTTCCCTGACATAGAACTTATGTTTGATTATTTTTATTATTTTTACCATTTTCTGATATTAAGTTGCTAAATAAAACATTGATTTTGTTACTTCTTGATTTATATACTTACTTTACTTAGATTTTGCTTTTGTGTTAACAATTAGCCAAAGTCACATTCTTGATAGTATTTTGTAATGAATTATTATTTGTTTTTGGAAATTAAAAAAATATTTATTTTTAAAAATCAAGTAATAATTAAATAAAATTTAATAAAATTGATTTATTAAAAGGCTTTCTAGCTTCAGAAAATGAATTTGCCAAAATATTTTTAATCACATACCAGTGTATGCATTATATGTATTTTGTGAACATTTTAAAGTTGTAATTTTTGCAGTAAGCAAACATCAATGATTAATTGTTTGAATTTTCCAGAAATTTGTTTTTAAAACATTTTAATGAACACAGAAGAGTCCCTACTCCTGTAAATAGATTTTAAATAGTTTTAAAAGTCTACAGGCCCCATTAATTATTTTTAAAAAGATTTAACTTTTATAGGTATTGTACTTACTTTTTGATCTTATTGGATAACTTTTTATTAAAGCTGGAAAGCCATCAGTTTCAGACAAACACAATATCAAAAAAAAAGTTGAAGTCATTAGTTAGGTATTGAAATGAGAATCATCTCAAATTTAGATTTGTGTGTTCAGTGACTTTTTTCCTCTCAGCCTAAATTAGCCTTACTGGCAGGAAAAATTATCTGATGAGGACAAGGTACCAAGCAAACTGCTCTGGCACCTTACCACAAAAACTCATCTTGTTCAGGAAAAGACTGGAATGTTTTTAAGTTTTGCAAAAGCAGTAGAAAAAAACCAAAGCTCTTTTTGAGATTGGTTCCAACAATAAGCTTTTTCAGTTTCTTTAGATTAAGCTAAAGAGACCAGTTACAAGGTCATAGCATTAAAAGCTAAAGCCAAACTGCTGCACACAAAGTCAGAAGCTCTCATTTTACCAGCTAGTCTAGGAATTGAGCCCAGTAAAGCAAATGATAGGGAAAAGGTGGCATTCTCAAATACCACCTGTAGTTGTATTGATGATATGTCAGATTGTCAGATGACTTAAAGACAACATTAATCCAGATAATTATTAAATCAAACAGTATTTATTTCAGATTGATGAATCTACCCACATTATAAACTGCCGAAATCCAGCACAGTTAGAATTCCTAAAGGGAAATGCTGGGAAGAATATCAGTTCTCTGTAAAGAAGTCCCAAAATAAATTACTGGGGATGAAGTACTGAAGATGGCAAATTCATACTTTGAAACAAATAAGTTACTATGGAAACATGCTTGAATTTGTATGCTGATGGAGTGACTGCATTGATGAGAAGGTGTAATGGCTGCACATCAAGAGTTGTGAAAACATTGAGATTCAAATAATACGATGTTTTATTCACAGAGAAACTCTGTTTTGTAAAAGTTTGCCTGTATATGAGTTTCACATAGTCTGATGTATCTAAATGGAGAATCTAATATAACTGAAGCTGCTGCGTTCACTGTATAGGAATGGGATTGGAATACAACTTTCCACTGTTTTATACTGAAGGGCCATAGATGTCTAAAGAGAGTTTAGTCAAAAGTTTGTGATCTACAAGGAAAATTAGAACCTTTTGGGTAAACAATTATTTCCTCGAAGATTTGTTAAAAGGTAATTAATTATTGGCTTGAAAATATAACATAATTAGCTAAATGAATGCCTAATAGAAAATTGCCAGAACCTCATGATAATTTACATGTACTGATAAAATTTATTGATTCAAGGCAAAAATTGGGCCTCAGAAATGTGGGATTAAAAAAGATACACTTGTGTTTAGTCTGTGTCACAGTTTGAATAGTAAAGAACGATAATTAAGACAAGTAGAGAGAGCAACATCTTGTATACTTAAGGAAAAGCTGCATCTTTGGTTTGAAGTGTATGATTTCAGTTGTGTTCACAATTTATTCATACTCATAAAAAATTTTCACATTACATTTGTCAATGAAAGTAAAAGAATATTTGATTTACTGAATGATGGCACTTTTGAAGTATAATTTAGATTTGAATTATCCATATTTTTATTTGTGATGAGAAGAGTTTCCATCATTTGGAGAAAAGTGGTGAATACTCTTCTCTATAGAGACAGAAAGATTAGCCTGGGCCTGGGGGGAGGAATGGGAATTGAATAAAATGATTATATAATATTAAGAAATGTATTTGAGATTTTTTTCCACAAAGTTTCATGCAAACACCACCAAATCCCCTCCACTTTATTCCTTATACTGTTCAAATATGAATTTTTATGTGTGTCATGTTATGAAAGGGTTAAGAAGCAGTAGACTAAATCAAATAATAATTTAGAAGGCTGAGGCAAGAATGTTAACTGTGACAGGTCCCAAATTCAGTAACTAAGCAATTTCAGAGAATGGAGTAAAAAGCAAGGACTAGTGGCGGAGGGTGGTTGGGTGGTCAAGTTTCAGGAAATATATTTACCACTGGCCATGCCGTGATGGGACAGAATCTGCTGTGTCTATGTCTTACCGATATGGGGTATAAGGGCCAGCCATAGTGGGATGGGTAGGTGGCAGAAAGATGATGAACCAGGCTGAGCTGGATTTAGCCAACTATCTGTTCAGGTGGCCTCTGAATTATGTAGAGGGACAAAGTCCTGGGAGGGAAAATAAGTTGTCCTAGCCTTCTCTAGCTCACTTGTGGGGATTGGTCAAAATATGTTAACTCTTGAAGAAGAAACCTTTTTTTTTTTTTGAAAAACATTCATTAGCAATTATTTTCTATAATTGCCCTATTCAGGCTCTCTTCTGAGTGTTTTGTATTAACTCAGTTTATCCTCACAGTGGTTGGTAATTGTCATTATTATCCCCACTTTACAGATGAAGTAACTGAGGTCATATTTATAATTCATGGCAGAGTTGGGATATGAACTCAGGCAGGCTGTGTACTTGACTCTGTGCCATATTGCTTTTCAAGTTTGAAGTAATACTAACTACCCATCTTCTTCCACACTCCCTCCCCTGGTCCGAGGGCAGACTGTTTCTATGGCAGGGTCTTCTTCTGTGGAGGATGTGGCCTATAATGGATGATGCCTCCTCTTGGATCATGACTCTGATGTTGCTGGGCCCCACGTCAGTTGCTTGTTTGGGGGAAAGCTGAAGAATATAGTCTCATCTTAGAATATTATCAGAACATTTACTCTGCTGCAGCAAATCATTTATGTAGCTGTGCTTTAGAATCTGGTGGCCACTAGCCGCATGTGGCTTATTCAAATTGAAATTTAAATTAAGTAAAATTAAATAAAATAAAAAATTTGGTTCCCTAGTTGTACTAGCCACATTTCAAGTAGCTACTGCCTGCTGTTTGGGATAGTACAAAGAACATTTTCATCATCACAGCTGGTTTTATTTGTCCAGTAGCATTCTCACTGGTCTTCTCCAAGTCTCCTACATTGGAAGCGATGGCTCATTTCCTATTGGACTATAACTCCTCAGGTTGCCTTACTTTAGTGGTTGGCCCTACTGATTTGTTTCCTCATTTCATAAAAGACAGCAATACCAGAAAATAAGATTTTTGAAGTCATTTGTTGCTGGTTCATACAAGATTTGATTTCTTAAAACAGTACTGTAGTACTGTTGACTTTACTCTCCTTACCTTATTCTGAAGTATAACAATTACAAACTGAGTTCTAAGAAATCCCTATATGACTCCTGCCACATTTTGGCTCCTATTGAACTCGAAGGCATCTATAGCTCTTGTGGCTTAAAAGTTTTTATTACCATTAAGCAAGAGCTCCTGTATTTGTGTAATTGGATTTTGGAGCCTAATTTTAGGATTTTGTTTTTATTCACACTGAGTATAATCTCATTTTGCGTGTTGTGTGAGCAAGGCTTTTAATAATATTCTAATTAAATCTCGATTTGATCACCTGACAAACCATTGTTATTATTATACCCAGCTTTGATAAGCATACCTTTGTAGGTTGGCTAAAAACAGGTCCTATCAAAGTAATCTCTTATTTCCTTTTGAGAAAGTTACCAGATAGGCATGATGGTATAAAAGCAGTGACTTTGATCTCAACCAAATCATTTAGAATGTTTTCAGGGCCAGGCAGTTAGGTCAGTTAAAGACTACAGAAATTACATCAAATTTGAAAAACCCAAGAACGTTTAATCTGGAGAAAAATAGACTATTTTAGATAGTCAAAGGACTGTGCTGAGTGAGCAGTGTTGATCAGAAGGAGAATTTATTGTTATCAGAGGAAGTTATCAAGGTTAGTTATGAGAAATATAAAGTGTTGTTAGTGTTCATGGGAACATACTTAGGTTCCCAAGACCTTGGAGCAGCACCACATAAGAAGAGGTAACTACAGGATATTTCCATTCTTGTGACCACAAAAGTGATATGAGCCAAAAAACACAGTGGGAATTAAATGAAGTAGGGTTAAGTTTTCATTAAAGGCTGTGCCTTGCATTCACCACTCCTGGTTGCCCTGGCAACCAGGCTCCCTTGAATGCTAATGACATTATAGTGAGAAAAAAAACACATGCAAATGCAGTAAATAGTAATTAGAGGCAGAGCCATACGTGGAGTAGTGAACTCCACCTTGGGAAGGTTTGGAATGGGGCTGAAGGGTTTGTACTGAAGACAAAGAAAGAGGTGATGAAAGAAAGACTTGGAGTTATACATAAAAGGGTTAAGATGAGTCTGCATAGAGCACACTGCAGCATTTGCCTTCTGCAAATACCTGTTGTTTTTTCAAGCAGAATTTAGTTGAAGTCAGAAGCCGTGCAGTTGTACAACTACATTGTCTTAAACATTCTACCTGTTGGCATCCCTATATGGAAAGAATTTTAGCTGTATTCGCTTTAGATTTGGAGCATTGTAGCAGCCTGCTGCTTGGAATGCCCTCTCTACCCACGCTAGGTGGAGCTGGGCCCGCCCAGACAAGGTAGTAGCCAAAAGTCAGTCTTGGTGAAGAAAGAGACTTAATTCTGTGTTGCTCCAGCTGAGACAAGTAGGAACAATGAGAGACTATATTTGGTTAATATAAGGTGTAAGTGACTAATAATACATGCTATCTGTGCCACTGGAAATGTGTCAGGAGATGCTGGGTGACTGCTTCTCTCAGGTGTGCTAGATAGGGTTTTTGATTTGCCCAAATAATCAGTTAGACTCAAAGTCTATGAATTTGTGCTCAATTTCATTCTCTTTCCTTTATTTAATTTTATTCAGGCTCTTCTTTATTTTCTATTTTTATTGCCACGTGTCTGTGTACATTTCTTGGAAATGGCTAGAAAATATATTACCTGCTTCACATTATCCCAATTCTTTGATTTATTGTTTTGGCGTCAACTGAACCATAGATCATTAAATAGAACTTGCCAGAAATAGCCATTGAGACCCATACTTACTCTTCTTTTTCCTTTCTCAGTTAAAGAAGTTTTAAAATTTTGCAAGAAATGCATGTATACATTTGTAAAATTTGCATTAGTATGTTACTAAAAAATTCAACTAATACAGATATGTATGTGGTAAAATGTTTAAGTCCCTTTCAGGTGCCTCTTACCTCCTCTGCCAGCTCTCAGTCCCAACTTCTCCAAAAAAAAGTGTTAACAGCTTGGGACTAAACTTCAGAATTTTTTGTTATACACTTATATGTGTGGTTATTACATATTATAATGTACACTATTAAGGAATTATTAATATCTAACACTTATTGACTGATTGCTATATGCCAGAAACTGATCTTCTTTGCATGTTAATTCATTTAATCCTGAGAACCTCTGTTTGAGGGCTTTTATAGAAGGGGAAAGGAAGACCAAGAAGAAAGAAACTTGTCTAAGGTGACAAGCCAAATTCATATCGCAGGAAGTCTGATTGCAAGTTCATGCTTTTTCTCATGCGATCCTGCCTGCTCTGCAGGTAACATACACATATGTGTTTTCTATATCGGGAATCAATTAATCCATATGATTATTATTCAAGTAGTTTTTAAAACATAATATTTAGAAGTCATTCCATATCAATAACTTACCTCTTCCAGGTTTTTTTAATTTTTGCATTTTATTCCCTTGTTCAGATGAACCATAATTTAAGTATTTCCATATTGATGGGCATTTAATTTGCTGTTTAAATTGTACTTTAATAAATATCCATGCATTACCATTTTTATGTCTACATATATATTTCTGTAGAATAGGTAGCATAGTTCTGTAGGATAGTGCAAAGTGGAATTGCTGAATGAGAGTATGGTCACCTTACATTTTGACAGATACTGTAAAATTGGCACTTTATCATTACTTTCTTGAAATACTCTTTGCTTTTGGCATTGGGAACACTGACCTTTTGGTTTCGTTCTGCTGGTGATTTCTCCTTCTTGACTTGCTCTACTGATTCCTCTTCATCTCTCAATAGCTCAACACTGGAGTGCCCTAGGCCTCAATCTTTGGACTTCTTTTCTTCACTAATTAGACTCATTCCCTAGGAGATCTTATCCAGCTCCTTGGCTGTAAATACTATATTTGACTGATGACTGTTGAATTTATATTTTTAGCACCTATCATATCCCTGAACTGCAGAATTTTATATCCAGAAACCTAATTGATCTTTCATTTGAATGTCTGGGAGGCATATTTAATGCATTTTTACTTTACCTTTCCCTTCTTCCCCACAACCTTCCTCTGCCACATAGTTTTCTATCTCAGTAAATATTATCTCAGTAATATTAGTGTCTCAAGGCAAGAACCTGGAGTCCCCTTGACCCTTCTCTTTCTCTTGTATCCCATGTTTAATCCGTTAGGAGATCCTATTAACTATCTTCAAAATGTATTCATAATCAGCCACGTCTCACCACCTCCACTGCCCCAGTTTAGTTCAGGCTGCCCTTATATCTCTCCCAGCTCACTGTGGCAGCTTTCTAATTAATGCTCATTTAGAATCTGGTCTCTAAACAGCAGCCAGAGTGAATTTTTAACAATGTGAGTTCGGTCATATAACTCTGTGGCTCAGAGTCCTCCAATGACGTCTAGTTTTAATCAGAGTAAAATCCACAACTTTGACCATAACTTCCAGACCTACATGGTTTCTTACCCCTTTCCTCTCTAATCTTAATACTATGTCCCAGCTCCTTCACTCAGCGCCAGCCATTCTAATATCTCTTCTGTTCTCATTATGGGGCCTCAGCAGTTCCCATTCCAAGCGTCTAGTGTGTTCTTCTCCTACCTGGCTTCCTGACTTGTTCTCCTGCTTTCTTTAGATCTTTGCTCACTTTGTCAGTGATGTCCTGCCTGCACACCCTATGTAAAATAGCATTTTCCTAACCCTCCCACTTTCAATCTCCTTACTCTAATTTATTTTTTATTGCACTTCAAACCACTTGTGCTGTGTATTTAGTTATTTATTCTCTGCTCTTGCCCCTGGTTCTCCAGAATGCAAGCTCTACGAGGGCAAGAACTTTTTTGTCTCTTTTGTTCACTGCTGAATCCCTTGGGCCTAGTGACATATTGCAGGAAATGGGTGCTAATAATATTTATTGAATGAATGAATGAATGAATGAGAACATAGACAAAATTTCTCTTCATATTGTACCAATTTATACTGCTATAAAAAAATATGAGTATGCCCATTTTTTCACACTCTCTATAAAATTAGATTTTACTGATTAAAATTTTTTTTCATTCTAAAAGATGAAAAATGACATATTGTTTTGATTTGCATTTTTTTCATTACACTGATGTTGAGCATATTTTTGTATGCTTATTGGTCACTGGTATTTCTTCATCATTTCCTATTATACCCTTTGTTTTACCATAGGATTGTTTATTGTTGTAGTATTGATTTGTAGAAGTATCTTATGTATTATACCTATCAATCCTTCATTTCCTGTGTATATATATTGAAAATATTTTTTTCCCAGATGGTCCCTACTCTTTTAACTTTGTTAATAATATCATTTGTCATACAGAGTTTTTAATTTTTAATAAATCTGTCAGTCTTTTGCTTTATGGCTTCTGGGTTGGCTTTGCTCAGGAATTCCTTTCTAACTTCAAATTGTGAAAATATTCTCTTGTATTTTTCTCTAGACCTTTATTATTTTATTATTTATCTTTAGAGCTTTAATCCACCTGAAATTTACTTTGGAGATTGTGTAATGTGGTAATGTAGTTTATTTAATGATGAGTCAGTTGACTTCATATTCATTATTGACTCATTTATTCTTCCACTCATGATCCAAAATTCTCTTTTTATCATATATTAAATTCTAACATATAAGTGAGTCTTTTTCTAGACCCCATATCCTCATCCCTGATCTATTTTTTTTTTCTCTGTCACAGTAATTATTACTAGTAATTATTACTAGTGCTCGTTGGTTGATTTTGGTATTTGATAATTCTATCATTCTTTGTTCTTTTTATTTTTTTAAATTAACTACCCCTGTGCATTTTCCTCTTTAGATAAATTTTAGAATCACTTTACAAGTTTTATTATTTGACAATTTTTGTTCATACCAAGAACAGTTTATCTTTATGATTTTAATTGATTATTACTACAGTTGTAAAGTTATCGATTTTTATTTGTTGATCTTTTTCCTGGTCACTCTCTGGAACTCTTACTTACTTTATTACTTTTTCTATTGATTCTCTTAGATTATTTAAGCAATGAAACCATCTGTCATTTCATCTTTTCTTTTTCAGGAACTTTTTCTGGCAGTGAGCTGAGACACTGTTTAATTCCCTTCTCTCAGAGATCATTGTCCTTTACTGCTTCTGTCCATTATCTGAAAACCCCAATTTCATGTATTTTTGTTTGTTTTTTTTTTTAGTTATTTAAGATGGAAGGGTAAATCTAGTCTCTGTTATTCTATCATGTCTAGTAGACAAAAAATAAAAATACTTAAAAATGCAAAAATTCTTGGAGAGTACCAGTGTGTCCCATATAATGGGAGGCCATTATATAAAATGTAAATTTAATAGCAATTTTAGGCTAAGACATTATTAGATATATATGACACCAATTCAACTGGTCTGTTTCCAGTGCTAAGGTTGGGAACATTGCAGTGGGAGAACACGATTAACTCATGGAAATGAAGAAAAGGTATTAAAGAAAGAGTCCCTAAGATTTGTAGCATAAGTGGGTGAGATGCTGTGCTTCTGCTCCTTCTGCTATTGTGTGTCAACCCAGCTTTCACTCAGCCCTTGCCTTGTTGTAGAAACAACAGACTTCCTTCTTCCGAGACTTGCTAATGTTAAGCTATAGGAAGCAGGAGTTCTGATGATAGATACAGAAGGAGAGGGCATTCAGTATAAGAACTTAAACATGCACAGGTTTGGAATGGAAATGATTAGGAGGGCAGACACTGTGACTCATTCTGGGAACTGTGTCAGGAAACTTTTGTTATGTTAATAACAAAGTCCAAGTGTATAACATCCTCCCTCTCTCCTTCCTCTTTTTCCCTCTTCTGTGCCCAGTGTGAGTTTTCCCTGTTTCTGGTATTGGTACAAGCAATGGATATTGACTGCTCTAGCAAAGTCTTCAATCTCACATTATCTAGATTCTATAGCTGAAAAGCAGTGACTGTACTACTGTGCAGCCTTTTCTAAAAGCTGTAGTACCTCCATTCCCATTTTTGGTCCAAGCCTTTTTATTTCTAGCAACAATCATGAGAATCTAGCCTAGGGTCCTTAGGGTGGAACTGCTTCTGAAGCACTGGCCACTAACTCTGTCCTACTTCAGCTGTTCTGGGAAGCTGGTTTTGGACTTCTAGCCTTCAGATCTAGAACTGGGAGAGAATAAATTTCTGTCGTTTTAAGCCACCATTTTGTGGTACTGTGTATGGCACCCATGCCAGGAAGACCTTTCTTACTCACCTCCCTTTTCCTTCTTCCCACACTCATAGCAGGATCCTTCTTTGAGTAAAACTGCTTAAGCTTAGGTACCCTTCATTTTGCAAAAAACTAAGAAAGTTAATAAATTATTTCTTTCTACTGCTTTGCAAGAATAGTGCTTTGATGTCAAAGTGACAGCTTGTTACCCTGTTAATTTTCTACTGTCAGACTATCAAATTTCTTTCAATTTACTTTATTAAGTATAAAATTACTTTAATACTCTTAATTCTCTTGAATAATTCTCTTATAACAGATAATATTACAAAAAAGAAATTATTTATGAAAGGAATAAGACTTTGAGTAACTTTAAATCCAGAAATCAAGATGGGAAACATTAGAACTTGGGTCATCTATATGTTTTATTCTTATTTTATCTATGATATTGGAAAAGCAATGGTAAACCTTTGAGAACATTTCAACTAGAGCAAACAAAATATGGTAAAATCTTCATAAACTTAAATTGAAAGTAGAAACAATGAGAGAAAAAATTTATTTTACTATAGCCAGCTCTCCTTATTTCTGCCGATCAGTTATAGTATCCATTGGCCATTCCTTGGGCACAAATAAGCAGGAATGCTCTGGGAAGCAAAACCAAATTGTTTAATATAATAAAAAATATGAGGGCACACACAAAGGTCCCACATCTATGAACTGAAAATTGAAAACTCAAAATGGTCAAGTTGGAAAAACTGAAAACCAAACATTATTAAAAAGCAAAAGAAGGAAAAGAAAATGAAATCCCACAAATGCTTAATAGTGAAACTTAATATTGTAGAGATATTTGTTGAAAGTGTTAATAAGGTAAATGAAACCATTTGATGCTTTGGCTCCAAGAAATGATGCTTTAGTGTCGTTTAAACTGTAACTATTTTTTTTTTTTTTAATTTGTATGAAATAAGCAGTTTGTGTAAGTCCATGTGTTTACATATGTTTATTTTGTTCCCCCCAAATAAAGTCTCTAAATTGGCCCGGTAACCTTATTTTCTGGCCTGACAAGTCTGATTTTCTTCTGCTCCTTATTCCTTGGAGCCTCAGCTCCTGCTGTGCTTTGACCTGTATTCAGGGAGGGGGAGGGCAGTGTGTTGTACTCATGTTGGAAGTCTGGAGGGGCTGGAGGAGAAAAGAAAGGGGACTTGGTAGATCTGAGAGTTCTGCTGTGGAAAGGAAGCAGGGCTATTGTAAGAAAACCAACTTCTTGTATAAATGAGCACAGTGTTGGGGTTCTCAGTATGTCTTTATTGAATGGAATTGAAAGTTGAAAGCCCTAAGTGGCATAAAATAATGCCCACTTGGAAAACAAAATAAAGGTATGCTATTATTAGGTAGTGACTTAAGAAAGAAATATTGGCCTTGTTTTGGTTTATCAACTGGATGATTTATTTAAAAAGAGGAGAAAAGAAAAACAAATACTGACATTATATGCAAGAACATTTTATAGTTCTTGGAATAATATTGATTGCAGAAAGTAGAAGGAAAACTTCAATGAATTTTCCTTAGTCTCATGGCACAGTATTACTTTTTCTTTCATGGGTTGTATCTGTATTTTACTTTATTTTATTTAATTCTTGCAAGGGAAAACAATATGTGATCATTGTAAAAATTCTAATAATACACAGATATAAAAAAGATGAAATTTTCCCCTCTCTGGCTCAATTCTGTAGTGTTTTGTGTGTGTGTGTGTGTGTGTGTGTGTGTGTGTGTGTGTGTGTGCATGCACATATAAACATATATATTCACATTTATAATATATTTACATAAATGGGATTGTTGTTCTATAACTTATGTTTTCCATATAACATTACATCATGGATATCTTTCTTTGTGAGCTATCTTATTTCTAATAGCTACATAGTATTCCATTGTATGGGTGATTTAAATTTGTTTAATGGGACCCTTATTGTTGATGAATAACTCCTTAGTTATTCTCAATTATTCCTGTAATGTTAAACAATACATTTCTACTTCTTGATTTCTCATCTTTGAACAATAACTGTTGATTCCTGCTATAGTAGATGAGGAATTTAGTGTACTTATACTATCTCTCATTCCTTTGTGTTCCTTCTTTTGATTTTTAAATTAATTATAGTATTATTTTTATATCATCAAGATTTATAATATTTAGATTTTGTTCAGTAACTATAATTAGTCCTCTGTGCTTTGTTTATAGGTTGATTAGGAATTTAAACCTAATAAAAATATGTAATGAATATGCTAATGTAAATAAGATTCACTGCTGAACTAAGTATTTTTTTTGTGTGGTAAAAGGCAGTAAAACCCTCTGACACGCTCCTGCTGTAGAGAGAATATTTCAAGCCAAATCCTACAAATCTTTTAATTTCATACGGTGAACATGCCAAGGAAGCTCTTTTAAACTAGACAGAACCAGAGAATCTCTGATCAAGGACCAATGGTCACAAAACTTTTGTGTGGTTTAATTTCCAGCTGGTGAACAGATGTGTTCAGTAGTCATGCACATGTTAGAAGCAGTAATCATTATGGGTAATGTGTGGGCAAATGGTGAAACAAGGCAGTATTAGCCCCTATTGAATACATTCAGATTTCATTCTTTCCTGGAAGGACATCCCCAGCTTCCTCAGCTAGAACTTATTTCTGAGGTTAATCTCCAGCCCTCTCACCCAGAAAGTTCTGAGGTATCTGTGGACTATTTAAGAAATGGCCATGTCATGTTCAATAACTCCTAAATCCTACAAGACTAGGGAAAATTGGAGAAAGGTGAAATATGTTATATCCTTACTTTCACTTTTGGATTTTTGGTTTCTTGAGTTTTGGGTCTTTTGAATTTTTACTTAAGTGAGTCTAAGGCCAGTAATTACCCACGAATTACTTCTACTGGACCTGGTCATTCTTGATATTTACTGAGAGACATCAGAGCCAGCCTTGGCCAGCCAGGGTCCACATGTGCATTTGGAAAGTCGTTAACAGTATCAGAAATTGAAACCAGAGTTAGCTAGATTGGTTGGGTGTTGGGGGTAGGCATGAGGAAGAGACATAGTACTATATTCAGAATTGTGTTCTGGAGGATCTCTAAATCGTTAACAATTTCCTATACCATCTAACTTTGGTGTTTTGAAAAATGGGCAGATTTTAGTTTAATGTCTGACCTACCCAGTGTAAGCTTCGCTTTTCAGCAGCTGGTTTTTACTTTCTTTTTTTCACCCTTATGATTTGGGCGGCTACTGATAGTTTTGGTTTGCTTTTACCAAGGAAAAAGAACAGCCACTTGAGATCTGTGGCCTAGGTTTGGCCTGTTCCTCAGGGTTCCACTGACCCTAAAGGTCCTTTTTAATGAGTGCCAGCAGTGACCTAGAAACCTCTACATCTCTTAACTCCTCCCCAACCACCTTGCCGAGCCCTTCCTGAAGCTGATCATTCTGAGTAGTTAACTTGAGCTTGTCTCATGCAATACTTTATTCCAGAGTAGAACTAAGGCCCTTAGATAACCACCCAACAGTTTTAGATACCAGTGTTTTTCTAGAGAAGATCATTAAAAGCTTATCCAAATTAAATGACAGAAGCCCTATAGTTATTGGGTAGATGAATTCCAACAGGTATAACAGCTCCCTGGGTGGCATAGCCCATGATAGCTTGTAAGAAAGCAGACTCATATTTCGTTAGGAAATCTTAGATCTCCATCCAGTATGTGGTCAGCACTACCCTAAAAGACTTGGTTTTCTCTCTGGGGTTCTATAAAGCTTTCAGGACATGTTCTCCTTAGAATTTCAAGATTAGAATCTTTTGCAGCAGTATGATGGCCTGGAGGCATATGTCCAAGGAGCAATCAACGAAGTATGAAGTGTTATTTATTTATAGGCACAAAAGGGTTTGTATACAAAAAGTAAGTTTCCTTCCTAATTCTCCCACCTTCCTCACCTAAACCCTCAGAGTTCACCACCAATATTAGTGTCTTGGGTGTCCTTCCAGATATATTCAGTGCATGTACAAGCATATGCACTTGTATTTAAACAAATGGTAGCATAATATACATATATACATACTGTTCTGCATATTGTTTTTTAACTTAATGACCTCTTGATTATTATTCCATATCAATATTTACAGAACTTACTTATTTTCTTTATGGCTGAATAGCATGACCAGTCCTCAGTAATAGCCATTTAGGTTATTTACAATATTGTGATATTAAAACAATATTTTAATACATATCATTTTATGAATTTTATTTCTTTATGTTCAACTATATCTGGCAGATAAATTTCTGGAAGTAGCATTTCTGAGTGGAAGATATGTACATTTTTAATTTGAGTAATAATTGCCAACTTGCTCTTCAGGGAGGTTATACTAATTTAAACTACCCTGCCCCTGGAAATGTATGAGTGACTGCCTGTTTTATCTACATCTTTGTCTACACAGGGTATTTCATACTTTTTGATCTTTGCCAACCTGATTGGTAAAAAATGGTAGCACATAATTTTAATTTGCATTTTTCTTATGGGTAACACTGAACTTATTTTTATATGATTAGTAATCATATGTACTTCCTCTTTAGTGAACTATCTGTTTATATTCTTTGCTTATTTCCTGTTGGGCTGTTTATCTTTTTCTTATTGGTTTATTAGAAATATCAATATATTGAGGAAATTAAAACTGTTTATATATTGATAAAATTAGTCCTTTTCTATGATATGAACTAAAAATCTTTTTTTCACATTTTGATATTTGTGTTTGACTTTACATTGTTAAGCATTTTTCACATACAGAAGAATTTATCAATATTTTATTATGACTTCGAGATTTTTATTTACTTTTTAAATATATTTTCAATAGTAATGCATATATTTGTATTCTCCAGTGTTTTCATATAGCACATTTATAGCATTATTTTTCTCATTTAAATCTTTACTCTTTATTTTGGTGTAAGGCGAAGGGCGTTCTATGTAGATAGCTTGAGGAGTTTTGACTGTGAGGAAATATTCTCTTGTTTACTAGTGGTGTCTGGATTATTGCACCTAGACATTTTCTCTTAGTTTCTCTTCTACAATGACAGAGTGAAGTAACCTGTTCTGTGGTAGATGGGCAGCAAGGAGTCCTGAGGGTTGAAAAGTAGTTGGACATGGGAGAGCGACAGCATTAAGTTATGAGATTAATGGCCATTACATAGGACTAGGTTAAGGTTGGGCAAGTTGCCAGAGGGTGGGATTCAAAGTGGTAGTGAAGTCTCAGCACAATTACAGTTCCAAGATGAGCATCCTCAAAGGCAAGTTAGCATGTGGAGAGCTCCAGGTGAACCGGTATTTCTAAAGGTTGGGGGTTGTTTGTGGCCATTTCTCCTGAGGCAGCTGCAGAGTACTGGACTGTGTTCTCAGAGGTTAGGAGGGGGACTTCAGTGATTTTAGGGCAGTGGTTCTCTACTCTGCCTGCTGCATTAACATCTATTGGGAAGAGTTTGAAACCCAGGAACAGCATTTTGAAAACTCTCCAGGTGCTTCTGATACATAGCAAGGGCTGGGAACCACTTGTTTAACGCAATCAGTTTGCAATCCCTTTGAGTCAGGGATTGCCATGCACGCTGCCTCCATGCTTCCAGTGTGCATGGGAATCACCCAGGAGCCTGTTAAATACAGATTCTGGTTCAGGAGGTCTGGGATGGGGCTTGAGATTCTGTATGTCTAACAAGCTCCCCGGGGACGCTGAGGCAGCTTGTCCCCAGATCACACTTAAGTGACTTGAGTCTGTTGCTCAATGTGCAGAGCGCTGGCTCACACCAGTCCCAATGAGTCAGTAAGCGTTTTTCTGCCATAATCCAGCTCTGTGGCAGAATTCGCTTATTTTAGTAGAATACTGGGGTCAAGAGGCCTATTTTCCACTTTCAGCTTCGACCCTAATTAGCTTTAAAACCAGTCTCTTTAAAGTGCTCCAGTCTGTTGCCCTCTTATCTCTGAAATGGGATGGCTGAACTGGGTAAACTGCAAGGTCTCTTTTGTTCGTGTCTCCTCCCATGCAGGCCCAGGGTATTTTCAGACTCCGGATTTTTATGTGGAATGGCAGTCTAAATTCTGCAGTAGTGATCCTGACTTGCTAGATTATTTTTAAATTGCATACTGTCAGTACTTTTTCTTACAAACACATACCATTATATTTATTGTATTTGGAAAATCTTTTATATAATCAACTATTGACATTCTATCATAACAAGAGTGATAATACAATGTACTACCACATCTTCTAGTTTTAAACTAATAAACACAATATATGTCATTTAATAGAAATATTATTTTGATTTTGAGTGACAGAAAACCCAATCCAAATTGGATGAAGCAAAGAAGGGACTTTTTGGGGCTCTGTAATTGAGAAAATTGAGGGTAGAGCTAGCTTTAAGTATGGTTGGTATAAATAGTGTAATCAGGATCTGGTCTCTCTGCATTTCACGGCCTTGCTTCTCTCTGTAATGGCTTCATTCTCAGACTCCGTTTAATTACGTGGTGGCTTCCAGCACAGCCAGGGCTTTATCTTTCCAGTTCAAATCCAATAAAAAAGAGAACAGCCTGGTACCCTCCCCCCAGCCCCAAGTCTTGAATCACATCTCATTGGCTCTGACTAGATCATTTGCCCTCCTGAGTCTCTGTGGCCAGCAAGACTGGTGTCCTGATTGGCCAGATCAGAGTCCTATGACTGTTCGTGGAGCTGGGATGGGGGGCCATGTCTACAGTGACAAGGGAGAAGGGAATGATTCCTGAGAGGAAAACTGGCTACCGTTCCAAAAGAAGAGGGAATGGATATTTGATGTAAAAAGCAACAGTGGAAACTACCTATCTCTTTCTCCATTTAAGCCAAAATTTAAGTTAATTTATGTTGTCAAAATACAAAGATCAGTGGTAGAAGGTTATCAAGGCTGTGTGCTTTGTGGTTGGTTGAACCATATAGAACTGGAATTTGAAACAATAATTTCATCTACAAAATGCAGAACCTTAGTGAAATAATAAAAGATGAGAGTGTTGGATACCTGATTGCTTACTTTACAGGAAGGAATGATATTCAAAATATTTAACAACCTGTGGCAGTGGCATCAACCAGTTACAATGAGTTGGGTTAGACAATCAGAGCTGAGGTTGATCACCACCAACCAGCAGGGTCCCTGTGTGGGTGTTGGCAGGATGTCGGCCCAGTCAGCTGGGAGGCATTGTAAAGGTCCTGCCATATTTCTCAGAAAATATAGTTTCTATATTAGTTTCCTAAGGCTGCCATAACAAAGTACCCCAAATAGGGTGGCTTAAAACAGAGAAATTTATTTTCTCATAGTTCTGGAGATTGGAAGTTGGAAATCAAGGTGTCTGCAGAGTCATGCTCCCTCCCAAGGTTCTAGAAAAGAATCCTTCCCTGCCTCTTCTAGCTTCCGGTGGTTGATGACAATCCTTGTTATTCTTTGAGTTGTAGATGCACCACTCAAATCTCAGCCTCTGTCTTCCCGTGGCCTTCTCCCCTGTGTCTCTGTAGCCAAATCTCTCTCTTGTTATATGGACACCAGTCACGTTGGATTTAGGACTTACCCTATTCCAATGTAACTTCATATTAACTTGATTATAGCTACACAGATCCTTTCAAAATGAGGTCACATTCACAGGTTCTGGGTGACATGAATTTGAAGGGGACACTATTCCACCCCATATAGTTATCTAAAATCAAATGCTCTTGCATAGTTGGCATGGCACAAATTGTAAAAAATAGTCAATATTAAATTGCTCACAAACACTATAAAATTTTTCTTATTTTATAGTTAAAAACTGGATTTTTGAATGCTAGTAAAAATATTTAAGTGAATTATGATTTTTTTGTTGGAATTCTATTCTGTTTTTTTTTACTACATCAGATTAAGTAACCACATCTTTCTTAATTATAATTATTTTAAATCTGTTAAAATGTGAATGTTAGTGTGACAATTTGGTGAATTAATAATTTTCATTGATACATGTGTATATCTGTACATGAGAAGATATTGCATTTTTACATGACTTTAATGAATTTAAGCAAGTTTTGCCTAAAAAAAGTAGGGCTGACCACAATTAAGTGAACATCATCCATTAGTATATTTAAGAGCAAGTATGAGAAACAGGAGAGAAATGTAGCTGATGAAGGGCTTAGATATCATATCTTTCAAGGAACATTTGAAAATAGTGGTAATTGTCTTCAGCTCTTTGAAGAAGGGCTCTGTGGAAAAGAGTTTAGATTCTGGAGGGCAGAACTAGAACTAGAGAGTTAAGATTAAAGGGATATACTTCAATGCTAATTAAGACAAAACTTTCTCAACGAACAATGTACCATGTACCAAAATGGAGGCGGAAGTTGTGTTAGGGAGTAAAGTGCTGATTCCTTTCTAGGAATTACCTCTCTGGGACATTTTAATGGAGATCTTGCTTTAGACAAGAAATTGAAATGGAAGATCCCTTCAGGTTTCATGATCTGTTGCAAGTCCTCCTAAAATTTCTTTTTCTATATATGTCATGAAAACCAATATTAATTATGTGACAATGTATTTCTGTAAGTTTATAGGTGTTTTAATAGCTGCCAACCTAAAGCTTTGAACCTAAAGCTTTGTTCTATGACTTCTGTGCAATAGACTGGGAAAATAAAAGGGGAGAATTTAATCTAAGAGAAGAAGATCATCATTAAGGAATGAGAAGGATGGGAGATTAAAGCTTCTATTTATTGAGTACCCACTATGTAGAGTGTTTTTGGATGAGTTTCTTTATCCACATTTTCTCATTTCATTGAATATACTTAGTTTTTCATTGCTCAGTTTGGAACTTATGAGAAGCTATAGTTCTTAGAATGATGAATTCTTAATATAATTGGTATTTTCTTATGTATTCTCTGGTGATGGAAAACAGGACTGTTCTGATGGCTACATGTGCAAAACGCATTTTCAAATTAAAAATGGGACGATGGAATCACAACATGGAACATCTGCTCACGTACAGACGTGTCTTCCCATGGAGGTGAGTGATTTAACATGTCATATTCTCCTTTTCAGTCTTTAGAAGTATAAATTTAAAAATTGAAATGTGTTAAATTATATCCTAAAAAAATTAACTGCCATTGGATCCTGGACCTGCTGTCAGGGGAGAAGTGAACATCATTTGTCAGTGAACATCATTTCTTCTATAATATTGGAAGCAGGAATTGTGGTAAAGTTGAGATCTACTCTGGGGCTATACACATCATAGTGAGCCTTCACCCTTTTGGATTCTCTGAATCTGTAAACCATGAGTGCCTTTTATTGCCTATTGATTTCTCTCCCATGAAATTCTTCCAGGATAACATAGACCTATCTTTTGGCTGCTTAATACCTGGCTGGAGACCTCTTTGCCTAGTTTGCTTTTAATTCTTTTTCCCTATACCTTTTAAAATATGCTATATCTGGGTCTCATTTCTTAGGGGACTTTAAACTTGACTTGAAAATCTTGCTAAATTAAATTTTAATAAGGTGATAATGGCTTAGTGGTTTTCTGGGATATTTTTCATTTACCTTTAATCAAAATGTAAATAGCCTTGTTGTATTTGTTCTTAATAAAAAAATTGTGTATGTTCATTGTAAAAATAAACAATAGAGAAATACATAAAAAGAGTAAAAAAAATTTCCATACATCCTTAAACAGGAGGTAACCACTATTAATATTTTAATAAAGACCCTTCCACACATTTCTATCATACACAAACACACATACACACACACACATGTTTTGCAATGAACATGTATGTCATGGATGTCTTCTCATGTCAGTAAATGTAGAATCCGTGTCAGTAAATGTAATGGCCCCGTTACCTTCCATCCAATGAGTACACCATAATTATGTAGAGCCCATACCAAAGTAAAATACTTGAATTCTAAAATAGAATCGGTGGGGATCCAATTGCTTCAACACAAAGGAAGAAATAACTAATGCTTAGAATTCTGAGAATCCTGGTAAAATGGGTGAGGAGACTTTTTTGATGAAGAAGGAGCTTTTTCTCAGCATCTATTAAATCAGATCCATTTGGCAATCTGGCACTAGTCCCCTCTGCCTGTGTATGACACTGATCTAGAAGTAACTCTTGCTAATATAATTTGGTTTGCAAGTTATTCTAGAGGGTATCATGCTTGGTAATAAATTAAGTGACCCTGGTGGGTGCTCACATCTTGATTACTGTTTCATGGTTTGAATAACCAATATCAAATCTGAAGCCAAGCATGTTAGGAAGCTTTTCAATTCATTATATATTAACTTAAAAAATGCGCATGGAAATGATGATTTAAAAGATGAATTACCAGCTTTTGCTTAACAAGTTGGCAGAGATTTGAAAAGCACTATAAAGTGGTGTTGACAGTATGAGGGAACTGACACTTTCTGGTTGATGTTTTAACTTCACAAAGTTTAAAGATGTGCCCATACTATGAACAATCTATTCCAATTCTAGGAATTTAGCTTCATAAAATATGAATTTTTTATTTTCAACACTTCTCAACAAATTTCAAACATATGAAAAAATTGAAAGGATTTTCAGTGAACATTCATGTACTCATCACCTAAACTCTACCATTAACATTTTGCTGTGCTTGCCTTATTATATATCAGTCCCTCTATTCATCTATCCATACACCTTCTTTTTGATGTAGTACTTTTACATCAGAGTAAATTGCAGACAAATACTTATAAAGTAATCAGAACTATACATGAAGACCTACCTGCAAGCATATTCATTTTGTTGTTTATAATAGGAAAAAATGGAACCAACTGAAATATACAATAGTAATGGATTGGATCATTATGGCCCATCTCTATGATTTTTTTTTTTTAATTCAGTAGGTCTGTAGTGGGGCCTGAGAATTTGTGATTCTAATAAGTTTTCAGGTGATGCTGATATTGCTGCTCTAGGGACCACACTTTGAGAACTACTGCACTACTCTATAATAGAATGTGTAGCATATTTGAGATGCTACACAGCTGAAATGGTTAGTTAATATGATATATGATAGAGTCAGTATTGCAATACTCTTGCTGGCATGAAAGATGCCTTAGATTGAGCCTGAGATGGAGATTTCTGTTCAAGTGACTTATTAGGGACATGCTCTTAGGAGAAAGGGAGTGATAGAAGCAGGACAGAACAAGGGACAAAAGCTAAGGAAGAATGTGGTCTCAACTAAACACTAACTTTAGTGTTATCCCCTGGGAAACTCTGAAGCACAAAAAACATCCAGAATTAGTCTCACTTTGTGTCCTTGAGGTGGCCTTTTGTACTCAGTGACAGTCATTAGCTTGTCAGTGAGCCATTGGCCAAAGTGGAGGTGGACACTACCTTCCCGAGCAAGGTGGTTCCAGTTTTAACCAAGAAATTCTTCAGAAACGAGGGCTGTTCTGTGTTACCAACCAACAATCCTAACAGCTGAGTAAGAGATAGGTGCATTGGCTTTAAGGAGACCTGGGTGGGGCACTAACAGTGTTGACTACTAAAGAGTAACCTGAAACCAACAAAATAGGATCTATGAGGAAATATATGCAAAAGGTCTGCATTTAGATGAAAAGTGAGAGGCTTGACATGACAGCAATTTGTTTGAGAAAGAGCTGGTGATTTTAGTTGACTGTAAGCTCAAGATAAGTGAAATGAATGCCATGGATGCTAGAAAAACTAACTAGAACCTAAACTACATTAATTAAATGGATCCCAAGTATGGTTTAGGGACCCTGGGCTGGTGTCCCAGAGATGCTTTCAGGGGTCCACAGGGTCCAAGTTATTTTTATAATAATATTAAGATGTTATTTATATTTTTTTACTCTTGTTCTCCCTGATTTTTCCAGAGGCTACCTACCTGTGATATTGCAACAGATTAAATGCAGAAATAGTTCAAGAACCCATCTATCTTCTGTGAAGCTAGACCTTACAAAGATTTTCAGAAATGTAAAACAAGGCTCTTTTTCTTACTAATTTACATTGTTTTGGAAAATACATTTATTTTTTGTAGAAATATGTTATTATATTAACATTTTTAAATGAATTAATAAGCACTTTTTAATTTCAATATAAACTTCTAATACAGTGAATATCAATAGTTTTAACTCTGAAACAAAAGCTCTTTGGAATACTCAATGAATTTTAAAAGTGTAAAGGGTAAATGTAAAAAAAAATCAGAAAAAGTGTAAAGGGTTCCTGAGATCAAAAAGTTTGAGGATCACTGATCTATATCCTGGAAATATTACATTATTACATGTGAAGAAGGATATTGATAACTAGAGTATATAATAAATGAATACATAAAATAATAGTTTGAAAATAAATTATAAATAGAAGTCATCCATGTAGAGAAGCATGCCAAGGGCCATGAGTGGGCTTGAAAACATTATTATGAAAAATATTTTGGGGATTCTGGGGTTGTTAAACTAGAACTGAAAACCTGGAAAAGTTACTTGTCTTCAGATATATCTAGAAGACTTTCCTGTGGAAGAGAAAGTAGACTTGCTTTGTTTCTGAGAATAGAATTAGTTCATGTCTGGAAATTATTCTAGACAAATCTCTCTAATGTTTAGAGTTGCCTACAGTGAAATAGGTCAGCATGTAAAGTTGTGAGCTTTCTCCCCTTTCAAGGATATGTTCAGCCACAAAGTGGATAACTCTCTCTGGAACAGTGATCACCCTCTGAAATGCTCATTTGCTTAAAGTATGAGGCAGGTGATGAAAGAGTGAAGTGGACTGATGAGAAGTGGTGGGAGCTGTGGAGAAAGGGAGAGGGCATGATTCTTCCAAAGGGTCAGCATGCATGCAGCCCCAGGTGGATTTTCAAGAAAAGGAAATGATTTGGATTTTTGTGTGTTGGCTTAATTGAAAAAGAAAAAATCTGTTCAGGCCAAATAGGCTATATCTATGGTCCTCAGGCCACCAATTTATAACCTGGTTTCTAATATTATGGAAAGGAGTTTTGTAGTATATAGAAGACTGAGCTAGGGGACCTCTGAATTATCTTTAAAATGTAAAGCCCAATAGTTCTGTATCTGTTCCATATCTGTACATCACATTTCCTATTTAAAGGTGTCCAAAGGAGTGTCTCTGCTAATAGTCATTTCAAAAAATTTTTTAAATTTGGTGATGTAAGGTGTGGGAAATCACTTACTTCCTGTTCTAACCAGATCTGGCAGTCTTAACTTGATGCATGATTTTTATGCTTGTGGGATTATCTACAATGATGTGTAGATAATCACTGGGTTTTTAAAAATCAAAGTGAAATATGATGGAATATGTAAGTGAAATAATATGTGAAAATTATAATCTATACCTTTAAATTTTTAAAATATGATTTCAAATGGTAGTTAAGAGAATGAGATAGTATTTAGAAATCTACTAAATATATTGGGGTATTTTTTAGTTCTGGTTTTGGGGAAAGGAGTTCTTATTTATTTGTTTATTTATTATTTTATTTTATTTTTATTTTTTAATTTATTTTTATTTTTTATCATGGTTAATGAACTCTAGTAAGTTTCAGGTGTTCAATTCAATGGTAAGGCATATAAATATTTCATTGTGTGTTCACTGCCCATAGTTAGATTTCTTTCTGTCACCACATATTTGACCCCTTTTACCCTGTCTGCTTCCCCCCTCTCCTCTCCTCTCCTCTCCTCTCCTCTCCTCTCCTCTCCTCTCCTCTCCTCTCCTCTCCTCTCCTCTCCTCTCCTCTCTTTTCTCCTACCTTCTGGTAACCACTAGTCTATTGTCCATGTCCATGAGTCTCTGTTTGTCCTTTTCTTTTGTTGCTTTTAGGTTTATATCCCATATATAAGTGATATCATGTGGTTCTCAACTTTTTCTGTCTGGCTTATTTCGCTTGGCATGATTATCTCGAGGTCCATCCATGTTGTCGCAAAGGGCAGTATTTCATCTCTTCTTACAGCTGAGTAATGTTGTATATATGTACCACAGCTTCTTTATCCAGTCTTCTATCATAGGACATTTCGATTGCTTCTATGTCCTTCCCATGTGAATAATGATAGTATGAACATTGGTGTGCAAATATCTTTTTGGATATATGTTTTCAAGTTTTTGGGGTGAATGTCCAGTAGAGGGATTGCTGGTTTATATGGTAGATAAATTCTTAGTTTTTTGAGGAACCTCCATACTCTTTTCCATTGTGGCTGTATTAATTTACAGTTCCAGCAGTGTACGAGGGTTTGAAAAGGAGTTCTTATAGGTTAATCATATTAGATAGGACATTTATTGTTGAGAACAGTTAATATGATTTGCTTGTGACATTTATGAGTTTGTGAAGTAATGAACAAGACTATGGTGATTTTTTTAAACAAGATCTTTAGCAGTGACCAAAAGAAATCCATTGCCTTAATTTAAAATCTTCTAAATACAAATGAATATTTTCAACAGGAGCCAACATAATCAACACTGGTTCTTACGATATCTTATGATATGGAACTCTTATTTCCATAAATTGATGTTGATGCTAATACTTCACATTATCTACATGATTTTTTTTGGATTAAATTGAAGAATTTTCTTAGTGAAACTAATGTATGATCATTTTACAGTAGTGAAAAAGATGATTTAACAATTGTTCTGCTTTAATGAATATGAACTTATTGAGGAAAGTCCTTATAAAAGCCTCATTTATATAAATAAAATAATAGTTTGAGAATAGAAGTGGGAACACAAGCTCTATATTCCAATTAGACAATTTTTGATAAAAATTAGTCATTAACCTTTAAAACTCATGTGAATGTTACTGCAAAATAGCTGGAAACTTTAAAAATGTTTTGTAAGCTTCTAAATTAACTTACTGGCTAAGAAAGACTTCAGTGATTATAGTGAGACAAAGTGTAAGTTTTCTACCATGTTTAGCATTAAAACACTGTTAATAAAAGGAAACAATGAGATAAATATTAAACATGGTTATTGATTGTTAATAATCAGTAGGAAAAATTATTAATGAATGCTTAGAAGAGGGAAATACCTGAAAGGCTACAGAACTAGTTTTCGGCTGACATTGCTTTGCTTTTTCTTTTTAACTTCTTCATTTATGAAATTCTGAATTATTTTCATAGAATAGATGGCTTGGATTTTGATCTTTTGATTAATTTAATTCATATACCCATACATATTTTAAGTTGGTGATATGTATATATTATTGAAGTTTAGATTTTTTTTTTGTCTGAGTTAGATTACTAAAGTTTCATTTCTTCCTTTTGAAGAGGTATTAGAGAAGGGTATGGAACATATTTTATTTATTCATTTACTATCTTCATTACTTTAGAGCCTCAGGTTCCACCTTCTGATTACATTTTTTAAAACTATGAGAATGATGCAGTCATAAAAATAGCAATAGTATGCTGCTGGATAAAAGGATTTTTGTCCTAGGGCCTTATTATACACTAACTGGAGCTTTCCTTGGTCCAGGGTAGGTAGAATATTATAGAGAGCCCTCAACAAAAACAACCTGTCATAAATTCCCTAAAGCATAAAGCTGAGAATTAGTAACAGGAGATGATCTCAATTGCCAAAAGAACATATTCAGAGAATGACGATCTAATGAGGTAACCTGGTCTTCAAATAAACTCATTTGCCCTAAGGATTTTATTAAGTGACTTCTAGGATGAGTTCTCCAAAATAGACTCATATGTCAGAATATTGTTTTTTGTTTTTGTTTTTTATTGATATAAATCACAAGCTACAGTTCTCAGTGTTAACAATTTCCTGTAAAGCAACTGCTATTTTTAGACTGAAGTATAGCCATGCTGATAAATGTAAATGATGAGTGTAAGCATGATTATACCTACTATTTGAAAATGTAATTATTAAAGCAATATGAAAATACCAGAAAATCTGTTACAATTAATGTGTGTAGATTCATGTAAGTAGTGAATTGGTATTTATTTATTGATATGATGAACCTCATGCTGATAAATGGATATTTAAACAAAATAAGTGTTGATACAGCAGACCCCATTCCTACTTTTGTGTTTTAAAAAACTCCAAAACAAAGTAAATTTTAATTTTATTTAATTTAGAGTATGAATACATACCGTAAAGTGGTGTGGTGTTTGAGAGGGGAGCGTGTAGGATATTCTGAATACCAATCAGGTCTGATCAGGATTTACAGTTCCAACAAAATTGCAAAATATTACACTATAGTATTATACAAACTATATTTCTTTAACTACTACATGACAGAAGTATTTGTTTACTTATTCTTAGAACTCATCAGAAACCACATATAGATATGCGGCACTAAAACTATTTGAACTATCTAAAAAGATCTTTGGGGTCTTAAAACAGTTCAGTGTTCTGCTATGAAGCCAAGAAGTCTTTTATAGAGGCAGATTCTTCAGAATATTCTTTCTTCTCTAGACCCTTGGTACCCTAGTAATACCACTTTGCAAAATTCAGAGAGCGTGTTAGGCTTAGTGAGATCCTATAACTTTTTTGGTTTCCTTCTACCTTTGAAATTCTCTGTGCTATATTCTCCTTGGCAGAGCAAAGAATCTATTTTTTTTTTTGAGAGAGAGAGAAATCGAGTAAAATCAATCCAGATAGGTAACTAATTCTATATTTATCAAGCTAGTAGAAAAGGCTTTGTAAAGGCACCTGCCACAGCCATTGTATTTTAACTCATCATCAGTGAGTTATATCAGAAAGCTTCTTTTATGTATAGTTCTAGTATTGAAGTGTTTTCCTTAAATGAAAAGTAAGATCATTTTTAGCCATAGATATGGACTTGAGAAAATATTGAGCTGATATTTCTGTATGAAAATCTTACTTTCTTGTAGAATGCTTATGTCCAGTTGTAAAGGTCTGACAGGAACCAATTGTTTTTGAGGAAGGACACAGAACATTATTTTAATAAATTATATATTCCTCCCATTTATTTTTATGAGTTTGAGATGCTTTCATTACATAGCTTTGAAAAAACACCTAATAAGTTGATTGGGGATTTCAAACTTTATTTGGGTCTATTTACATGGAGAATTGCTAAGCCTGCTTGATTTTATAATCAAATCTAAAATAAATGAAAGTGAAATCACTATATGGTGCTTCTTTCTCCCCTTTGATTTTTTTTTTTTTTAAAGTCAGTGAAAATTCCAGGTGTAGAGAGGGATATATTGCTTGGAATACATTACAATGAGATTGGATATCACCAAAGATTAAATAAAATCTAAAATATTTGAGCTTTCAAAATTATTTTATTAATTATATGTAAAATTCTTTTTCTTCCTTAGTTAAATTGAAATGGTTAATTTAAAAAAATATTTTCTGGAGTGAAAGGAATGTCCATCGGCATAATTTTCTATCCAGGGCTCAAAAACAATCTTGTCATATACTCTGATTAAATCAAATGGTAAAATTGAAATGTGGAATCTCATAGTAAACTACGATCTTCAGATGTTTAAAGGGTCGTTTACTTTTTTTTTTTTTTTGGTAGCTCGAATGAAATTAGCTACTTGTCAGAATTTTTTTTCAGCAGTCAGATAAAGACGATTACGTAGGATATTATTTCACTATAAAACCACTGCCCAGAACTAGGGATAGTAGTACATACAGGTTGCTACTTATAGAACAGAACCCATATAACCTTCCATATTTCTTCCACTAATACCTGAAATGCTCACTATTGAAGAGCCTTTATTAAAAATGCAAATGGATTATTTTATAGGGAGAAAACAAAACATTTTCAAACTGGAATAGTGGTTCTGAACCCTACTGTACTCTAAGCACTGACCTGGTTAGATCACTTCAATCACCACTGCATTTTTAGCATCTAGCCAAAGTCTGTCACAGAAGTGCCAGAAATGAATACAGCCTATATCTTGATTTTTCTGAATTGGAACTATCTAAACTTTCCCCTGTCCCCAGTATACTGCTGATTTAACTAAAAGTCAGCAATGTTAGACTAAACATTTTGTCATTATCAATTTACTGTCTATTTATTAAATAGCACTTATTAAATGAGGTGGCCATGAATATTTGTTAAAGTTTATTCCTGAATTTATGGGCTTAAGAGTGAATAATAATTTTACCTTAAAATAAATAGAAGTAATCAAATATTGACTGTGTTAAAAGTATTCAAAGTAGAAAGCTAAGGGGAAAAACTCTTTTAAGAGGGAGGTACCGAAGTGTTTTTAACAGTATTATATTTGATTGTATAAACGGGATATGGGAACTTCAATAACGTTCTTCCATATGGTGCTTGCAAATATGCTGTTTTAGAGATATTCTTCATTCTTAGCAAACTTAGTTTTAGTATTTGTGAGAGAAGATTGAATGTATATGCATTGAGAGAATTTACATCTATTTCTGGCTGATGTCAAAGGAACCTTGGGATAGAGATTACAGGTTTGTCTCAGCCATAGTTTAGAATGGATTGAAAGAGGTCGAAAGCTGTCAAGCTGGCAGTGTTACTTACATAAAGGAACATCTGGATGGGCCTACAACGACCTTAAGAGGGGTGTTGAAGGGTGAGGAGGATGAAAACATGGGGGAGGAGAATGGAGATTGCTTACATAGAGGGGGATTGACAAATAAGTTACTGTCTTAAGGATAATGGTTGCCATGTTTCTCATTGTCAGAGAAAGGAGTTACAAATATGGAAAATCTGGAATGAATTTCATAGTGATGGACTGAAATTGGAGATATTGTAGTATGTTATCTTTTGATGCATAACAAATTACCCCCAAACTTAGGTGTTTCAAACAATAAATATTTCTTATCCAATAAAACAAAGAAGAACATCTGGATGGATACCTGAAAAAATGCAAGCAAGTCAGGGGGTACAGCAGCCTGGCTAATTAAATCTATTCTCTATGCTTAGTTGCTCGAACCTACCTTATTTTGAAGAAAAAGAAAGTACTTGTAGTTTGAAAGTGACCAGACTTTTGGAAGGGATCATTAAAATGACCATTGACTAATTTGAAGTGATATTGTTAAATGCTCCCTTTCCAGTATTTATTTGTGAAGTAGGTTATTTTCAGCCTCCCTTCATGTTTGTTAGATGTGAAACAAAGAGGAAAAAGTACAATGATGATCTCAAACTCTAAAGTCTTCCTGTTTATAACCTCCTTATTTTCAACTATATTTACTCTGAACATTCTCTGTACACTATTTCTGTCTCAAGACTCTCAATGACATCAGTCCCTTTTTATTTATCTTGCCTCCTCACATAGTCTTGACTTTAGCTTTCTCCATAATGCTCACAATACCAAGATTCCATGGCTCTTGGCCTTACATGTTTATACTGTATATTGGCACTTCTTAGTCCTCTTCTACAATCCTCTTTCTCTTTCTTTCACACCTGATTTCTTGAATAAATAATCTATAATACCTTCACTCTTTTGTCACTCGCTTAAGCTTCAACTCTTGTTCTTTTGGCTTCTACCAAAATCAAGCTATGGAAATTGCTTCCTCATAAGGTACTAGTTACCTTGTAATCACCACATTTAGTGTCTTCATTCTCCTTGACCACACTGTAACATTTGACACTATTGACTAAGCTTTTCCTTCTTGAAATTCTCTCGCCTTTTAGTCTCTGTGATACTGGTGACAATGAATTATTTTTATTCTTCCTTTCTAATATTTTGCTATTATTTTGTGGCAGTAGTTCTAATATCTTCCCTAAGTCACAGTCCTTGGGGAGTGTTGAAGGTCAACCTATGCAAACCAAGGTGAACCCAGAGGGCAGGAAGGGGGGCTGAAAATGAGAAACCAAGTCAAGAGTCATGGCCATAGAGCTAATTAGAACATATTAGAAGCTGAAGTGCCCATAGCTTTTCAGTTTGACAGCTGGCATCCTGATAAGTCAGACTGACTTGAAAACACATGGCTGGAATCTGGTAACAAGAAACTTGATGACTGGGAAAGGATTCCATCTGTACTTTCGACTGCCTTAGGAACCTGTCAACCAATCTTAGTTTCTACAGTGACTCTCAGTACTTAGGAGAGGCCGTAGCACATTCTGGGCATTCTGGAGACGGGAATCCAACTTCCAAAAAATATTTTTCTGAATTGTACTCACTTAACGACACGAATTGTTGGAATTAACCTGCCAGAAGGAGTCCAGTACATTATCTACCACATATTACATTTTGGGTTCTTGGGAATGGCTGATGGTGGGAATGGCTGATGAGGATCTCTGCACTAAAGAAAGGAATTGGGGTGGAATGGGAGAGTGTTGCATTATGACTTTAGAAAGCTCTGAGGAGTAGTTGGAGTTTTCAGTATGGTTTATCTAAATTTCCTGTCCTGGGGGCATTGGCCTGGTTGCTGGTATGTTGTTAGGATCCTGAATTTGGGATTTCTATTTAATTTAATGGGAAGTGCTGAGAGACAGAGAGTAGACCAAGTCAGAATCCATTAAGGAAAGCTAAGGTTTAAATACCACAAAGTCAAGTATAAAACACTAACCACTAAAGTTAGAGGGAATGATGGTGTCATAGGTTTGAAGTTAGGCAGAGACAAGACTGCAGTGAAGTTAGGTGGGGAGAAAGGGAGGAGGATCCTGAGTGATTTGCCTAACCAGTTTGGAATGTGCTAGATCTTCTTTGCTGTCCATGGATGAATGGTATTTAACTTTGTCAGACAGGTTTAAAGGGTTAGGCAGAGCTGAGAGATAGTATGAATATGTGGGTAGGAGAAACAGATGGGGTCTAAAACTTGCATTCTTTTCCCTGGCCCTGGTCCTTGTCTGTGTATCCTTTGTTTTAGTCGCTTGCTTGTTAGAAGGCATCTGGTGAGTTTTTCTGGGTGGTCTACAGATGTTGTTGGTATTGGCTTGTAGCTTTGGTTTATTTATAGCTTTGCTTAGAGGTGCTGGGAAGGGGCTGAATGGAAGCCGTAGGGTCCAATATATGTAGTATCTCTCTTAATTAACTGCTGTTTTCTTGAGTGTAGGATCCATAGCTTATTTATCTCTGTAGCGCTTTCTCAAGAAATTATTTTGAATGAATGCCATACCAAAAGAAGTATTATAAAGCACATTTAGTTTTATTCTCTAGAAAAGTACTTCATGAAAATATCCAATGTGGTATTATTGCCCTATGATAGGCATTTTATGAAATAATGAAGAAAAAAATGAGAGCATACTTGTCTGAAATCTGTTTTGTAAAAGCTCCCAGGTTTATTAACATGCAATTTCAATTGCCATTTATCCAAAAAGACCAAAAATGTTATATTTGACAGAAGATTTCTTCCAAAAAAAGTTTACCAGTTTCCACATTGGAACTTTTACATATAAGATGATTGGAAGTTTAGTGTTCTTTTTAAAAATAATAAACAAATGAATGTTTCAGGAAACCTGTGATAGACTGAATCAGGTGGAACTGATTTAACATTATGGATAATTACATAATTAGTGTGTAAAAAATAAACCATACTATCTTCTTGATGGACTGGAGTTGCTGTGAAGGAGGTGTATAATTATACAATCAGCATCCTCCTACTATGCTGATTCTAGATAATCCTTTTTTTGCCTTGTCTGAGAAGGGGCTTCCTGTCTTGGGCTTCCTGATGTTATTTAAGTGAACATGGCTGAGCATTGAGTAGTTTCCAGTCCCTTGATAAGTCTCTCTATGATCCAGGTCTGTGTGAGAGCATCCTCTGAGACCAGAAGCTTTCAAACGTTTTTGATATAAACCCACAAAAAGAAATACATTTTACA
Organism: Eidolon dupreanum; assembly: GCA_028627145.1. Classification (NCBI taxonomy): domain Eukaryota; kingdom Metazoa; phylum Chordata; class Mammalia; order Chiroptera; family Pteropodidae; genus Eidolon; species Eidolon dupreanum. Next base: position 59,232,407 of record CM053501.1, on the reverse strand, counting down.
TCAAGACCCACTACATTCTCCACACACATACCTGAAACCAAGGTTTATTAAACAATTCTTACTCTTTCTGATCCATTCTAGTCTATTAATCTATTCTGCTCTATTTTATTTTATTTTTAAATGCTGGTTGAGGCCACCAATTGATTTCAGAACCTACTAATGGTGCATAACTCACATTTGGAAAATATTACTTAGAACTTTGGTGATGGCTAATGTCAGTGGAAGGGATTCAGAGAGTAGCATAATGGGGTTGCTCTGGGCTTTGAGTAGCAGGTGGTGTGGCATGGTTGAAAGAGCAAGGGCTTTGGAGTTGGGCCAATTTGGTTTTAAATCCCCATTTTTCCTCATTTAAATTGTGTACTTTGAACATGTTACTGAAACTTTTTGAGCCTCAAATCTCTCATCTGTAAACCTTAAGGGAGTCAGGAGGTGAGGAACTGGAGGGCTGTGTGGAAGGAAGGGGTTGATATGTACATTAAATGATATCATAGAAGAAAACGCAAGGCCTGTACTGTGACAGTAAAACACATATTGCGGCAGGTACTTTAAAAAGTTTGTATTTCTTTCCCCACTCTTTTTCACCATCAAACAGCTCTATGAGGGAAGTGTGTGGTAACAATTGGTGCTTCACAGGTTGGTAATGAAGATCAAATAGGATAATGAAAGCCAAGGATTAACAAGTGTTAATTTTTTATTAGTGCAACCTTAAACCAGCTTTACCATTTCAGAATAAATCTTTGTGCAAGGGGGATAGAGTCCTACAGAGGTTAAGTGACATTAGAAAACAAAATTGGTTCTGAAATGTGATATTATGACTGTTAGTAGCAAGGATTGCTTTGAGATACAGTGGACGTGCCTGTTGATGTTGGAGAGCTGCTACCAAACCTGCCAAAGGATGATTTATGGTGCCCATTATAAATTACCATATACAAGTCGTTCTATGTTGCATTATGTATAGAATTTAAAGAAACTTTAAACTTATTCAATAAAGGATTTTGCTTCATCAAAACCTGGAAAATGAACATCAGAAGACAACTAATAACCTATTGCATAATATTTCTGCCATTTTCTTTACTTTAACTGGAATGTAGTATAATAATTTAATTGTGAGAAAAATGTAATCTCCTTCTCACAGCTTGAAATCTCAGGAAGGGGGGAGAATGTCTTTTGTACAAATGTACATTTTTATAAAACCACTTTTTTTCTTTAAATGTTATAGTTTTCACCACTTCTGAACTTGTCCCTGACTTTGAAATGCTGTTTCTTCACTAGTTTAAATTTTTTACTTTCTAGCCTGAAAGGAAATTCTTTGGGTTTGATACTCTCTGTGCTTCTCTCTTTCATTCATCTTTTCCCTGGGATTCTACTGATATTGTGATTATTTAGTGGTGACCTGGGCTTTGCTGGTCATGGGGAAGGGATATAAATCAGCCAAGGCATGTATGAGGCATTGACAGCTACAAAAGCATCTTTTCCATATCTCTTATTCTCCCCAGTATCCGGTCTGTGGTTGCTTTGATATGTTTCAGTCTCACTTTAGGCCTATGTTGGTTCCTTGCACTTAATTTCTATGCCATTTCTATGTTCCCAGTCCCTTACATCATGTTTAGGTGATCACCTAACACTTTATGTTAAGTTCACGTTGCACTTACATTCAGAAGAAAAGACCTGGTTCCTTTAAGACAGAAGCACCTTTTTCTCTGCCAGAAAGCTCATTGTAAAACTGAAAAGCTTAACCAAAAAGGTTTCAGTATAAACTGAATATTGATAGAGAAGGGATGTTAATTGGCCTCAGTAACTTGGTTGCTAAGGAAGCATTTTCATGATTGGGAAGAAACTCTCCTGGGTGTTCTGTAGCTTCTTGTGGACCTAAAATGCTTTGTTTCATCTCTTGCTTTCTGTTTCTGAGTTGGAAGAGGAAAGAGCAGAAAGCTATCACAGGACTGAAAAGCTGTGGGAAGCAGATGGTTGCTCTCTCTTAGCTACAGAAAGAGAGAGCTAAATACTGACTTGCAACAAGCCAATGCCAGCAAGGACTCTTTGTTTAAGGCAGACAGTGGAAAATACTATGAAGCCAAGATATAAAGAGATTGCATAGGAGGACATAGAGAGGTTAGTCTAGGATTTTTTTCAATGCCTGGAAACATGTAGTTGACAGAAATTAAAGGATATTTAGAATGAACATCTAACAACCATGTTAAATAATGGGGTTAAATATTTTCAATATGGTCGAGTTTATTAAGAAGTTATTTAGCTTGTATTTAATTGTTTTTGAAGGTTTTATACTATATTTTATATGAAACTTAGTAGATTTAGAATTTGTTAATCTGTAATTATTTTAATAAAGTTTAGTTATAAACATCTCTTACTGTATAGTTTATTGCTTAGTAATAAAGTAACTTTGGAGTAAATAAGTTACAAATTTTTTCATTGAAATATCTTTTTCAAAACAAAAGTGTCTGAATATTGACTATCCATACATTGTAAGCTCTCTGGTTATACTTTAAGTAATTTGTGAATTATTAGTTCTGCATACTAAATGATACTCCACTAACCTCTGGGAGTTAGTGCCTATATTTTGCTTAATTTCATTTTTTTACTCATTCCTTCATTGGACAAATGTTTTTGAATGTCTGTTGAGCATCAGGCACTATGTTAAAGGATACCACAAGGAATAAAGCAGTCTGAAGAAGTAGTGACATACTTCTCAGGGGAGTTTGGAAAATGAAAATATTTTTGCTAGTATTTTATGGTCTGTTTTAGGTTTTCTTATTAATATTGAATATTATTGTTTGTACTAAGTATTATTATTTAAGTTTATTGTGGCACTTTTAATTGTAAAATTTTTCTAAACAGTATTATTTGGATCGTTTTTATGGGTATATACTTAAAGAGACATCTAGAGTCTCTTGGTTCCTCCTGTGACTGTAGTGTCATAGGAGGAGACATGTCTTTCTTGGTAACCTCTTTGGAATTTACTTTTGGTTTTCATGGCCATATAGTTTTTGTCCTGTGAGTGTGGCCAGAGGATCTTAGCGAAAAAGCAAAATATGATCCTTTTGAGGGCCTCTGATTATAATAATATTCTCAGAGAAGCTAGTTTAAAATGGAAGTACTTTAGTATAACCAGAGGGCTTAGGAAATATGTAGGTGGTCACCAGTGATGAATCTTACACTGGAAGGTCAGACAAGATTATCAAGGAAAAAACATTGATAGAATAATAGACTAATTTAGACTCCCTCGATAGTATAGTAATAGAATAATATATTAAATATATGCAGAGTACTCAGTGGTCCTCTTTCCTTTTTAATGCAGAGGCGCAGGTACATTCTGATAGCTAAAAAAATTGTATGCTAAATCTGCATTTTCAGATTTATCTGCTGCCTGATTCTAATCTTGCTTCACAATTCGTTGGTTTAGGCTTTTTATAGCCTTGTAACTTGGATTGTCTTTCAACGATCTGAGGTTTAGTAAACGAAAGTGTGTTCAGGAAGAAAGGAGATCAACAAATATGAGGTTCAGTTTTAAAAGGTAAATATTTTATAAATTTTGAGAAGAATGATGAATAAATGAGAAAAACTGCCATTTGTAGTATTTAGTGACTCCTCAGATGTCACATTTATTTTAAATCAGTATTTATTACTTTAAAATAAGTGTATTTCTTCATTTTTTTGTAGCTGTGAAAGAGACTGCACTGAGCTATTTAAAAAAAATTTTTTTTTTAGAACTCAACTGCTTCTATTAACATGAAGCTCAGCTAGTAAACTCATTAAGTAAGGACCCTAGGCAGTTCTCTAGTGCCGAGACTGAAAGCACAGTATTACAGACATCTTTGCATCACTGTCATGAATGACCTTGAAGGAAGCCAGCACTTCATAAAGCAAAATCCTCTCGGTGGCACTTCGTTCTGATTTGATTGATGCTTTAGAAAAAGCTGTAAGATTTTCTTTTCTTTATAGTGTGGGGCATATACTCCTTATACTTCATAGATTTTGTACTTGTCTGGAGTAGTTTGTTGGCAGGTTCTTATAGGTTCTGATCTTTCACTGACTGCAGTACAGGTAAGCAGTGAAATCTCTCCTTTGATCAATTATTATTAGGGAGTAAGGTCTTGGTGCATTGGGATCATGGTTTTTAAGAATAGAAAAGTACAGACTCTCTAACTTGAGTATAATACAATAATTTTTCTTCCATCATAATCTTTCCAAGCATCTCAGTGAGTCAAAAGGTATTTAATACTGAGGTTTTATGATTTATATTATTAAAAAGGTATACATTCTTGTCTAGCCACTGTCCACTGTACTTTCTTAGATTTATAGTTCTGTTCCTTTTTAGTTTTTTTATTGTAATGTGCAGTGTACATTTTTGTATTATACATTTTAGTATACATTTTTATATTCAAAGAAGAGGACACCAGAAATCTTAGAAGGTAAAATGATTATTTTATCTCTTTGGAGTTACTTGATCATTTCCCATATAAAAAGTTATAAATAAGGATCATATAAAGGTACAACCATTTATTTATCTGCTCTGGCACTGCTGTGGGAACACCAGGAGAAAACGTTTCAACATTTTCCCTCTGGAAAGTGTGGAAAAGCTATATTGGGACCCTTGGGCCTAGGTGTTTAGGGAAAAACACATGCATTACAGTTGGGTGGAGGTAGAACTAATGTCAGGTGCAACCTGGTGTATTGCAGAGACCATTTAGGTAAAGTGTTCTCTTTATGAGGAAGCCGTGTCAACTGGTGACTTCAGACCTCAGTGCCTCATCTTCTGCCTCTGGGATCTGATCTCAGTATTCCTGGCCTACCTCTCCTAACCTGAATCTGAATTGTGCACCTTGCTTGCCCCATCTTTCTACTTTTCCTTATACTTTGATCTCGTATGAATCTTCATATTTTCCTGACCTCACCCTTGTAATTGAATTCAAATTCTTAGTTTCTTTCCCTTTGTTTCACAATTTGTTCTAGTACTCTATTGTTCTGGACTAAGCCAGTCATTAGGTTTTCTTGATACACTTCAGATCTTAACCTCTAAACTTCTGTCTTATGAAGATAAAAGGGTAAAAATCAGAATGGCTTTTTTTCCAGCCCCGCTGGCCACAGTGATTTATAACAATCCATATATCCTGGAAGTCGGTGAAGTGACTGTGTGAGAAGTTCTGAAGAAGATAGTAAAAATATGAGTGTGATTTAGAAACACCTAAAAACCTATTCTCCTATATCTTCTTGTTCACTGAACCCAGAAATATCTTAGTAAATAGACACTTAACCAAGCTGAGTTGGGTTTTTTTTTTCCTCTTCAATTACTTGATTAACATCATGTCTCGTGGGCAGCTTCATTCTGAAGACCCTCTTGAGAGTCTTTGAACATGCTTAATTTATTCTAATCGGTTTTATAATATATTTTCTGGCTGATGGACTCTAGATTTTCTGTCTTAAAAGTACACTGTGAGTGCAATGAGAATAAAATAAATTCTCTGCCTTTTATCCTTTTAGTAACTTTTCATTCTTTTTTTAAACCAAACAACTGAAATGGTTAGAAATCTATTTACTTTCATGAAACAGCAGGCAAATCAGGAAGTATGGAAGACTGAGGTTTTAGTCAGTAAAAATATGTTTATAAATTTTCTAGGTAGTCGCAATTAAGGTTTTCTTAGAAACTAATTTTATAGACTATTATAGTAGAAATTTAAAGAGTTATTAATGATACATATAGAATATAAAATTGAAGTAGGTACTCACTAAATTTTTAAGAAAATGTTATTCCTTTAAGCTAGCGAAAAATGTGGATATTTGCAAAAATTTGGTAAAAAGTTTGAACAAGGCTTTAAAAAGGTTTTCTTGTTTGTTCAAAAGCGATGTTAAAGGACTATTATATTTCTAATTATTTCCTTTTAGGTTTTCAAATGCATTGAAAATGTCAAATTATTTTATTTTTATTTGTGAATTGATGTTGGTTAATTACACTATGCATTTTGGAGTAATAATGAATTCAAATGGATACTATTGAATTAGAATAAAAGCTTAAGAATTTTAAACAGATGTGACAATAGTTGTCAAAGAAAGTCTTTCTTTATTTTAAAAATTTTTAACTGGGTCAGTGGTGGATTAGCACAATACGTCTGGTCAAATTTTTCACCAAAGGATCATTTCCCATCATACACCAATTCATTTCTCAACCTTTATTGAATAACTACTATATACTACTTTTAATAGAAAACAAATAATCAAGACATTATGCTTATTTTCAAGAAATGTTTAAAAGCTACACATTTTAATAAACACTTGGATTCTACAAAAAAATGTATTCTGTTGTTACTGATATTAATAAGCCAGTTATAATTTGTAATGTGAAATAATGGAATAAAATTAAGAGTCACAATAGAATTAACAAAATAAAACCATGAAAAACAACAACAAAAGACAAATAAAATAGATTTAGGGATGTGACTGAAATTAAAAAAACAAAAAACGACACATGTACTACAATCCTGTTCTGAATGTGACTGAGTAATTATGTTTTAAGTGTGTATTTTAGTTATATATTGCTGCCCAAAAAACTACTGCAAAATGTAGTGGCTTTAAACAATAATATGGAGTTGGGATGGACATCCAAAATGGCTTTTTGACTCATGTGTTTGGCACCTCAGTTGTGATGACTAGAATAGTTGGAGCTGGCAGGGCATCTCTCTCTCTACATGTCCTCTCCATGTGGCAATGTGGGACTTCCCTTAGCATGGCTGTTTCAAGGTATTTGGACTTCTTAGCTGGCAAACTTCTCCCCTAGAGCACATAGTCCAAAAGACTCAGATGGCAGCTATAGGGCTTGTAGCATCACTCTTCCACATTCTCTTGGTCAAAAGCGAGTCTCCTATCCAGCCCAGATTGAAAGGCAGGAAACCACACAAGGGCAGGTATACATTTAGAAGGCATAGTTTATTGTGGGGAGAAGAGAGGTATCTTTAAAAATTAGTTTCCACAATGTGTAATATTCATTTATAAAGCATAGTAATCATTTCACTGTTTATTTGATAAAATTTATATCAGCCTACTTCTAAAATTAAGATTCACATTAACATTATAAGTAACAATATTTTATAGCCAAAAATACTTTCATCTATAGATTAGTAAGAGTTTTAGTTGCAATGAGAAAAATAAAAATAAGTACCTTAATGCTTTTACTTCAGTTTATGTTGAGTATGTACAAGATGCAGAGCTGTTAGGGAAAAGCCATTAGGGGAAATAGATGGGGAATTATAAGACCCTGCCTTACCAGACCCACCACTCAAGCAAATGTTAGCTTTTGAGACAAGGGTTACACATCAAGAGTCAAATAGGAATCCACAGCCATGACCCATATTTTCAAGGAAGAGAGAATTATTCAGGAAGTTTTCATAATGGAATTGAGACAAAGCTATGGACTGAAGAATGAATGAAATTTTGGGTAAATGAGAGGTTCAAGGATGATGCAATTTGAATATGTAGGAGCACTCAATACTCTGAAAAGTGGTATGTAATGAAATTATTATTAATAGGGCTTAGGGGATCCATCCCTTAATGAATGGAACAGAACCATGTAAGGTATGGCTAGATTGTGGAGAGCTTTTGTAGATGGCATCTCATTTTTCCCTGTTCAGCACTCGTTTTCTACCTTTTTGATTAGATACTTATATTTTCTCTCAAATTATTCATTCAGTGAATATTTTCTGAGCTTATATTATACTTCAGATGGTCCTATATGCTGGAGATACAGTGGCAAATCTCACTGTTAAAGCCCTGCCCTCAAGAATCTTCCCCTATCTTCTGTAACTAGGAATTGTTTTGGTAAGACAGTTATTCATAGTGCTCTGTCCTTCCCTGGCCTAGGGTGAGCACATGACTAACCTGATTGGCTCAGGGCTGGACAATGATTGGAGCTGACTCATTCTAATGTTGGTGCTCTGAAGAGTCTATTAGTTCATTTCATCCACATCTTCAGAGCTTTTATGTTCCCCTTTCCCCAGGCAGTTGTTAAGTTTTTCTTTACATTCTAGCAACTACCACCTGTCCTTTTAATAAATTCCTTTTTGCTTAACTTAGCACCAGAGTCAGTTTCTATTGCTGCAGCCAATGGAACTTAAGACAGTATTATATGCCTATGTCTCTTCCTAAGGGATTTGAACTATATCATGTAAACAATAAGACACTCTTGGCAGTTTTTGACCAGAGGGAGAGAATTATTTTTAAGAATATTTGGAGACATCTTAATAGGTTAGAACAGGGAGTGACTATAATTAGATTGACCAATTGGAAGGCTATGAAATATCTAGGTATATAGGAATGAGGGGCTGAGTTAGGGTGATTGCAGGAGTAGAAAGAAATGATGAGGAAGAACAAGGCTGGGACTACGGTGAAGCAAGAGAGGTGTACTCACTTAGAGTGAGTACTTTAAATTTTGTACCCTAGGTACCTCTTTTACCTTGTCCTACTTCTGGCCCTGAGCACTAATATTTCAAGGCATTAAAAGGCGTATATATTAGAATGGAAGAAATAAAATAATCCTTATTTGTAGATGATATATTATTTTTTATGTAGAAAAGTCTAAGAAATCTAATAAAACAATCTAGAACTGGTAAGTGAGTTTAGGTCGTGGGATACAAGATAAATGTATAAAAATCAATTTTATTGCAATGAATACATGAACAATGACATTAAAAATATCGCTTACAGTTGCTTCAAAGAAACTGAAAATACTTAGGTATAAATCTAATAAAATGTTAATAGGACATTTGTATGCTGAAAATTACAAAACCTTGATGAAAGAAATCAAAGAAGATCTAAATAAATGGAGAGACTTATTCTCTCCATTTGTTCATGGATTGAAAGACTCAACATAGCAATGCTATTAGTTTCTCTTTAAATTGACCTATAGATTTATATAATTTCTGTCAAAATTCCAGCAAGATTCATTGTAGATATAGACAATATTGTCCTAAGATTTATATGAAAAGGCAAAGCAACTAGAAAAGCTAGAACCATTTTTAAAAAGAATGAAGTAGAAGAAATCAGCCTACCTAATTTCAAGGCTTATTATGTAGTCATAGTAACCAAGATTGTGTGATGTCAATGGAGGATAGACACATGGAGCAATGAAATAAACTAGAGAATCCATATATCGACTCACATGAATATGTCTAGCTGATTTTTGACAAAAGCACAAAACAATTCAACTGAGGAAAGATAGCCATTTCAATAAATGGTGCTGAGTAATTGAACATTCATAGGCAAAAAATGAACCCTGACCTAAGTCTCACATCTCATAATTAACTCAAAATGGATCAGGACTTAAAGGTAAAATATAAAACTATAAAGCTTTTAGGAAGAAAATAAGAGAATCTTTGAGATCTAAGACTAGGCAAAGAATTCTTCAACCTCAGACCAAAAGTACAAGGTATAAAAGGAAAAATTGATAACCTGGACTTCTTCAAACTTAAAAAAAACTTTTAACCTGCATAAGATCTAGTTAAGAGGATGAAAAGTCACAGAATGGGAAAATATTTACAAACCACATACTGGACAAAGTACTCCTATTGAGAATATATGAAGAACTCTCAAAATTTAACAAAGTCTTGTAAAAAATAGGCAAAGACATGAAAAGTCACCAGTGAGGCCATACAGGTGACAGTCACATTAAAAGATGTTTAATATTAATAGCCTTTAGAGAAATGCAAATTAAAACCATAACAACATATCATTACACAATCTGTCAAAATGGCTAAAATAATAATAATTTTAAACAGTTATAACACCAAATGCTGGCAAAGATGCAGAACAATGGAATTACTCATGTGTTCATGGCTGGAACGTAAAATGGTACAACCTCTCTGAAAAAAGGTTAGCAGTTTTTTGTTGTTGTTGTTTTTTAAACACTAAGCGTGCAAACTACCATATGAGCCAGAAATTATACTTATAGGCATTTATCCCAAAGAAATGAAAACTTACATTCATATAAAAGTCTATACACCAGTTTTTATGGAATTTTTATTTATGATAACCCCAAACTGGAAACAACTCAGATAGCCTTCAATGGATGAATGGTTAATTAGTGGTATATCCATACTATGGAATACTATTGAGCAATAAAAATGAATAAAGTACTGATACACACAATGACCTGGATGAATCACCAGAAGACAAGGCTGAGTGAATAAAGCCAATCCCAAAAGGTTATATAATGTATGATTTCTTTTATATTACATTCTTAAAGTGATAAAATTATAGATTGGAAAACAGATTACTGGTTGCCAGAGTTAAAGACAGGCTGGGGGTGACTATAAAAGGAATCTTTGTGACAATGGAAATGCTCTGTATCTTGACCGTATCAATGTCAGTATGTTTGTTTCAATTTTGCACTGTAGTTTTGCAAGATGTGACCACTGGGGAAAATTGGGTAAAGGATATGCTTTCTGTATTATTTCCTAATACATGTGTATTTTACATGTGTGTCTGTAATCATCTTGAGATTAAAAGTTTAATTAAAAATGATTTTAGATTTCAAAGCCAATAACTAGGAAAATGAAGGTGCTTTGTAATGTAATTAGGAAAATCCCACTTTTTCAATGCAGGTGCTTTCCACAATCCATTAGAAAAATCCAGTGAAAGAACAAATGAACACAAATGTGATGTTTGATAAACTTGTAAACATATTCAGATTTTTGTATATTTTAGAAAGAGAAAACTTATTGACTGAAAGGAATCTTTAATCGATGTGATTTCAGGAAACATGACCAAATCAAGTGGAAGAGACCTATCAATGTAGGTCTCTTTTTTGGAGAGGGAGTAATGTTTGGGCAGACTGTCCTTTCTAGGGACTCCATTTAGAAGTCAGCTTCTCTGCTCTTTCTGCCTTTTAAAGCCTTTTCCCCTTCCTCTAATTCAGTGGCTTCTTTGACATTCATAAGGGAAACTTTGACAGTGGAGTAGAGCTAAAAGGAGGCAACTCAAGGGTGTATACTTGGAGTTAGGAATTGGATTCCTTTAACTTTGTTAGCATGCTTTGTTGGTAGCTACATAGGATTTAATCTTGCTATTACAATAATTTCCATGAAATATCTTCTTACGGATTTCATTTTAAGGAACTGAGGAACTCCCATGAGACCTGCATGTTGACAATGTTCTACCTGGAATGTAACGAGATCTATTTTTCCATTATTTTTGTAATGTGGAAAAACTGACTTGAATTTTATCTCATATTTGTAGATTGCAGTGAAGCCTTCTCAGCTTCTCAGTTTTCAGTTGGATTAGTGCTGACTTAAGGTCATTTGGTTAATACACAGTCAGGGAGCTGCAGAAACCACATTACAAGACCAGGGTTAATTAGTACCAGTAAAATCATGTTACAGTGAATATAATGCTAAAAAGCATTCTGAATAAGACTATTTTCATGACGAAATGCTGGAAAACACATGTTTCTGATTTTCGTCTTCAAATGTAGAAAATATTTATAATAAAGTTTGCATACACTTGCATAATATGAAAATATGGAATTTTAATAAAAGATACTACTAATTTGGTTTAATGGCTTCTATATTTGAAAGTAGGTTTGAACATTTTTCTTTTGGATTTGTCTTATTAAGGCGTATTTGAAATTTAAGATATGGTAAAAGTAACATTCAAATCAATGCGGGGGGAAAGGGTGGTTATTTACTAAATGTTATTCGAATGACCAGATAACTATTTGGAAAAACAAGATTAGGTACTATCATCATATCATATGCCAAAACAATTGAACTGCTAAATGTACAAATTCAAGTATAAAAGCACTAGAGGAAAATATAGGTTTATATTTTTATAATATGAAGTGGCAAAGGCTTTCTAAACATGATACTAATAACAAAAAAAGTATGTTTCTGATATCTATAGGTATATTTAAAAACCATCGCAGAACAGTGGCTTAAAACAGCAGTGATTTATTATTTCTCAAGAGTCTATACATAGGTAAGCTGTTCTTCATGGGTCTCATGTGGACTTATTTATGAGGCTGCTTTTATCAGTTGGGTTGGCCAGAACTGAAGGGTCCAAGTGCCTGTGACCTCTCCCTCCCTGTTGCGTCTTACTTAGTTGTCTACCCCAAGTTTCTTTAATTTACATGTTGGCTGGGTCCCAAGAGAGTGAAGGCAGAGCCTACCAGCCTTTTGAAGCCTTAGACTCCAGAACTCATACTCACTTCTGCCACATTTTATTGGTCAAAGCAAGTTGCAAGTTCAACCAGATGTAAGGGGATAAATAGACTCCACTTTCTGAGAAGCAGTATCACATTGCTAAGGGACACAGGCACAGTGAGACATGATTTATTGAGAACCATTATTATGATGATCTTCCTAAGTGTCTCTTGCTGTTTAGACACTGCCTAAAAACAGGAACCAAGTAAATTTGGGTAAAGTTTTAGATAAATCCCTTACTCCCTGAAATTTTGATACTCACTATCTGAAACTTAAGATATAAATAGATTTGGATTATGTGATAACCTCCATCTCTGAATTTGTCAACAACATATTTGCATTGTCTGAAATCATAAAGGAAATAGGTTTATCACTGGCTTTAAGCAATTTGATTGTGATGTGCCTTGGTGTAGTTTTATTCATGATTCTTGTTCTTGGGGTTCATTGAGCTTCTTGTATATATGTGTTTATAGCTTTATAAATATTTATTTGTCTTTCTCTTCCCTATTACTGTCTTTTGGGGACTCCATTTACACATATATTAGGCTGCTTGATGTGGTCCCACAGCTCACTGATACTCTCTTCATTTCTTTAGTCTTTCTTCTCTCTGTTTCGTTTTGGAGAGTTTGATGCTATGTCTTCAAGTTTACTAATTTTTGTCTTCTATAATGTCTGATCTTTCTCATACACTATAGTTTTCATCTTTAGAAGTTTGATTTGGGTCTTTTTAAATATCTTCTATGTTCCAACTTACATGTTCAACCTTTCCTCTAGCTCAGGGGATGACAAATGACAGCTCATGAGCCAAATCTGGCCCACCAGATTTGTTTTGTAAATAGTATTGGAACACATCCAGGCCCATTTCTTAACACATTGTTTATGGATGCTTTTTGCTTAACAGTGGCTAAGTTGAGTACAGTTATTGTTACAGAGACCATATGACCTGGAAAGCCTAAATTATTTACTGTCAGGTCCTTTATTAAAAAAAATTGCTGACCCTTGGGCTTCTTGAACATGTGGAATGCCATTATAATAACTCTTTTACTATGTTTATTTATTCTATCATTGGTGTCATTTCTCATTCAGTTTCAATGATTGATGTTTTTTTTTAAATTTTTTTACAGCATTTTGACTTGCATTTTTTCTGCTTTGCATGCTTTTTTTTTTTTTTTTTTTTTTTAAAATTTATTAGATGCCAGACTTTAGGGGATTTTACCTTTTTGGGTGCTGGATATTTTTGTATTTCCACAAATATTTTGAACTTTGTTTTAGGATACTGAGTTAGATAATCTGGAAAAAGTTTGATCCTTTTCAAGTCTTACTGGTTAACTTTGTTAGGTGAGGTCAGAGCAGCCTTTTGTCTAGGGCTAATTTTGTACCAGTAATGAGATAAATCTTTTCTGAGGACTTTATTCAATGTCCCATGAAGTATGACTGGTAGGAACGCAAACTGTTTTCAGCCCTATGCAAGTGTCAGCTATTGTTTCCTCAAATTCTTTTGAGTAGTTTTTTTTCTTGACCTTGAGTTCTTTTCTCATACGTTTGAGCTAATCCCCACTTAGGTGAAGATGTGAAGGACTTCTTTTCCTGTGCAGCTCTCTCTCCTCTGATTCTTTGCCCTGAAAACTCTTAACCGTCTTGGCCTTCCTGGATTCCCAGTTCATCTCCTCAACTCAAGAAACCTCATGGGCTTAGCCTATGTTATGCCTCCATGCACTGTGGCCTGAAAACTCTCTCTCGGCAATAAGCTGGGACAATCTTAGGGCTTATCTTTGTTTGTTTCCCATATCACAAGGATTACTATCTTTTGTTGCCTGATTTCCAGTGTCTTGAAAAATCATTCTTTCATATATTGTGTCCAGTTTTTTAGTTATTTCAGGTGTCAGGTTAAATCTCTTCACTGTTGCTTCCTCTTGACTAGAAGTAGAGGTCTTGAGAAGCCTAATAACTTTATATGGCAAGTGATATTTGTAATTTACTATATTAAAAATAAATAAATATATTGTAGAACACACTATAAACAAAGTTGAAAGACAAACGACAAACCTGGGTAAATATTTGTAATTATTCGCACCCTACTAAAGATTAATAGCTCCAATATATAATCAGGTCTTACAAATCAATGAGAAAAAGATGAACAATCCAATAGAAAAAAGGAAAAAAGTATTTTTGTTTACTTGTTTATTTGCTCTGGTTAGTGGGCAGTTGGCAAAAGATGATATGAAAATGATCAAGATCAATAAATACATGAAAAAATTTTCTGTCTCAGTCCTAATCAAAGAGATATTAATTGAAATGATGAAGAGATACCATTTTTCACCTATAATATTGTCAAGGAAGAAAACAAATAATGATATGCTTTGGTGGCAAAAAGGGCACTAATACATTTAGATGAGAATGTAAATTGTCAGTCTTTCTGGAATGCAATATGGTAATATTTATGAAAATTTTAAATGGTTATTTGTTTTAGCTATTGCAGAATTATTGTTTTAGCCAATGTAAAATTATTGATAAAAACTGGAAATACTTGAATGTCAATTATTACTCAAATAGTTAATCATTGTATATGCAATTTTTTATTATTTTTAAATCCTACAATAATTCTTTCAAATTTTTTTGCAATTATTTGCTCAGTTGTTAAATATATGTGTGTATATATATTCAAGATACCACTATTCTCCTATTGTAAACAATGAGGTAGATATATACTTATGAATACAAAAAGATGTCTTCAACATATTGAGTGAGAAGGCAAGTTATAAGCAAGTATGTATAGATGATACCATGGGAAATATACACACATACAAATACACATGCACACACACACATAATACTTCTCTGGAAGGTAGAATTATAAGTGATTTTTATTTTCTAGTTCTTGTTCTTATATTTTTAAATTTTCAAAATAGTGGGCACATATAGCTTTTACAGCCAGAAACAAGCAAACAAGCCTAAGAGGAAGCCCTCACAGAGAAGTCTTATAAAGTTCAGCAGAACTAGGTTGTAAAGTGGAAATGAAACCTGTGATTTGTCAGTTGAGAGGTCTGGGTGGTAGAAAAAAGCAGGACCTCAGTTTGAGTCTTGACTCTTACCTTTATGTGTGGGGTGATCTTGGGCAAATTATTTAACATCTTTGCTTTTAATAGTTTTTAAAGTCATTACTTTCAAATCGTAATATATCATACAACTATTATATTTATCATAGTAATAGAAATACTCAACACAGAATAGTTTATTCTTTAAAATTATTTTTTAAAAAGTAAAATAAGAGATAAGAGTAGTTTTTACCAGGCATAATATCTATTTGGGTGATGGGATGAGTTTATTATTATCATGGTGCAATTAGCAAATACTAATTATCTCTCTGTGAGAGCTGCCATCTTTAATTTCAGTTCAGCTCAAATTTTGTCTAAAATGTGATCTTCAATTAAGAGAATCGCAGAGTATTTTGTTTCATTTAATTTTAACCAGGAGTGGTATCTGTACTTGCAGCTGGTAGTTCTTCTTTTCCTACCTTCCCTCGGTGTGTCACAGCCCACTGTGGCTCCTGCTTGTCTCCTTCTGATTTTATATCACTGCTAAAGAAGTCTGGCAAGTGACTTGGTGCCCTTCCTCAAGAGGATCTCTCAGCCTTCTCTCAGTTTCTGACCACTCCTTCACTCCTAGAGAGAGACTGGCTCTGAAGAACAAGAGGAACCTTGTGTTTCCCAAGACAGAGTGTATTCCTTTAGTGGGAAAGTTAATAGACATTAATGATCTTGAACTCTTCAAATAAAAACATTTATTTATCCTTGTGCACCTTTATGACAGCCCAACTCTGGAGACTTCCACTAATATTGTAGAATAGGAACCGGGATTTATTACCAAAGATATTACTAATCTTTCAAATGAGAACACTGGCACATCAGCTATCACATGGGTATCATTTTATAGTCAAATAAAGACTCATAAAGCATCAGTTCTACAGTCTGTCTGGGTTTGGAATATTTTTATACATTACTGTGAGAAAAGCAGGTGCACTTACACATCTATTTCTAAGATTTGTCTATTTTGTCAGATGATTTGGGTTTAACATTTCTGCAGATGTCAATTTCAGCCTTTTTTTTTTGATATTGGTAGAGCAGCTTAAAAGTTAGCTCTTATAAGTCTAATTTCATGTTTATTTTAGAGCAACTTAAACCTTGTAACCTCTTTCATCTCAGATATGTTTCCTGTCAAATGACTTAAATCTAACATTAGCTCAAAATGGAACCCTCCCCCTGTTCGAATATTGCTGTTTCAATACCTCACAATCTTTTACAGTCGTGCTATGAACACTGCTTTGCAATTTCTTTTGCTGCCCTCTAGCTCTTTGGCTTTATCTTCCATTATTGTGTTTTCTTGATGAGTACCTGTGCCAGGCTCTGAGGCGTTTAGAGGAGGGGTTCACGGGGTATGGGCTAACTAGGCTGGTTGTATTATTGAAGTTCTGAGAAATCATAATGGGGCCTACCTATCCAAAATATTATAAAGTTTGTTTGCCGATGTTAACATTCTAGTAAGAAGTGTGAGCTGGCCTGGTAACTTAACATTGCATCCTAAAGTGAAAGCTTCTATGAACATATTATGTAGGCTAATGTCCTTACATAACAAAAGAAATTACTAATTAATAATTCCATATACTTTCATACTGTGCTTTGCCACATCCCGCTGCCCCAGTTTTATTTTTGTAAAATCATCTGATCACATAATATCTTCTGTCTTTTAATTATGGTTTTTCATGTTCATGTAATTATATATATTTTTTCTTAAACTGCTTACAAAGAAATACTTACAAAGGGGTACCTGTGAATTAGCCACAAAGAAATATTTTTTGAGTTATTCAAGGTTAAGGTAAATTAGCTCCACTTATTTAGTAGTTGTTTATGCTTTTTGAAGAAATAATACATTCTATTTTTAAATTTAGCAAAACTAAATTCCCTGGAAAATTATATCTGCCACATATCCCCAGCCAGTTATATCTAAAATACCTTAAATTTGTTATGTGTTTTGTAAAACAGAATGTTCAGGGGATCTTGACTATTTTTGGTTAAAGAAGGAATTTTCTTTTCTTTCTTTAAGAAGAATACTATGTAAACACAATGTATTATTATTGTTATTATGGATGATAATGACCTTTATCTTTACAAATATTAGTATTAAATTTTAAAAACACCTTCTTTTTGCCAGACCCAAACATTTCTGAGTAAAGATCAAAGGTCACAGAGCTGTGATGATTCAGTAGTAAAATATCAAAGTATTTAGAAAGTCTTTTTCATAATTGCTTAAATTATGTGAAAAGGTTTATCAAAAGATCTAGGACCATCTTAAATTACAGCATAATATTTGTCCAAAGAAGTCTCAAGAGAAATTACAATAGATTCATGCTACAAGAATTTCAGCCTCAGCAACAAGAATGCCATGTTTAAACACTAAACCCAAACTAGAAACATGAATCATTTTCTTCATTTGATTTTAAAAGACATTTCTAGTCATTTCCCATTGTATTAGCTCCATTTTAGTAATTGAGGATGCCAGATTACAGGGTGCAAAATAATGAGCATATCTCTACTCTAGGAATTTTTTAAAAACTATTATTGCTATTACTCACAAAACCAAAGCAATCATGTAAAGTTGTGTTGTTTACCATCCTCCATTCACAATGTTGTGGGCCTGGGAGAGAATTGGTATTTGGAGCTAGACTACTAGAAGGAAGAGAATGGACATCTTAACAACACAACAATAACAATAACAACAACAAAAATGAAGATAGCGTACAGAAAAGGATGCATTGTTGCTCTAAGGAAATCTTATTTCCCACTGTGACATTTAGTCTGTATTCTGCTGTAGTGTTGATTGTCTTATTCATTAAGGAAAAAATAAATAAATAAAAAGTTATCTTTCAGCTCAGGCTTTCAAAAGCTAAGTCCAAATAAAGGTGCTGAATACTTTTAATTTAATCAATTTTGAGGCACAGAATGAAACATCTAAGTCTTTACTTAAGTTTAGTATTTTAATATCTAAAAAAATAGAATATATGATAATAGTGAACTTAATTTTTTTTTTTGAGTTTAGCTTGCTTTTAATTATTTGCTAATGTTAGTTTTAACTAACACTGTGCAAATAAAAGGGGATCATTGTTTCCAGACTTTCATGCTTGATTTGACATAAAGAGAAAGCCGTTAGCTAATAGGACCAATGAAACATTTTCAGGTCATTTTGAATTAAATAAGGTTTATTGAAACAGTCCCAGTCAGCTGCAAGAATAATATGAGTTCACAAGTACTGACTAGACAGTGCTCCTTTAAATGGTCCCCAGCAAGTTAGCCTGACCAAACTGCATAGACCTTTGTTCAGCATACCCACAACACATAGACTTGTTGACAGCTTTGAAATGAAATAGAAAAATGAAACTTAAAGCAATAAAACAACATTACATCTAGAATTTAATTTAATTTAGATTTAAGTAGGGACTTGAACTGACATGAACCATGAACCCAAAACTAGACAAAACCATACTAATTGTAGATCTTTTTTTCCCTTGCCAAAAAAGGAAAAGAAAATGCCATCAGTGATTCAAACTGCAACCTCACCTCTCAGATTATTTGTTGGCAAAAAATAACTGGAAAATCTAAATATTTGTCAGCCAAACCTGAAAATGTTATTTAATTGGGAAAAAAAACTTAAGCTCCCCAAGAAAAGAATGGATGCCATTTGTCCTCTATTTCATGGTAGTTTAATAAATGTAAAAAGTACATCGATTGCTAAAAAATATTTAATAATTAAATTTAACGTAATGATTGTGTATCTTATATATTGGATAATTTCATTTTGATTTAAAATATAACTTATTTAAAGGATATTGGTATAATTATTAATTGATAAAGTATTATAATTTACTTTGCATGTTACCTTTTAATCAGAAATAATAAATATATATTTTCATATTTTTAATTTTCTTTTTTATTAATGGAAAGACATTTATAGATATAGAGAACCCTTAATTGATAATGACTGAACCTTACCAAATTAACAGTGACAATGTAGTCAATATCCACATGTTTTGCATTATATATGTTAGACTGCCTCTTGTTCAGAAAGTATTGATACAACTCTTTTAACGGTAATAACTGTAATAGGAAACAAGATAATCCCATCAGCACAAGTCAGGTCTTACTCTGCATATATTAATTTAGCACAGTATTGCACTTAATAAATTATCATTAATCATTGATACGTTTTCACATGTGCATGTTTAAGTTCTTTAATGTTTACTATCTTGGTTTTACTGTATGGCTAAAGTATAAGACTCTGATTTAAAGTCTGAAAAGCTGCATCATCAGTCTTTTTATGCCCAGTGCAATCAATATCTATGCTAATGGATTGGTTATGGAATTTGCATTGCTTTGTCAATCAATCACTGGTCAAGTCCCCACCCAAAACTCAATGTACTAATAGATTTTTTGACAATGGCTTCCTTTTATCTAAATACTTGTTATATAAATGAGTGCTATTGATATGACCACCTCCTCTCCCCCACCACTTTTTCTCTACACACTTACCCACTTGCACAGTGAGTTGGCCCATGCTGCCAGCCTCTCTGTTGATGGTAGTAGTCAGAGATGGAGGCTTCCTAAGCGTCACCTGTGGATCTCCTATGGCTCTGTCCTTGGCCCTAAATTTTTGAAAGAAAGAACAGATCTTTGGGACTCAGAGCTGGTTGGACTAGCATCCCTAGAGTGTTGATCATGTGCTTCCTGCCCACTGGGAAAGAGATCTTTAGTGGATCACTAAAGTGCTCTGTCTTTTGCCTTGATTCTGCTAAGTTCTCACCAAGGACTTGGTGGGGGGGAGGGGAGGGGCATAGTATGCTTGCTAACCAAAGAAGCAGAAGATAGACTCTCAGAAGGATAATTAATTAGATTGGGTACCAAAATTGGGGTTCAAAGTTTATTTGTATCGAGTAGTGTAATATAATAGGGAGAAATCTGAAGTTCTACACTTAGATTAAAGAGAAAAAAAACAAATGACTGAATATATATAAGGTAGGGAAAGCCTGGTTTAAGAACTCTTTCAGTGGATAACAAAACAAAGTTAAAACTAGATTTTTCAGCTCTCTATAACCACAGTGTTAATCTTAGTCTTGAGGACTGCTGAGGAAGCTAATACATTAGGCTGTCTTGGAATGGAAACAGAAGGAATTTAATATATATTTTTGTTCTCTACTGGTCAGATCATATCTGGTAGATTGCACTGTGTTCTATTTGGATACTTTTAAGAAAGACACTGAAAAGCTTGAACCTGTATAGAAGAGGCTGACTTAGATGATGAGGAAGCTGAAAATGTTAAGTTTAAAGTAGAGAAGATGTAGGTAGAATGTGATGTTGCTCTTTAAATGTTGAAAATGTATCTGCAGACTTGATATGTGAGGTAAGAATTAAGTTCCTAATCAAGTTATGGGTAACAAGAGTATATGTGCACATAGGGTTATTATCCTGTGAAAATTAAGTCTGGGAATGGAGAGTCCAGTGCTAGAGAAGCAATTCCATGAAGTCATTGAAGACTGTAACTCTGATATCTTTAGTGAATAATTGTTTTTATGTTTTAGATTACCTTATGCTAAGTTGCTAGTGCTCTTGCAGTCACATCCCTGTTCCAGACAGTAGGAAGAAGGGTCAGTATGGCATGGGGGAAGGGCACACCTTTTTTAAGAAACCTTCCCAGAATTTCCACAAACACTTCCACTTACATTTTTCCTTTGGCCACAGCTTAGTTTCATAGCCACACCAGGCTGCTATGGAGGCAGAATAGAACCAGTAAGTACATGTTTGAAAAGGGGCAAATTTTACTACATATGGAGAAGAATTTTCTGATAGCTTTATCTGCCCCAAATTGAATGGAATATTTTAGAAGTACTGATGTCACTGTCATTGAACATTCAAAAGCAACTGGGGAATTGCCTATCAGAGAAATTTTAGGAGGAGATATATACAGTTCCTTTCAATATTATGGGCTATCTCAATGTATGTGTGTACAGGTGTGCTGTTTTAGTTTGATTAACTTTTCTTGTAAGAGATTTTCATAAAATTGCATAGCTACTTACTACATATCGATAATGACAAATGTTCCTTAAAGCAAATACTTAGTACACAAGTTTTTTTTTCACGTTATTCGGAAGCCAGCATATTCTTTTGATGGAGGGCACTATTGTAATAGGATTTCATGGACGCATAATGACTTTACACACTTAGCAATATTTCTGATACATGAAGTTCTGTGTCTTATGAATTTTGTTATTGATTAATTTGCTACAGGAAGTATTGATCAATTGGTTAACCCAAATTTTACTCAGTATAGCTATCTATAATATATATGTATATATTTTAAAATTGTGACATATGAAATGTATCGCTTCAGTTTTATTTTGTGGGGGATATTTTATTTTGGTGTTTGGATTATGTGAGTTTATTCTAAAAATACTAAGATGTTGATGTGGTGTGTATTTTTGATGTGCATTGACAATTCTTTAATTAAGAGACCTAACATACTAAAGTTATGAGTTTTGTAATTTGAGGCTATGGTACCCTGCATGCACCATAAGTCTATAGGAAGTAGATTGAAAACACTTCGGTACTTCTAGGCTTGTGCTCATTCTCGCTGACATAGATAATAGTAAAAAATTAGACATGATAGTTATTGGATACCTACTTCATTAGAAACAGGAAAAAATCTATTACTTTCCAAATTAGAAAAATAGCACATAAAAAATAAACTTTGTTTTCAAGATTCCAAATAGGTGAACCAAATGTCATAGAATGCACTGGTAAACACTGTTAAATCGTGTTCCTTTAGAGACAATGAATTTTCCAACACAAAAAAATACAGGCCACACACAACTTGGCCTATGATTATTTTTGTGTGTTTGTATTTATAGATATAAAATATTTGTTTTAGCTACAGAAAACAATCCTGGAAAGCATTTTTGCTTCAACCTAGAGTTCTTATGGTGCAAAATATAAAAGGACTAGGTTGGGGGTAGATCTTCGGGAGACTATCTTTCCAACCAGTTTGTAGCGAGTACCCTTTCCTGATACGTATTGAACCGTGGATAGCTCACTCTGCTTTCTGGAAGCAACTGTTTGAATCCCAGCTGTTTAGTTCTCCTTTTCCTTGGCATCTAGGCCTTATTTCACACCCAATTTGAATACTTTGAGGAATCCTAACTTGATCCTCAGATGAAATCTTTTACAATATGCACTGTGTTGAACTAAATTAAGCCATGCTTTCTAAAGATTATAATTTATTTTGCAGGGGAAGGATTAAATTAAAACAGAGGGATTGATTGCCTTTGTCTCTTTTCTTCTTTTAACTCCTCCCCAAGTAAAAAAAGGACCAAACTTCTTTCACCACTTGTTATTTCTAAAACTTTGTGCAAATAACTCATCTAGGCCTCAGGTTCTTTATCTGCCAACAACCATAATAATAACTATTATGTAAGGATTATGATAAATTAAATTCAATAAACATCTTCTGAGCTCCTTCTGTAAAATTCTTGGCCTAGAAAAATGTAAAATAATTTATTTTTAAAGCTTTTATCACAGCACAACAATAGATTCCCTTTGCATTCTAAAAGGAGATCCTAATATAACAGGGACCCCACTGAGCCCATGACAAGTCCTTATTATGTGGGTCTCTCAGTTTTAGCTGTTCCACATTGTGCTTGTGAAGTTGAGACTCACTCCTACATAAACCTGCTTGCCCCTTTCCCTATTTTTCCTAGCACATATCTATGGCTTGTTAATAGGTCCTTTCCTCACTCATTCTGCTTCCTGCTTTTCTCTGTCCCCTCACAAGACTTATCTTTCCTTCAGAAAGTTATACTAAACTACAGTGTGTGTGTATGCCTGGGGTGGGCTTTAGTGGCTCTGCCATTGCTTCTGCCTACAGTGTTTTCTTTTCTTTTTTTTTAAGCTCAGTGAGTGTTCACAAAAGGGTAACACTCTTGTACTCAATGCCCAGGTGAAGAAACAGAGCATTACCAGAACCCGAGGACTCCCACTTGACACTTTCAGTCACTTCCTGCGCCTCAACAGCTGGTTACCACTAATCTGACTTCTAACAGATTCATCTTGCCTCTTTTATCATACAATGCACATTCTTTTGTGTCTGTCTTTCTTTGTTCAACTACGTTTGTAAAATTCATCCAAGTCATGTGGAATTAGCTGTTTGTTCATGCTACTCGCTGTATGCTGTTCCATCGTTTGAATATACCACACTTGTTTATACCTTCTTCAGAATGATGGGAATTTAGATTCTTTCCAGTTTTTTTTTTTTTTGGGGGGGGGAGGGGACGTAATTATAAAGAGTGCTGCTGTGAACAATCATATACATCTCTTTTGGTGAATATTTGAACATAGTTCTGTTGAGTTATACCTGGGAGTGGAATCAGTGAGCCATAGGGTAAGTATATGTTTATCTTTAATAGGTTCTACCAAACAATCTTCCAAGCTAATTACAATCATTTACATTCCCATTTGCCTGACAGTTTGAAAGAGCCTATTCTCTGTTTATAAGGTAAAGTAGGTTATTTCTATATTGAAATTTTCTCATCTCTCTTGAAAATTAGCTATCAATTTTTAGATAATGCTAAAATATTTTCTATCAATTTTGGATCAAATTTTGTGCAATTACAAAATACAAATATAAAAAAGTTAAATATAGGTAATCTACTTTTCTGCATGATATTTGAGAAACTGATTTAACATTTGATTTTGCAGCCAAACTAAGTAACAATATTAACTGACTGGATTCTGTACTAGTTTTGGCTGCCATATTGGGATTAGCTGAAGGCAATAAATATAATTGAATTGTAACCATTTAAAACTATTTTCTTAAACACCACTATTTTATTAAATTAACTTTTAAGGAAGCGTTTAAGAAGGTATTTCTTTAGAGACCTACTGGTCTAAAGGAGGAAAGAACTTAAGCTTTATCATTGAAGTTCTATGTGAGATTATATTGAATCATCATAGATGAGGTCCTTTGTTAATATTTCCTTGGGGGAAAATATCTAGAATGTTATATTAATTTAAATGTATTTTTGTTTCAGAACGTCTAGTATTTATTGATGTTGTAGATGTTTTGAAATTAATGTGACATAAATGAGTTCATTTATTCAGTTCATACTGCGTCATAGAGCCTACAGAGTACTGTTATTATGGTAAACACCTAATAATGTCAGTATTTGATGTCACACGCTTGCAAATAATGACATGAACACAGTTGGAGTCTGATAAATGGCTTCCTTGATGTTTTTGCTATGGAAAATGTTTAGTGATTTCATTCAGAAATGAAATTTTCTCTGCAGAAATGTTCAGAAATTGTTCAGTAGTTTACTGTGCTGGTTTTGGCTAATAGGATAAATGTATTAACATCAGGAGTACAAGAAGCCTAACTTTTACTGGATACTACTGTTTCCATTTTGCAACAAACCACAACATAAATTTCCTGTATTCATACATTATTGGGTATATATCATGTAAGATGAAAATGAATCACATATCCTGAATATTCTTTCTCTATACTTCAAAATGTCTTTTTTTAGATATTGTATAACTACCAGCTAATTTATAGCTCTGAAAGCCTGTATCATTTCAGAATAGAGCATTCAATAGTTTAAAGTGAAATGAATTGCTAGAAGATGAAGAATTGCTGTTAAATCTTTTGGGATACAAGAGTTTCTTTGCTATAGTCATATATGTAATTGTACATTTCAATGAGAATGCCCTCTGAACATTAGAGGACATATTCATGAGCTGAAATTCCAAAAACAAATCTAATGATTTGACAGCTCTGCTCAAAAGACAGCAGCTCAGCATTTTAGGGGTTGCCATGTACTGGATGACAGAGTCAGGGTGAGCCTGGGACTATCTTCCTATGCTCTGACCTTCTGCCTCCCCACCTGTGCCTGGCTGCAATTGTCTTATGGCCCTAAGAGGGAGGCACCCACTCACCAACCAGTCTCTAATCTCAGTAGTGTCAGTGTGTGTGTGTTGGGGGGTGGAGGAGTGGGGCACGTAACAGTCACAAATCATGGCATGAGAATGCCAGTAGTAGTACACTGTAGTGGCTAAACCCTTGTTCTTATTCACATGGAGATTTCTTAAGAAAAAAATCATTTCCAAGCTCTGTAGAATAGATTAAAAATACTATTTTGACATTCTCATAGCTGATTTCCACCAAGTTCTTAGTACCTAAATGTTAGAAATGGAATAAATATGTTCAGAAATTCTTTGAAAGTAACCATAAGCAGATCAAAATGTATTGACTGTTTTTCCTATTTGGCTTCTTCCAACAAGACTAGTGCTTTTAATATTACTGCACTTCATTTTTATGGATAATCAAGAACGTGCATAAAACCTTAATTTCCAGCACAGGATAATTGCTCAGTGATCATGTACTTTCTTTAAAACATAACTGAATATAAACTAAGTCAGAAACTGTAAAAAAATCTATTTTTAAATGTGGCATTGAAATGATATATGAAATCAAATGGCATATGAAAAACACACTCACCTTGGTGGGTTTTTTTCTTCCTTACACGTACCCGTAACTTAGAGTGGACCTAGGATTTAGTTCACATGTTTCATCACAGAATCATAGGTAACACGGTTCTGATCACTAGTAGTCTGAACCCTTACTGGAGAGATCGAGAAATAGAGCCTATCTCGTTAAATGACTGCTCAGTAGTAGCAGAGGTGTCTCCAGCATCCATACCACTTAATTACATGACTCTATGGCTCTTTCCATTTGTCTGTGGCGTACTATTGTTCTTTGTTGCAGCAACAAGGGTGAGAGCTCATTTAACATGTTTTAGATTAAAGAGGTTTTTATAGTACAGTTAAAAACATAGAAAACATGAGTTCATTAGAAAGGGCACTGATCTTTAACAATGATGTCTTTCCTGGTCTCAGGTTAATCTTTTTATGGTATCAGTTCTACACCATTTTTTGAAAAATTGATTTCCCTAAGCCCTCTCATAGCTCTTGTGCATATATATGTAAAAACAACTGAATCGTAGTATATGAATAAACATTCCCTGAGCCCATCCTGATTTTCTTACCACTCTTTCTATGAGCAAGCAGAGGACCATTTAAAGTAATAAAAGTAGAGGGAAATAGAGACGTGATAAAGGGCAATTTGAGCAGTAAGTACACTGCGGTATCCATGGGACCCTTCTCCAACTTCATGTGATAGCGTGCAGTATAGAAAAGGTTCTTTCAGCAAGTGTTTAGGAAAATATGTTCCAGAAGATCTGCATAACATTAGTGTAACCAAGTGTTCCTCTCTGTGGCTTCCTGTTTTGGAATTAAATGCCTTCAGGGTACTCAGAATAACTCTGTTTAGAAGAAACACAAGAAGAATTTAACCTCTTATGTTCCTAATCATTTTTTAAAAACTATAGATTAATTAGAAAACAAAAAGATTTCATCCTACTTTGTTTCTCAATAGTTTCAGCTAATATTTAAAATTGTTTATACACAAAGTAGATGGTTTAGTTAGAAAAGGTGTAAATAGAAATTCTGACAAGAATCACAAAAATCATTAGATCAGTTTTGTCTCTTTATTAACAATTTTTATAGGCCAACCTTTTTTACATACAAGATTATTTCCAAATGAACTCAATGAAAAATTTCTACTCTGGTTATTTATAGGAGGTACATACAGGTTGCAGATAAGCTGATTCTATGTTTACTTCTTTGTGGTGTTATTGCTCAACATCAAGTTGTTGCCGCAAAGCCAGCAGAGGGAGCACCAAACAATATTTTTGTTTAGCTTAAAGCTTAATAATGTATTTTAAAATTTTCTTTCTCTATTTTTTTTTTAAAGATATCTACAACTAATCATTTATCGATTATGTGTTTTCACTATATAGCTTTTACTTTCTATATTCTTTTAATTCTTCTTTGAAATTAAAAGACATAAAAAGACCTCATGCAATTCAGTTCTACATACATTCATTAAATGCCTAATGTATATAAGACTCAGTAAGTGATGACAAGCCGAGGGTGAATATTCCACAGTCTCTGTCTTTCGGGAATTTATATCCTAGTTGAAGAGAGAATTGTAAAGATACTTCCATTTGCAAGATAGAATATGAACCACTTACCTTGATGAAGAATCCACAGAGGTGTTATTGAGAAGGTGATATTTGAATTGGATCTTGAAGGAGAGGTTTCTTAAAATGGGAATTCTAGACTTGAGGGAACTGCATAAATGCAGGGTGTATGTGAGGAAAGGAAATTATGGGGTTGTGGCTTGATAGAAGATGGGAAATAGAGGGCATGTACTGAAAAGTGAGGTCAGAAAGCCAAAGTGGAGTCAGATAATGGAGCACCTTGAAATTCATGCTAAAGGGTTTTGGTTTTATTCTTTTGGCAAAAGTTAGCAAATTGTAGACCATTAAGAGGAAATGAATGATGTTTTAATAAAATGATCCTTCATTTGGGGTATAAAGTTGGCTGGAGATCTGAGAGAGTAAAATAGGCATTTTTATAGCATATCAGCTGAGATATTGTAACAGCCTTGGATGATGATGAGAAGGATGCTGCTGCTGATACTTTTCATTTGTATTTGCATGTATATATATCACACCTATTTGTGTGTGAGCATGTGTGTATATAGAGACACCTCTATATATGTCTGTGTATATATATTTTTCACATGTATACAGCATATACAATAATACTGTTCCTAAATCATATATATGTGTGTATATATATATATAATATATATCCTTCAGAGTTAGTCTGTGATTTAAATAGTTGTACTAAAATATGTTAGGTAATGTATACAAGGTCTCAAAGCAAATTCAGAGCAAAGCAGGTACTCAAATCCTAGGTCTTTTGAGTCAAAACCTGGTATTCTTTTCATTTAACTGCACTGTTTTGCATTATATGATGTGTGTAGATGGGTAGGATAGAATGTGTGTGAGAGCTATTATGGAGGTATAAAAGAAGTGGCCATGAGGGACAGGAAGGAGCTGAAGACAACTCCCAGGTTTTCAGTCTCCCTGACCAGGAAGCCGAATGTATTGCCATTGCTCCCACTGGAGATGCAAGGGAGATGCAGGTTGGCCAGAAGGATGACAGACAGGTGGGTGGGGTGGGACAGGGAGAAGATAATTCAACTTTGGCATGTTGAATTTGAGAAGCTGGAGGGCGTTCTTGTAGAGATGTCTAGCACATGCTTTCAATTTTAGGTTTGGAGCTTAGAAGAGAAGCCAGAGTTAGAGGTTTGGGAGTGGATGAGATAATTCAAGGAAATTAGTCTGAGAAGAAGAGTGTAGTGAGAACCAAACCTTGGGGGATGCCTGCATGTGGGAGGGTGAGGAAAGGAAGGAGCAAAGGAAGGAGCATGTATAGACACTGAGAGATGAGAGCAGTCAGAAGAATGCCCCATTTATTACTCAACAATATTTTCATTGCTGTTGTGTGCAGGCACTGAACTCTGTTCAGAGTGTAAGGAAGGGTGCCTTAGCAGTCAACTGTTGCAGAGGACAATTTAAGATAGGCACTGAGGGGAGGTCATCAGGTTTGTTTACTCAGGAGACCAGACATCCTAAATATGCACAGAACCTTAGTTGTATACTAAAATACAAAGTAGACTTCCACCTCATAGTTTTGTTTATGCAAAGTTAAAAGGTCCCAGAGGACCACCCCTTGGCTCAAAATCTATGGACTATAACTTTGATATCTAGGTGAGTTGTTTGTGGGTCAAACTCATTTCTGTAGTTTCTAAAAGATGTACAATGCCCTTTTAACCTCAGTTATTAATCTTTATTTTATGAGTACTTTTCATTTGATTTTTTTATAATGGAGAAAAATCAGTATAATCTTTGTATAATGATACAAGCTCTTTATGAAAAATTAAGATACAAAGAAGTTTAAAAGTCACCCCTCAAATAACCTCTATAATTCATTAGATAACCAGAAATACAACTTCCTTCCCTTTCTACTTTCTCTTCCCCCTGCTTTTTTCCTTTCCTTCCTGTTGATCTGTTAATCATACTATGCCTATTGTTTTGAATGAAAGTATTAAATTTAATTTTACTTAAATATATAAAAAGGAAAAGAAACTGAAGATACTTAAAAGAATTGTAGAACTTCTAATTAAGTACTTCTTCACTATAAGAAGTAGTATATATTTTGGAAGATTCATCTAAAGTTAAGAAAAGAGATTATGAAAAATATAATGAGGTATTAGTTATGGTTTTAAGCCATACATTTCTAGACCATCTACACTGATCTGCTTTGAAAAATGTGCATATATACATATACCCTAACTTCCTGTTTCCTCTCTATTTTTGTTTGTCATAATGTTATTTTTATTTTTTTGAGCTTTATAACATTTACATTCAGTTTTTAAATTAAAGTCTGTAATTATTTAATTTTTAGTTCTATATTTAACTGGAATATAATTAACTGGAATTCAGTACTCATCATGATTTTTTTTTTTACCTTGACTTTGTCATTCTTGAATTTTAATTTTCATTTATATTTTAGTTGGCTAGTGTCCATCATTAAGTAAAATTCTTCAGGAAGGTTTCATTAGGGGGCTGTTTCATGTTGCAAAGGTCTTTTGTTGTTTATCCAATGCAGACATTGTGGTTAGGCAGACTGCTCTTGGGACATGCATTCTTTTCTTCAGAACTCTGCAAAAGTGGTCAGTTGTCTTCTGGTGCTGAAAGTTGCTGTGGAGAAATCTGAGGCTGGTTTAATTGTTCTGGATTTTATGTGTAATTTTCTTTTTTAATTTTATTTGCTTCTCTTTTTTCCCCTTAAAATTCTTTTTTTGTTGTAGTGTTTTGGTATCTTCTATTCAACTTTAATGTCATAAGCATGTGGACAAGGAATTATACTGGAACTTTATTTCATGGTGTGCCCCAGAATAAAAAAAATCCCAGGTGGACCGAATAATTAAATTTTTAAAGTAAACCTATACAGCCAGTAGATGAAAACACTGGTGACCCTCTAATCTTTTTAAGAATGGCCTTGAGATGGAAATTATAAAGAAATGATCTATAGTTCTGATCTATATGCATCAAAAGTAAAAAGAAACAACAGAAAATAAAAACCAACAACAAAATATGAATAATTTTTAAGGAAAAATTACAACAGGTAAAATACAACAAATGATAGATGATAGTTGTTTGTTGTGTATGTATGTGTGTTTTATTCATGATCACACCAACAAAGTTTGATTTTGTAGATCAAACTACAAAAGAAAAGTGGATAAAGGGCACATAGAGGCATTTCACAAGTGGAAAAGTTCTAGAGAAGACTCCTAATCAGTAATGGTGAACTTTAAAGAATTTTTTCTACTTTGAAAACAGTATTTCTCATGAGTGGTTATATATATTGGATTAAATAAATATGAACATTCTTTCAAGCTGTGAAGTTTCATACTTCCTGAGATGTGTATGTGTTATCCTTGTTATTAGATTATTCTCCTTGATATGTCCGAGAAGTCTTATGCACCTTTCTGCCCTCCATAATGCATTGCTCAATATTTGGCATGTACTGGTCCTGGAATAAATATTTATTGAATAACAATTGCAATGAATTTTTTAAATTAATGTTTGTTTACTATTATTTTAGGAAGTATATTTGAGGGGGTTTGTATAGATACTGTAATAAAGATAGTTTTTTTTAGATTTTTAAAGTCATGATGATTAGTCTTATTCTTAGAATTTTGACCAATGCATTTTATTACTTGAGTAGGGAAGTTTATTTTTATATAGAGTAATTGTATACCTAAATCTCATTTTGCAAAATTTGATCTTTGTTAGTTTTACTAAATTATCATATACATTATTGTATTTTTAGATCCTGATTTCTATGAGCTTTAAATAATATTTTTACTATGTACCTAATTTATTGGACATTAATGCCATAATTATTTTTAAAAACTTTAAAATGATTTTAATGTGAAATAAAATTATCACATGAAAATGCACATTGCATGTATGGTTAGAAGTTAATGATAATCGATTATTTTTGTTATGTTGATTTAAATAGGGAAACCAAAGCTTTTCTTAAATGACGGGGCATATTCAAAATGATAGAATGATTTTACAGGCTATTTAACAGCAAACTTTCTTTGGAGAACCATTTTGTGTAAGTGGTTAGTGACATTAAAATTGGTATCAGTCTTGATATGTCAAATGTATATATTTTTAACTTTTATGCAGATATAGTTATTAAAATGTACATTTCAAGTACATTTTGAATGCCTTTCAAAGTATTTTTGAATGATTTCCACTTGAGAAGTAAGGAGCTAAGTTTGTTAGTTATTAATCCAAATATAGTAATATAGCTTACTTTATTGATCTTTCTATGATTTTTAAAATTAGGAGTGAGAAAAGTCACAGACGCACTTTGTTGACATATTGCAATCCATATGTGTGCTTTCCTGACAAGGAAGGTATAGCATATACCATCCCTCCAGAACATTTAGCACCAGATTTATGATTTTTCTAATTTGGTTTGTAGCTTGCCAAAGAGCATGTGAGTGCATATTTGATCAGAAGCGTATTTTGCCTTGAATCAGATGCAGAATACTTAATGAGTCAATGCCAAGAAGCACTGTAGAGAAGCTGCAGACGAAAATGGCTTGAAAGCGCCTTAACGTGAAATATAAAAGAGATAAAATAATACTACATAAAAAGTCAAGGTTTTCAGTTTATCGTGTCCATCCTCTTAATAAAATGATCCATCCTTACTATTGGAAATGATATTTTGTATTTACATGATGCATTCTGCATTTTCAGTGGGGTGAAGAATTGTTTCAAATGTATTGTACTCATTCTTGATAGCTGAGAAAGACACGAATAGTACTTTAGAGGTGCCAATAGCTCTGCCCTCTCTAGCAAGCCTTCTTCTAAGAATGAATGCTAGGAAATAGCAGTTAAAGTTTTTTTGTTTTGTTTTGTTTTGTTTTGTTTAATGTCTTTTTGCTTGTTTGATCTCTTTGTTTTGATTTGTTTCTTGATTTATCAGTGAAGTTAAAAATTTTTCCTGTGTGTTTGGCCAGTTGTATTTCTTCCTTTATGAATTGCTTATTCTTGTTTTTGTCCATTTTTCTATGAAAGTACTCACTTCTTACTGGTTTATAAGATTATTTGTTGAGGATGTTAGCACTTTGTTGTATATGTGAAAAATATCTTGCCTAGTTTTTTGTATTTTAACTTTGTTAGCAGTGTTTTCTAGAACACATAATTAAAAAAAATGTAATCAAATCTAGCAATCTTTTAGTCTCTGGTTTCTTTTTTTGTTAAGATTTGAAAGACTTGCACCCAACCCTACATTATACAAAATTTTCTTTCTTTTGAGACTGTGACATAGGAGGGAATAATCAGAGAAAATCTATTTGTTGCTTAGCTTAGATAAGCTATAAGGAATTACTTTTGTTGTAGTGTGATTTTAATTTATAATGACTTCTTTACAAATATCGCGCACGTGCGCGCACGTGTGTGTGTGTGTGTGTGTGTGAGTAATTTGGCTGTTTTACCTCAGGTGGAGCAAAGCGCTTCCCAAGTGAAGAGTCCACTGTTCTGCTTTCCTTGTTGCTATTTCTTCTCCATTATGGAAAAAGTAGAGAAAGGAGAGTGAGAGATGAGACATGTTTTCAGTGACACTTTTTTCTCCACCCCGGGGAACAGTTTTACATACAGAAATTATACTATGCGTAATTATTTTGTTTCCAGGCTAGCCCACAATAGCAATAATAGCATTTTCCTACAGTTCATTGTACAAGATTCCAGCCATGTTTTGAATTCATTGGTGTTTTAACGGTAGCCTGGGAACCTGAACAAAGTGGTTTCAAGTTCAAAGCATGTTATAAAACTTTAAAAACATAGCCCAATTGTAGACTGTGGCTTGCTGGTCAGTTTTTTTGAGTAGCTACATCTAAGGACCCTGGACCAGAAATGGTCTAGTTGGTCTTAGAGGAGTCGAACGAGCCCTCAGTGATTCTGCATATTAGGTTTACAGTGAGACTTCTAAGTTCTATGAAGTGAGAAGTCTGGTGTATAGATATGCATTTTCTTTAGGATTTACAGCAACATTACTCAATAGAACTTCCTTCAGTGATATAAAATGTGTACCATTGGACCATTCACTTACTAATGGGAGAAATAACCTATGTCTTTGCTGTCTCATATGGTAGTTACCAGCACATGTGGCTATTGAACACGTGAAATGTGGCTAATATGACTAAGAAACTGAGTTTTGAATATTACTTAATTTTAATTAATTTCAATTTCAATTTTAATTTAGCCACATGAGGCTAGTGGTTATTATATTGAAAAGCATAGGTCTAGAAGATTGTGAGGAGTGGAGTAAAGTCCTCAATTTCATACCAAACTTGAAAATTAACAAGTCAAGTCAATGCCTGTTAGAGGCCTTCTCCCTTATTATCTGATTAAAAATGTCATAGAATGTGTAGCTCTTAGTTGGATCCTGATTAGAAAAAACAAAACTATGAACAGTTTAAAAGCAATTTTGAGACAATCTGGGAAACTTGCTCATGAATTGGGCATTAGGTGATTTTACGGAATTAGTGTTATTAGGTGTAATAATAACAATGGATTTGTATTATTAAAATACAACAGTGAAGTTTTTAAAAGAAATAATATGATACCTAGGGTTTGCTATGGGGGAAAAATATTGGCAAAGGAGTGAATAAGATACGATTGGCCAGAGTTCATAGTTTGGAGCTGGCTGGAGAACATATGGAGTTCATTATACTGGTTTTATACTTTTGTATGTGATAGAAAGTTTTCATAATAAACAGTATTGAATTGGGATAGCTCTTTGTACATCATATAGTTCAGTTTTTGCCCAGGTTCATTTACTCAGCCATTAAATGTCAGAGGTAGGATTCAAATCTGTCATTCAGTTCTAAGTTTTATTGATTTTTTATGACATTGCACTGTACCATATTTTAGATACATGGTTATCGATCCCACCTGCTCCATGACCCTTGACACATTATCTTGCATATTTCCCTTCTGTGCCTGTAAGGCCAAATTTGGTAGCAGAGCTTGCCCCATAGGTTAGCAGATGGTAGAAACTTTCATGGTAAGCTGAATCAGGTTGAGATGTTACAGGATCTAGATTTGAGGGCAGAATTCAAACAGTAGCTTGGGAAGGAAACCAGAGGAACAGTAGCTGTAGAGAAATAGATTTGAGAAGAGAGGAAGAAGCCAGGTCAAATTTGCAAGAGATCTAGAATGGGTACAAGATGAGACCAGGTAAGAAGGCTGAGATCATAGTTTGCATAGAACTAACTGCTATTTCTTAGGGAGCTATGGGGGATAGTTTCAGCAAGTAAGCCAGTGATGCTTAGGAATAAAGTAGTGAGTGTAATGTCTGTTATACCATTGCCTCACTAGGACTTAACTATTTAAAAGAAAAACAAAACATTATGGAACAGCATACTATTGGCATTTTGATAATTTTCTAATTGTACTTATTTGCATCTTTCTTGGGCTATTTGAATATTTTTTTGAGTCTCACTTTTATTCTATAGTTAAAGCCAAGAAAATTTATTGTTTCCCCTCCTATATGTACCCAGACTATTCTACAGTCAAAAGCAACAAGCTCCCAAAGTCAATTTCTGAGTTTAATTGCAGATATTTGTATTTATTAGGTACTATTAAATTATGGGCTACCATACTTATTTGTTTGTTCATTTGTTATTTTCTTATGTTTATTCATTAATTTAACAAACACTGTGTTTCTATTGAGGATAAAAAGATGAATGAAACATAGCCCCTACCCTCATGCTGCTAATAATCTAACTGAGTAAACAGACAACTAGTTATTACTGAATGTGCCAATTATTTTAATAGTGGTATATGCTAAGGACTATGGAAACATTATGAAGAAAAGAATTAGCTAGGAAATGGAATGGGGTTTGAGTACAGACATTTTCATGGAGACGAACCTTGAAGAATAAATTTGGGTTGATTATATTTCCTGTTATATTAATACTGGCAACTGTGAGAATCAGATTTTAAGAAAACCTATAGATGTCATCTGTCCTTAGCTTTGAACTTACTTCTGGTTTCACTTCCCTATGTCTACTTTATGTGTGTGTGTGTGTGTGTGTGTGTATTTATGTATATACACACACATATGTGTGTGTGTGTGTGTGGGTATGTATGTTTGCAACCTTTGATCTCTGTCCCGTCTATTATCTGGTTTTATTCTTTGGATCATGGTTGACATCTCATCCATTTTAGATGACTGACTTGACTTTAAGCTATTTACTCTTAGTCTGACCTGGCTCTCTCAAAGTATACTGCTTCTGGTAACTGCTTTTCTCCTTGACCTGTTGCAGCTTTGAACAAGAGGAGCTTCTGTCACATGATCTGGCCAGGCCTCTAGAATCCTATTCCAACCAGGACTCCAGTGTCTTCTAGCCAGTTTTATTTTTCTGAGATCAAGTATTAGAAAAGGAATGTCTGAGAGAATGCATGTGTGATATGACTAAAGACCAGAGTGCAGGGGATTGGGAGGGATGTAATAAATTTGGAAAAGCAAGTGAAGGCTAGACTGTGAGAACCATGAATATCATGGATTTGGGGCTTTATTCTTTGTGCCAAATGGGACCTGTAAATAGTTTTCAGGAGGATTGTGACACCGTCACATCTGTACTGTAAAAATATAATAGTGTCATGACTAGACCATAAAGAAGAGAGATTGCAGTCAGGGAGACCAGTTAAAGGAATGAGATAATGAAACCCTGAATTGAACAAGACAGTAATGATGGAGAAGAAGAAATAAATCAGAACAATTTCAGAAATGGAACTACAAAGATTTGGGAACTGATTGGAAATTGAGTGTGAGGGAAAGAAAAATATTGAAGATATTTTTAAGTTATCTGGTTTTGGTGATTTGATGGCTTATTTTTTCCTTTGTCATTATACTTGTAATTAATGTAAAAATTAATCACACTTGTAATTATTTAATGGCTGTTTTCTCCATTGGACTTAACTCCGTGAGGGCAGAGACTTCATCTTTCTTGTTTATGTCTCTAGCACTTGGCACAGTGTCTAGTAGCTATACTAATATCCTCAATTAATGATTGTTGACCAACCAACTAGTTTCGTTCATTCAATAAATTGATTGACTACCTGGCACTGTTCTAAGTGAATTTTAATACCTTTAATTAAGACGTGAAATACGTGAAGATGAACAGTTTTAGTGAAAAAATAATGGATTATATTTTAGACACATTGAATTGAGATGCCATGGAACATCCAGTTGGAAATATGAATCTATCTAAACTTTTTTAGTGATCTTGGTAGGAGATTCAGATTTAGGATGTACGTGAAACCTGAAGCCATAGAATATTTGAGATTAACAGAAAGGGTAAGTAAAGTGATGCATGGCAATGGCTGAACACAGAATTCTGGGGAATGCAAATATTTAAGAGGTCAGTAGAGAGAGAGAAGAGTTAACTATAGCCACTGAGAAGGATGTCCAGAATTTTAGGAGAAAAATCACGGCATAGTGTTGTCATCAAGGGGAGTGAAGAGAGAATTTCAAAGAGGAATATGTCTGGGGATACAGTATTTGTGAAATTTGAATCCCTGAAAGAATTCTAGGATGGTTGGAGATTCCTGAACTAGTCTGTCTTTTGCTTTGCCTCAGAATTTATGTCTGAATTCCTTAATTGATGGTCAGATTACTTACTCTAAACTGTGGAGACTTCTACTACCTTATGCCTATGAAATGCAAATAAAGTTTCATCAATGCTGTATTGTCCATTCACTAAAGCCTTAAGTTTGTTTCCTGACTATGAACTGCAAGAGGAAAAGACCAAAACTTGGAAAGAAGTTTCTACTTTTAGGTGAAATTCATGCCTTAAACTAATTTTCCCTTTAAATGTTCATGGTCCATTGCTATTTTCACTTGAATAAATTTACTTTTCAATTGTGATAACACTTTTAAAGCAATTAAAAGACAAATGGATTCCTAGCCATTATAAATGATTGTTAATACAAAACAGTATTGTTATAACGTTTGCGCATATACTAGTGTGTGTGGTAGAATGGGGAAGCTGGAATCCTTTGATTTGTAAGGCTTTTGGAGTTACTGTGATTTTTTTGAAAGCACAATGAAGACCACAATCTTGCTTTTATTCTCCTGAGTTTCTTTGGGAAAACAAATTATTTTAGCAATAGACTAGGTTCCTTAACATTCAACCAGCCAGAGAGAACTAAAAGATAGGGGGAAAAACAAAAATGAAAACAAAAAAATTTCTTTGGAAATAGAAACGCTTGAAGAAATTTTGACTGCAAGAATCCACTGCTTATTGAATATATGTGTATGTGACCATGAAGGTCTGTTTTGTAGATATGAATTTATAAATTGGATGGGTTGCTACTCATTGTGTGAGAGATTTTCTTGTAAATAGACCCATCAATATTGTGCTGTGTTCCCTTTATATGATCAATAAATTTAGGTTGACAAGATTTAGAAATTACCTAATGTCTCAAAATACCTGATTCCTTGCAATTAAATAAAAAATTTAGAGTCTTGAAGGGTTCCTCAAATTGATATACTTGATTTGAACACAATCATTACTAAATAAACTAATTAAGAAAATTGCTTTTGAGGGTTCAACTTTGATGAGTCCTTTGCTTAAAATATCTGTGGACTGTGCAGAAAATGTGTTTCCTACCTAATATCCTCAGTCATAATACTGGTTTAGAAGAAGGCATAAAAATGAAGAGGTCATACTAAATTATTATTTAAAAGTATCAGTCACAATATATCCAGAAAAGATTGAATGGATTAAAAAAATTAAGCTAAACTGGACAAAATGCCCAGAGATCCTGACAAATATAGCTTACTTTAGACCAAAAAAAAAAAAAAAAAAGAAAAAAAAAGAATATATAAAATTTATGCGTAAGAATTAGGAGTTTTCTTTCTTTGTCCAGAGTAGTCTTATCAGCCTAATAGATCATTTTTCATATATTTTTTTATAATCCAAAATTCTAATTAAGGGCTGCAATTACACACACACACACACACACACACACACACACACACACCATTTTAAAAAAATCTTGAAAGATCCCAGTTGCCCACAGGATATCTCCATGTTTTATTTTCAATGCCTCTGTGATACTGGTTCTATCTTCTTGCCTTGTCACTTTAGCATTTTCTCCCTGTGTGCTTTTGAAATTTCTCTCTTAAAGACACCAGTGACAACTAAAATATCAATTCAAATCACCTCTTCAGACTGTCCTTCATTTTGCTCTAACATCCAAGGCTGTTGACCATAGTTTGCTGGAAGCTTTTCCTTTGTGAGTTCCATGTTATTTTCATCTCTTAATTTTCTTTATCTGCGAAGTTCCCATTGCTAGCTCTCCTGCTCCTATCTCTGAAATATGGCATTCCTCAAGATTTTTCTTTGGCCCTATCTTTTTTTTTTTCTATTAGAAATTTCATCTCCTACAGTTGTTCCAGTTAGTCCTTTTATGTTGATGACTCAAATCCAAAATATTTACAAGCTTTAGAGTTATACATGGGCAGAATTCTGGCCCTACCTCTTACTAATTGTGATCTTAGGCAAGTTATGTAGCCAAGATCTTTAGGACCCAGTTTGGGTAACATAATAATATACCTTATCTCATAAGGTTGCCTATGACATTGACATGCACAATTTTTAGGATACATATAGCACAAAGTTAATGCTCAAATAGTCATAACTGTTAATAAAGCCATTTCTATAGCCCTCATCTTTCTTTAGACTTTTGCCCCACAAATTTAGTGGCCTGTAGGATCCAGATGTCTTAAATCAGCATCTCCAAAATAGCACCTGCTACTGATGTCCTTTTTGCTGTTAAATGACACCATCATCTTCCCAGTTATCTAGGCTCAAAACCTTGGAGTTGTCTTATAAATGGGGCCCGTTTTTTTTTTTTTTTTTTTTTTTGTGGCTCCTGACATTCAAGAGTAATTTGCTGAGATAAACAAATACTGTTTAGGAACATCTCTCTCATTTGTTCCTCTTTCTCAAAACACTTCCTGATCTTTTTTTTTTTTTTTTTAATCTCTTATGATCTCCTTTGAGGATCATTCTATTTAAATAGGCTACTAATTTATCTTACCATGTCTTCTCTCCAAAATTGCCCATCCATCCTTCAGTTTATTTCCAGATTATTCTTTTTAAAGCAAAGCTCTAACCATATGACTCTACCACATGACAACCACAACTACTACTACTAATAATGTAACATTATTATTTTCTTTCATGCTAAGCAATGTCCTAAGTGTTTTACATGGATTATTTTACTTAGCCCTACCAACAGCTGCAAAGCCTAGATGTTTTCATTATCATTTCTGTTGAACAAATGAGGAAACTGAACCTCAGAGAGCTTCGTTAACTCATGATGTCACTTAGCTATTAATGGTGCAGTCAGGTTCTACACATAGGCAAAATGACTCCAAAGTCTGCCCTCTTAATTTGTTAGATAGCCTTGTAGCTTATGATCCCAAGCATCTATCAAAAATAATTTAAGTTCTATAGTTCAGTCATTTACTTGAAGCTAACAATTCTAATCCTATCTCAAATCTCTTATACAACACTGTGTTCCAGACAGACAGGGCGCCTTGCTAAATTGGCCGTGAACTTGAGTATCTTG
Source organism: Eidolon dupreanum (assembly GCA_028627145.1). Lineage (NCBI taxonomy): Eukaryota > Metazoa > Chordata > Mammalia > Chiroptera > Pteropodidae > Eidolon > Eidolon dupreanum. Next base: position 59,192,462 of record CM053501.1, on the reverse strand, counting down.
CACCTTAGATCTTGTTATCTTTTCTGCCTGGAATAATCATGCCTCATTTCTAACAGTTGGAATAATTCTTTATTTAGGCTAAATGGCACCTTTTAACCTGAGACTTTTACATCTTTTCAGGATACAGTAAGGATTGAGTTCTTTATCTGTAATCCAGTGAACATTGTATACTTCTCATACAGCCATTATCACAATTTGCTGTGGGTTACAGTCACTTGTAGATACGACTTACATAACTTGGCTCTCTCACCTAATTACACAGTTCTGGTATGACCAATAATGGAGTTTATTTTTTATGTTGTTGTTGTTTTTTTTTAATATACTCAGTACACTGTCTTAGGTATGTACTAGATAGATGCTCAGTTAGTGTTCACTGAATAAATAAATGTTTGTGATTGTGAATTCCAATAATTAGGATAATCAGTTTGGGTTTTGAAAACATGAATTTGAGAAGCTGATGTGGAAATTATATGTATGTTAATTTAATGAGACACCTTTTTAAAAAGATTGAGACCTTTATTGATATTAATGCTTTAAAATCTTTACATTTGAGTTGTAGTTTGATTTTTAGGGGGAGTTTTTGAAGGTGTAGAGTTCTAATATTTTAAATGGGAATATTAGGACTATTCAACATGATGGACCATGATAAAGAGAGGGCTCTAAAAATCCTGGTGAATAGAAGTACTCATATAGCTAAAATGCTTTACTAGAAATTATAGCTGCCATTTCATAATAAACCCAGTCCACAGAGACTTGAACATACAAATATAATAATTGCAAAATTTCATTCTTAAGGAGATTTGGTCAAACATTAGGCTAATATGTTTAATCTGTAGAGATGTTCTAGGACAGAGGAACTTTAACCCAAAATTGAATAAGGAGGAAGTTTTGTGTTCTAATGGTGCAGGGAGACTATTCTTCCACAGGGATGGGTTAGGCAGAGATTCAGAAGTAAGATATAGCTGATGAGTATAATGGTGGTTATAGAATAGGAGTGATTTATTCCTACTGGGCGTGTGTTATGATTCCTATTTGAGTATTGATTACTGTCTATTATCAGATTCCTCAAGCAGTTCTTACATGTTTCATCCATATGCATAATCTCTGTCTTCTTTCAGTCTTTTCTTTATCTTTTTATATCAGAGTTTTGAGGACTAGATTTTGGCAACAATATAATTGGAGAATAGCAGTATAAAACATATTTGTGTTGTTATTTTGTTCATTCTTAATCTTGCTCTTACTTTTTATTGATGCCTTCAGCTTTTTATCACAGTATGCCTTGTCTTTCTTTTTCTTTATCCCCCTTCCTCATCCTTTTTCCTTTTCCCTTTCACCTGCCTTTATCTTTTCCCCAGATCTCTTAATCTGCTAATTGCTCAGGTATTTATTCAGTACCTTTTGTTCAAAGAGATCAACATGCTTCTGTCTATATTATTTTGATTATGCTCAAGACTAATCTAACAGTAAGGTAGAAGTCACCAAAAAGCTACATACCCACAATCCTTGAGCTGAAATGTGTTTTGGAATTCAGAATTTGGGGGATTTTAGATAAGTAACGTAATTTTATAAAAGTAAATTCTGTATTATGTTATATTCCTAGTGGTGTCTGGGCAGCATCCTCATGGTCAAAATATTATTGTTATTTTTTAGTGAAACAGTATTAATAAAAATAAAGTAGAATAAAGTAGAAGAAAGACTAAAAAGATTCAAGTAAAAATTGCTACCAAATGAGTTTTGATGCCAAACATATGAGAAAATATATTTTCAAAAAATTTCAGAGCTTTCTGGATTCCAGTATTGTAAAGGATTGTGCACTGTCGTTAAACTTTGCCCAGATCAGCAGCACTGGTCTCATTCTGGCCCATGTCCCCATGACACTTCCTGTTTCTGTGCCATCCAGTGTCTAATGCATGCACCTGTAACTTTACCTGAAAGCATCCCGTAATAGCAAGAACATGCTTTGCTCCGGTGTGAGGTAGCCGGGCAATTCCGGGAGTTAGCACCCCGAAGGAAGCAGTCCACAGTTGCAGATGGGACTTCCCAACTTCCGGACCCCTCAGGGGGGACAACTTTGAAGTGTGTTTGCTCCCTACAGTCTCCCCAGTGTTCCCAGTGTGTGGCAACCCCAGTTGCCCACAGTGGTAATCTGTTCACTAATCCACCCAGGACTGCTTTCTTTGCCATTCTACCTCATTTCTCCCACTTCCTTATGGGTGCTCCTGAAATCATGGGCCCCAAATAGAGCCTGGATCATGGATTAAAGATCAGTATCTTTGTAGACTTTCATGTGGTTGTTAACCACTGTTTTTCATGCTATTAAATTTCTTAACTTAGAATTAGGGGGTTTTATTAGAGTAAGAGGAACATGTTACCAATTTATAGCTGCTGCTGTTCATGTTTATACGCACTGCCCGCTTTCCTGCTGCTGCTGCAGTTTCCTGTTCCCGCTTCCCAAACAGTGAGCACACTGTCGGTTTGAAAATCTTGGCTAACATTTAAAAAAAGTCTTAGCTGATAATGATTTTAAGTATTTCCCCCCATTCTCAGAGAATGCTTATTTCCTTGCTTTAAGACACAAAGAACTTGCTCTCCAGCAGCTAATTCTCTGGCCGATCCCTGGGGAGGTGGCAGGGCAATTTGGTCTGGAGAAGCCTTTCTTGCATCCTAAGATTTCATCAGGTGTGAGACTGAGTCCAACCCTTTGTTATTTGTTGCTGTAACTGATTTTGTATTCACTCTCTTGCAAGTGAATTGCTTGAGTTAAAAGTTGAAGTTCTTGACACAACTTGAAATCCATTTTTTAAAAAGTGAAATTCATTTATAGAGGAACTGAAATCATTAATTACGTTGTAGCTCCTTATCTTTTTTATGATACACGTTTTGCTGTGGGTATAGTACTCTAAAACATCTGCTCAATCGTCCGTTATAGCAGCGCAAGAATGCTTTTACATGAATGCAATAAAGTAGCAGATGCTTCTTAACGACAACTTCCCAATTCATTTAGGAAACAAGTTGGATCTGGATTTGGTCTTTCCTCCAAGTGTGGCAACTGTGCAGGCAAATGATTCCAAGGAGGTTAGAACTGACAAATCAAGTCATTCTGTATGATTTTTTAGGATGCTGCAAGTTACTCTAAAAGCCTTATCTAATAGCACTTTAATAAAATTAGCATTTTTCTTACGATGCAAATAATTCGTTACCATTATAAGCAACCAAGAAAATACATTTATTCAGTATTACCAGCATAAGCTTCTTTTATTTTCTTTGGAAACTTCTGAATGTTGATTTATCAGTAGTAGTACAAATAGAAAAAGTGATTGAATGCCCAGGATTGGTAACAGGGAGACCTGGGAGTCCAGCAATTGCAAATCAAATGTAATCCCTTCCAGGAGCAATTTCTGTCACCTCAGAGACAAATGATGAAGCACTGGTGGTGTCCACATGCCCCTTTGCACCAACCATGGCAGGGCCGGCCTTCTCAGTACAGAGGGTGCTTTTCCAGAGAAGGGTATGTTCTGAAGGGTGCCAGAGAAGCCACTGCCGCTGTCCCCCACCCTCTCTGCCATGTCCTGTTCTCTCTTACAGAAACTACATGGTCAGTGATTCCTTCAGATTTCCCTGTTCAGGAAAACTCTTTAGGGCAGAGACTCTTGGCAGGATTAACATGCCCAGTCTGTAACATTTACTACTGGTAAGTGTATCAGGTCCCTTTTCTTGAAGATCAAATCAGAAGGGGTGAATTTGGGAGCTTTGTGTCAAAGAGGAAAACACAGTCATGAAAAGCTAGATTTAAGGGATGCTAAAGATCAATTTTTCCTTCTTCATAATTTTGTTTAACAATGATCTGAGTCAGCATAGAGTCTTTAAAATGGATGGATGCATGCACCCAGAGGTCTTGAAAAACAATTCACTGAGATGCAGGAAATAACATTAGGATGGCTATTTTTGTTTTTTTAATGAAGCTTTACTAATATTTAAACATGGACTCATGCTGGCTCTTCATGCAGTTCATTTGTCAGAAGACCAGGTGTCGCATATGTTACTCAAGACATCTGAAAGGAAACAGTGGGAGGGAGCCAGACGATAGGAAGGAGCTAACAGTGGTGACTTCACCCCTTCAGGTGCTTGTTACACATTGCAGTTACCGTGTCCTGCATTAACTGGGGTGCTGTCACCCAGTTTGACTTAACATAACTCCTTGTCAGACTAGGGGCATTAACGATTCCTTCAAAGAAACCTCTAATAAATGAAAATGTGGCAGTATATAAAAATAACAGTATAAGCAAATCTTTCAAAAAATTAGCTCTCCAAATTTGAAATTAAGATTACATGAGATAGAGTTTATTTTACTATTGTTAATAATGACCCTTGACCTGTGTTTATGTTGCGCCAGACAATAGTTTGAGGCTATTTATGTTGGTTAACAACTCCTTGAAAAGTATTCTGAACATGAAGACAAATCTCTTAAAACTAGAGAAAGGATTGAAATGTGAGTGTCATGATTTACTAAGCACAGTCAGTGATAGACTCAAAAGAACTGAAACCAGACCTCTGAAATACTGTATCACAATTAAGATTTTAAAACAAAATAAAACAGAAAAGTGCAGCATATTCAATCAAATTGTTCTCATCAAAATATTACTGGCAAAAAAAGTATCTTCACTGTTAATAAATAAAATAACTATATTTTTCTCTAACACTTTATGTACCATGTTGATTTACACATTTGGAGCCCAGGGCTCTTTGTCTATGTGCAGAATAGAATGTGATTCTTTATCAAGAGAAGGGAAATCACCCGTGGCTCTTCAGAGTGGGTTTTGAATTAAGGCTACTGCCTTTAAGTGCTGGAGAGAGGGGCAGGGCTGCTGGGCAGGCAGGATTTGGATGTTTATTGTCTGGGTGTCTGATCATCTAGGACTGTTCTCAGGCCTAGCTGCTCAGCAGAGAACCTGGGAGCCCAGCTGTGTGCTCATTTTCAGCTATTTACACGGGTGACCATTTTGAGGTTTTCACTTTTTCAACAGGTACCTCAAAATCAACATTTTTGCAACCGTGTCCAGCCATAACCGCTAGACCAGAAAGCTGAGTGCAAAATTGGCAAGATGCCCCAAAAGGGCAGGAGAACAAGGGGCCAGTCAAGGTCCTTTAGTGCTCAGAGCAAAGATCAGGGGACTTCTGTTGGTACCCAGATTGAATGCCTGATTGAATGCCTATTATTTGTCAGGTACTGTTCAGGATGCTTGGGATACCTGAGTGAGTAAGACAGGTGTAAGCCCTGCCCCGCAGTTCTAAGATGTGTGTGTGTACCACAGCAAGAGAAGCCTTCCCCGGACCCCAGACCAGATAAGGCCCCAAGATGCATCTTTACATTCTTACAGCACTTGTAACACTATAATCAAATAATTCTTTCTGCAGTGATTTATTCCCCCTCCCCCGCTAGTTATTAAGCTCTGTAAGAGCCAAGATTGTGTTTGTTTTATTCATGCTTTTCATCTCTCCAGTGGCGGCACCATGCCTGGTGCATAGTAGGCATGTGAGTGAATATGTATGTGCTCTGTCCACACACGTGGCGTACACATGCACACATATATGTGACTATGAGCAAAGCTGAGGAAGAAACTTGTGGGGCATTCTCAAGCAGAAACTCTTGCCAAGGGCAGGAGGACATGTAGTGAACGGAACAAAGTGTACGAGACTTTTTAGTGTGCTGCAAGAAGAGTTTGTTAGGAACAGGTGTGGGTGGTTAGGGGTGACAGGAGTGACCAGTTTTAAGTGATAAGGCAGATTGGTGAACTTGGTTAAGAAAAAAAGAGTTCCTAAAAATTCATCAGGGTGAATGGTATGATTGTTGAAATAAGAATAAAGCTTGTGAAACATGATTAGGACATTAAAAGGTTTATACTTGAAAGAGCTAAAACAAAAAAGAGCTAAAATCCCACCCACTGAATTTATAGACTTGGTAAAATTATGCATACACTAGGGACTATGCACATTTTTTTAGTAGCACTTATTGTGATAATAATTTTATTGTTTGTGCGATTATTTAGCGCATCTCCTCCCTTTAGGGCACAGTGTCTGCTGTTCTCCCCTCTGTTTCCAAAGCCTAAGACAGTGTCCAGAACGAGCGCGGGGAACGAGGGCTTGCTGCCTTTTCTTGTGTACAAGCTAAGAATGGTTTTTACCCTTTTTATATGGTTGAAAAAGAATCAAAAGAATAATGTTTCATGACATTAACATTATATGAAATTTAAATTTCAATGTCCATAAATAACATTTTATTGGAACAGATCCACACTCATTAATTTACATATTGTCTAGGCTGCTTTCATGCCACAATGACAAGTTAAGTGGTTTTGACAGACACATACAGTGCACAAAGCTTAAAATATTTACTGTCTGGTCCTTTAAGAAAATGTTTGCTGACCGCTGGTCTAGAACGTTGGCTGATAACCTGTAACATTTGATGAGCTAACGAACAAGTTAATCAGTATACCTACTATGAGACAGATAGTTTTACACTTTATCTTGTTTAATACACTTTAAACAAGGGAAAGGGGGGAGGAAAGTGATCTCATTTAACAAGTAAGAAAACTGTGGCTTAGAGGGATTCAGTGATCTGCCCAAGAAGTGAGTGACAGAGCCAGAAATTGAACCCAGGTCTAACTCCAAATCCCATGCCCTTGCCTTGTTAGACTAAACTGTGCTTCTCTAACATCTACATGTTTTTATCTGAGATTTTGAGTGTAGCCTTATATCCCAATAGAAAGATGAGAACTTTCACTGTGCTCTTATTGCTGCTGAAATAGTATTATTTAAAATCAGTACCACGTCTTTGTCCTGGCACAGGCACAGTGCCTGGCATGCGGTAGGTCCTTGTGGAACTCTTCAAAGGATTCTCTTGGCAATAAAGCCGACAAGCAAACCAGTAGAGCCCCATTTATATCCACATAATCCAGAGACAGTTTTGAGGAAGGAGAAGAAGCTGATGCCTTATTCAAACAGTTCTCTGCTCATTCCTAGATGTGATGCTTCCTGTGCATGCGGTGAGAGAGTTCATGCTGGAGGTTCCACAGCCCTCTGATTTGCTGCAGTGCTTGCCTTTTGGTCTATTTATCAAGACCTTATCATTTTCATTCTTTGGCAGTGAAATTTTCTCATTTGTGGATTTGAGTATAGAAGTTTATTCATATGCCGAAGGAATTTGCAGTTTATTCATCAAGACATTTAAAAATCTCACTTGTTTAAATTAGGGTAGTGCTATCTCCTACTTTGGAAAATGACTGCAGCCAAACTTCAGCCTATTGGAGTCAATTATCATCACTCTTTTACGGCCCAGAATTTATCATCCCCTCAGGAAATCTAATGTGACATCCAAAGATTAAAAAAAATATATAGAAAAGGGGGAAAGTTCACCAAATGGAGACACCAGTTCTTTAATAAGATTCTGCTTACTACATATAAAAACATAATAAAATGATATTAAAGAAGGCCTTAAGATGGACTCGTAAGGGTGGCAAACTGAGGTCGAAGGGCTCATTTTTGTAAATGAAATTTCACCGGAATTTTGCAACTTTCACTTGTTTACATATAGGCAATGACTGCTTTCATGCTACAATGGCAGAGACTTCATGGCCACAAAGCCTAAAAATGTTTATTATCTAGCTGGTCCTTTAAGAAAATGTTTACAGACCTCTGGAACTAGGGATATAAGAAAAATTAAAAGAATGAGGATTATTTAATATGGAAAAGAGAAATCTGAAGATAATAAATTTTTTATACTTTTGAGAGGATATTATATAAATGATGACTCTTGTTTCTTAATTTTAATGCAAAGATAAACCTAATGGAAATGGATTTACCCTGTAGCACAAGGAAGAATTTTCTGACTCTGGAGTTAAAACATAGAGTAGCTTATAAAGCAAGTCTTACACATTGGTGGTTACATGTATGATGCAAAATTTACTCCTTTTGGCACTCCAAATTCTACTTTTAAAGATGTCTTTTGGTTAATGTTATCAGCTACAAAATCTGCTGCTGAATGTCATAATCGATAAAAGAGTAACTTTAAGGCATTAATGGCCATTGATACCTTAGCAAGAATTCATCGATTAAAAGGAAAAGGAGAAAATGAAAGATTTTTTTTTTTGGAAACGGAGAGATAGAGGAAGGGGCCAATAAAAGAACCACTGTCCCTGGGACTGAGGGTGATGAGCTGATGTCTTAGGTTTGTGGAGGTGCATTAGGCTTACAGTGAGAGGAGACCGAATGGGACAGTGATGCTCCTGAAGACGCAGATGAGCAGCCAATGAGAGCAAACTGGTTTACGGTATAATTTTGTGTCTTGGTGATTGGGCTTTCCCAATGCTATAATTCCATAGACTATGTTATCTTAAGTAAAGAATCCTAAAGTAGACCCTCCACAAATATGTGAGTCAAAGCTTCCTGGAGTGTTCTGCTGACTACCTGCACGAGCATCACTTGGAACGTTATAAACAAGGTGGAGTCTTAAGTCCCATCCCAAAACGACTGAGTTCAAAAGCAGAAGTTTGAGCCCTAGGGGAAATATGTTTAACATTTCCTACCCACCCCCCCAACCCCCCTCCCCCCCCAAAAAACCTGATGGTATTTGCAGAGTGAAGGAGCCCTGGGCTTGGGGTTAGGGCCTTAGGTTAATGCACCAGCTCTGTTTCTTACCTGTTGGGTGAACTTGGACCTTCCTCCTAGAGCAAGGGAGCAAATAACATAATGCACATAAATGTGCTTAGAAAAACTGCAAACCCTTGTAACTGATGCTGGTCTTTCTTATGTAATATGCAGAGGTAGCTCCGAATAGAAACATATTTGACTGATTCTGAAGCTCAGAATATCAGGTACAAGTCTTTCCCTCTTCCTTTAGTTAGTCGTGATTTCCATATGAATTTCTGATTTTCAAATCCCTTATCCTGCTAATTCTTGTTTTTAGCAGCTTATGTCCTTAAAAAGTAAATAAGAAGAACCAAACTTTTCTTTAAAAAGTCCTTCCGAGCCTTTCTGATTTTTTTGTAGGAATACAGTGCTTTTTATCTGTTGATATGATTTATGGACTAATTGTCACTGGCACAGGATAGGTGCTATTAAGCATTATTACTATTCTCTCCTGCCAGGAAACCTATGTCTCTGGCATAGAATTTAAGAAACAGCCTCTTCAGCAGTCCGCCTTATGCTCAGCCTATTTGCTAGCCTCCCAGCTCCTTGCTCAAGCTGTCTTACTGTCTCCTGCATAGTCCTAAAGGAAACAGGGCCTAAGAAGCACAATGGAGCCAGTTACAAACATCCAGAAAACTGCCAGATGTGCTTTGGTGGGTTTCTGCATCGCTCCCTCCTGCCTTGCCCTGAGCATGCCAGGCTGCAGAGAAGGATTTAATCCCACAGGAGACAGATTCTTTCTCTCAGTGGGAACCCTTATTGGCCATGCTGATGCTAATTCACTCCCCTCTCATGGAAATGGGAGAGCGAAGAATGGCGCCTCTTTTTCCCCTTTTTTCTGAAATCGAGAGTAGTAGTGATAACATTACTGGGGGAGGGGCAGCCACACTGAGATGTTATTCTTAAATCAATCTTGGTGACCACCTCTTGTTTCACTGTCACCTCCGCTGCTGTCAAACACATGGCTGCCTTGTGTTGAACCCTCTCTTATGTAGCAGATACTACATTTACAGTTGCTAAAAGGCTATCACTTGCAAAGGTTCTTGTGATAGTCACTTATCAAAAGCCACAGAGATCATTCTAGGAGTAAAGATAGTGAAAAGACCACCTCAGTGTAAAATGATGAGTATGTGAAACAAACAAACAAACAAACAAAAAGGGCCTGCTTATTGAGTCTCACATAGATTATTTTTATAATTCATCTTAAATATTTAAATAATTAAAATTCTTAAGGAATTGATGTTTTCAATGGTTTATCACAGGCTTCTTTATTACTTCTGAAAATATTAAAAGGCTGTTGACTCAGAAAAATCAAAGTTTGTTATATAGCCTATTTTTCCATTGTGATTAGATGGCTTATGTATCTCTTCATGAATACAGCTAAAGACCATCTCAGAACCAGCACTGTCCCTCTGTCACTCTGATTTCTTGGCTAGGATTCTGGCCCATTAATGTTAGGTTTGAATTAAAGACCTGACTGGTAGAAGATAAACAAATAAAATCTCTTTTCCTCAAGGGACAATAAGAATAAAGCTCATTACTTATGTTTGCTCGGTAATAGTACTAGAGATTTTTAGTGATAGAAGAAAAGTTTTTCTTCTTTCAATTACTTTCCCCTGCCGGCTAAATAGAGATATGGATCTCATTTCCTAAGCCCAATATACTATTTGGGCTTGCTTTCAATAAAATATATATGAAGTGTCTCCAGCATGATCCCTGTTTAATGGGATTTAGTTATAAAGCTTAATTCATATCAGATTTTCTAAGTGAGAGATCACTGTCAACTTATTGTTAATTGAATTCAATAAAATCAAGGTTTCTATAATTAATGTGAACCACTTAATCTTTTAGCTCCTGAATAAATGAAATTTTCTAAACACAGGTATCTTCTCATTTAATGAGATAGCAACATTTTGAGGAAAATAAATATTCATGTGACTCTTTTTATTGTAACTCTTAATATGAAATTAAATATACCCAAATCCATTTTTAAAACATAATAAAAGAATAAAAATAATAAAACATCATCAACCTTATCCAAAATGTTAATTATATTGCCCATGGACTCATCAAGCAACCTCAACCATCATCACCCCATGGCCAGTTATGCCCCTCCCACACCTCCAACTCCCAGGCCCTCTCCTGGGTTTACTGTAAAGCAAACCCCAAAACTTAGATGCTCTTTATCAACATAATTCCTTTGCCATCTGTAATGTTAGCACCTGAGGTTTTAGAAATTTTATTTTGTTTTTTAACAAGCCTCAAATTGCTTTACTGTTTCTTTCCTTTTCATTTTTAATTAAAATTTTGAGATAACTGAAAATTTACATGCATTAATAAGAAATAATTAGAAAGATCCCTTGTACACTTTACTCAATTTCCCCCAGTGATAATATCTTGCAAAACTATAGTATAATATCACAACCAGAATATTGTCATTGATACAATTCACTGATCTGATTCAGATTTTCCTAGTTTTACTTGTACTGTGTGTGTGTGTGTGTGTGTGTGTGTGTGTGTGTGTGTGTGTGTATGTGTTTGGTTCTATACGGTTGTGTCACATGTGTAGGTTTCAGGTATACACCACCACTGTCAAGATAAAGAACAGTTCTATCACCACACACAAGGATTCCTCATGTTGCCATTTTGTAACCATAGCCATTTTCCTCTGCAACCTCCCAACACTAATCTCTCTGTTCTTCATTTCTAAAATTTGTTGTTTTAAAAATGTTATATAAATGGAACCATATGGCCTGTATCCTTTCTTTTGAATTCCAAGGGATTTTATTTTAATTTATTTTTCAATTGCAGTTGACATACAGTATTATATTAGTTTCAAATGTACAACATAGTGATTCTATATTTATATACCTTATGAAGTGATCACCTCGATAAGTCTAGTACTATCTGATACCATGCACAGTTATTACAATGTTATTGACTATATTCCCTAAGCTATACTTAACATCCCTGTGACTATTTTCATAACTGGCAATTTGTACTTCTTAATCTCCTTTACCTTTTTTACCCATTCCTCCCAACCTGCTTTCCATCTGTTGACCACCAATTTATTCTCTGTATCTATGAGTTTGTTTCTATTTTGTTTGTTTATTTAATTTAATTTTTATTTTATTTTATTTTAGATTCTACATATAAATGAAATCATATGATACTTGTCTTTCTCTGTCTGACTTCACTTAGCATAATACCCTGTAGGTCCATCCATGTTCTCGTAAATAGCAAGATTTCATTCTTTTTTTATGGCCGAGCAATATTCCATTGAATATATCTACCACATCTTCTTTATCTATTCATCTATCAATGGTCACTTAGGTTGCTGCCATATCTTGGCTATTGTAAATAATGCTGCAGTGAACAAAGGGGTGCATATATCTTTTCGACTTAGTGTTTTGGAAGAACCTTCATACTATTTTTCATAGTGACTGCACCAATTTACAATCCTATCAACAATGCACAAGAGTTCCCTTTTCTCCACATCCTCACCAACACTTGTTGATTTATTGATGATAGCCATTCTGACAGGTGTGAAGTGATATCTCATTGTGGTTTTAATTTGTATTTCCCTGATGATTAGTGATGTTGAGTATCTTTTCATATGTCTATTGACCATCTATTATGTCCTCTTTGGAGAAATGTATATTCTGGTGCTCTGCTTATTTTTTAATCAGATTTTTTTTTTTTGATGTTCAGTTGTATGAGTTCCTTGTATTTTTTTGGATAACCCCTTTTCTGAATATCTTCTCCCATTTTTAGTAGGTTGTCTTTTCATTTTGTTAATGGGTTTTTTTTTTTTAATTTATACAAAATCTTTTTAGTTTGATGTAGTCTTATTTATTTACTTTTTATTTTGTTTCCCTTGTCTGGGGGGACATATCCAAAAAAATATTGCTAAGAGAGATGTTAAAGATTTCACTGCCTAAGTTTTCTTCTAGGGGTTTTGTGATTTCAGGTCTGACATTTAAGTCTTTAATCCATTTTGAGTTAACTGTTGTATACAATGTAAGAAAATGATCTAGTTTTACTTTCTTGCGTGTATCTGTCTAATTTTTCCAACATCATTTATTGAAGAGATTGTATATTCTTCTTGTATTCTTTCCTCTTTTGTCATAGATTAGTTGACAATATAGGTATGGACTTATTCCTGGGCTCTCTATTCTGTTCCATTGATCTGTGTGTTAGTTTTTATGCCAGCACCATGCTGTTTTGGTTACTATAGCCTTATAGTTTGTTTGATATCAGGCAATGTGATACTTGTAACTTCATTCTTTCTCAATATTGCTTTGGCTATTTGGGGTCTTTTGTGGTTACATATAAATTTTAGGACTATTTATTCTAGTCCTGTGAAAGATGCCATTGGTGTTTTGATAAGGATTTCATTTAATCTGTAGATTGCTTTAGGTAGTATGGCCATTTTAACAATGTTAATTCTTCCTATGAGCATGGTATAGCCTTCCATTTACTTATATCTTTTTCAGTTTCTTTCTTTAGCATCTTGCAGTTTTCCAAGGACAGGTCTTTTACTTCCTTGGTTAAATTTTTCCTAGGTATTTTATTATTTTTGGAATTCCTGAGAGATTCGCCCAGGTGGTTGTGTGTGTCAGATTTACTCTTTCAATTCCTGAGCAGTGTGGAATGATGTACCATGGTTTGTCTAGCCATAACCTGTTGAAGGACAGCTGAACTATTTCAAATTTTTAGCTATTCTGAATAAAACTGCTATGAACATTTATGTACAGAGTTTTCATTTCTCTTTGATAAATACCTAAGAGTGTAATTGGTTGATTGTGTGGTAAGTACATGTTTAATTTTTAAAGAAACTGCCATATGGTTTTATATTCCAAGTAGCATGTGTGAATGATCTAGTTTCTCTGCATCTTCACCAATATTTGAAGGTGTCGCTATTTGTTATTTTAGCCATTCTGGTAGATAAGTAGTGCTATCTCATTGTCGTTTTAATTTGCGTTTCTCTGATGGCTAATGATGTTGAACATGTTTTTCATATTCTTATTTGTAACTTGTATATCATCTTTGATGATCTTTTGCATTTTTACTCCTTCATTTACCTTTTTTCAAATTTGGGTGGGAAGTGGAGTTTCTGGCCAATTACTTTTGACATGTGTTATAGTATACTTAGGTGGAAGGAAACAGATCTGCTACTCAAGTAGAACATATTCCTTACTCTGATTCTCAGCTCTGTGTTAGATAAATTCTCTGAGAATATAAAGACGAATGAGATAAGAACCTTAGTCTTGAAGTTCTAAAACTATCTGGCACTTTTGGAAAGGGAGGTCGAAAATATGTTGAAGTCTGTGATTTCCAAATTGCATAACTTCAAAGGATGGAAAGAGCAGACACATGCTAAGGATTCAAATTCATTTAATATGAGTTAAGTGTGCAAAATGTCTTTTCCTAAAGATGACTTTCCAGAGCAAGGGGCTGAGTAACACAACAGCACTCCCAATTATCTCTATGTCTCCAAATCCCACTCCAGCCTTCAAATTCCACAAAGGCACTCAACTGCCAATGAGAAGACTGGAGTGAGACTGATAATAGGTTCTTCAAGAAGCTTGTTCTATTTCCTCTCTCTTTTTTTTTTGGCTTCTGAATTGTTCCTGAGCATCTAGATCTATGTGTATGTCTAATTGATCACCCTAGTGTTGACCTCCTAGTGATCACCCTAGTGTTGACCTGAGTTCTTAATTTGAATTTGGGTAAAGGACATTCATTCTTTCCAGGAATTTTATTTTCCCTAGCAGGACTGAATCTCAGGCAGTCCATTTCTGTAGTTTTCTGCAGAAATGAATGACCCAATTCAGTAGTTATTTAAAAATTGGACAGTGATGGTCTAAGAAGAGAAATACCTCAATAGGGAGGGATAGAGAATAAACACACACACACATACAAATCTAATTTATGGTAAAGGTGACAGTAAAGTCAATGGGAAAAATGCAGTATCAGAAAGCATCTGGGAAAAATCCCTACCTCATGCCATACACACAAACAAAATTCACATGTATTATAAGCTAAATGTAAATTTAAAAATGTGCGTGAGAGCATGTGTGTGTATAATAAAGGAGTTAAACATTTTTTTAATTTTTAGGAATGAGGTGGGACATAGCAGGTGGTCTTTTAATGAAGACAGGTGACTCAGAAGCTGCAAATAGAAAATGCATAGATTTAACTACATGAAAAGTTAAAAAAGAATATGATAAAATGGAGAATAAGCAAAGTTAAAAGAAAACTGAAAATGTTTTATACACATATATACATATATATATCACACAGTCTTGCACACCTGTTTTTCTCCAATTAAGTTATTACTTCTAATATACAAATAATCTGTATAATGCAATAAGGAAAATGCAAACTAAATAAGCAAAAGATAAGGACAAGCAAATCACAGAAGAGTATAAATTACCAATAAATATGAATAGATAGATGTTCACTTTTACTAATAATCAAGAAACTAGAGATTAAACAAAAAATGAACATTTAAAAATTCATCAAATAGGCAAAATTTTTTTAAAAAATCAGTATTTATGGGATATGAGGAAGGACATTTTCATACATTTTTTGCTGAGAATATAAATTGATACAGCTTTCTTCTGAGAACAGATTGGCAGTATCAAAATTTAAAATGCACATACCCTTTCGTATAGTAATGCCTCTTTTAGGAATCTACACCATAGAAAAATAGAGGTGTATAAGGATATATATGATAAAATATTCATCGCAGCATTAGTTGTAGTAGCAGAAAATTATAATCTATCTAAAATATCTAGCCAAGTAAAAATGTTTTTTTTTTTAAACCCTATGGCATAGTGATACAGTAGAATACAGTTAAACCATTAAAAGGAGCAAAATCTACAGTACTGACATGGCAGCACATGGTAGGATATCCATAAGTGAAAAATCACATCAAGGAACATATGTATATACAGGATGATTTCACTGGTGGTAAGTGGGTGAGTGGGTGTATGTATCTGTAGGCCAAGAAATTTAAAAAGGCTGGAAAAATATACACCGACCTATTAAAAATAGTTACAAATCTGAGGTATTTGAACTGCTGAGTTGATGGGAATTTCACTTTTTATTTTATGTAACTGTGAAGTGTTTGCAATTGTTTCTTTTTTTTTATCACAAAGATGTAATGTTTTATAATGTTAAGAAAGAAAAAGAAATTATAAATGCTAACCATCCCAATCATTGACCAAAAAGAAAGAATGTAGTTAAAAGAATTGCCTTAAAAGATGGTATAGATACTGTTGCTGAATGTGAACTTAAATAAACAGAAAAACCTCTTTCTTGCTACTGTATTAATTTTTTGTACTGGAATATTTATTTCAGTGATTTCTCTCTGATTATTTTATTTATTGTGTTTAATTGATAGTATTTACTGGAGTTCAGTGAAAAACTATTTTGTAACTATCTCCAGTTGTGATGTATCTAGTATACTATCTCCCCAATGAATTGACGGTGAGTGGGGAATTAGTAAAGCAGATACAGATCTGAAGAATCATCTGTGGCTTTACTTATCTCCACAGGAAGCCTTATTTTATACTGATAAAGTTTGAAATCTTTCCTGTAGCTCTTTTTGATTGTTCATTGTCATTGTTACTGTTTTAACGAAAGGTAGAAATGAGCCAAACCAACTTGCTTCTTTCCTTATACTAAATTAATTTCAAAGGAAATTCTTCGACTCAAATAAGTGAATGTGGGTGGAACCAGATTCTGACTCAACATGTCCATTTAATTGCTTCTGAACACTAAGAAACCCCCACACATCATAAAAAAATCAACCAGAAAAGAATGATTAGGTGAGACGTGAGCTAGCTAAAACCATCTTTGCTTACAAAACCCTGTTAAAGTTGACATTAATACTTGCCTTCTACTCTATTCTAAATAAAGATTTATTGTAGAAATATGCCAAAGATAGCACAATAATAAAGAAAACAGCTTCAGCTCAGATTTTGAAATATACCTAACAAACTCAACCTCTTGCAAAATAACTTTCTTATTCAAAATGGAACTGGGAATTGTTCAGCACACAATGAATCATCTTTTGGCAAGTACAATAGAATCTTTAGGGACATTTCACAGCCTCTTGTTCAATTGTTAGGATGTTTTTAGCTTTCACAGGTAGGCAAGAAGGAAGCTTGTATAGCCATCATCTTGTTGCTAAAATTGAACGGTAAAGATTTTTCAGAGTTGCTGTTGCAATAGATCTTTTTGCTTTTTGTTTTCTTCCTGTTTCTTTACCTAGAGCTGCTTTGTCTCTCAAAAACAATCTGGAAATAGTTAATGCTAATGTTTTCTGGTTTTACTATTTACCCAAGTCTCAAATGTTAAACATTAATGTGGGAAACTCCCTTTTCCTTACCTCATAGCCCTATATTTATTTAACTGTTATTCTGCAAGAATAAAACCTGTCTTTCTCTATGTTAGTGTACTGTTTTAAAAAAAATTGACAAACACATTTTGTTTTTTGTTTTTGCTTTTTTTTCAGGAGGCTTTAGAGTTACCGCTGGATGATTTTGAAGTGACTGAGACCACAACAGCAACTGAAGTGGTTAAATATGAGTATCATGTCTTATATTCATGTAGCTACCAAGTGCCCGTGCTTTACTTTAGGGCAAGCTTTTTAGGTAAGCCCTTGTTGGAAACAATGTAAATTCAAATGTTTACATATTAAGGCAGAAAGCAGATTTGGAAAATTCTTGAGAGAAAAAAAATAGAGTTAAAAATAAGAAAACTGTGGGTGAGGTAAGGTTTTACCAGTAAATTTTCTCATGCTTTAGAAACAGTATCAAGACTTCAGAGTGAATGATATCATCCCAGCCTTAAGTCTGATCTTCAGATTCTTGGCCTCCTGCCCAACACTGACTAAGCCCCCCTGGCCCTTTTTTTTCTTTACTTTAAACAAGTAGGAACAACTTAAAGCTACAATGTTTATTTACTTCTAACTTTACAGTAAAAATTTCTTTCAGTCTCAAGTGATCCCATTAACAAAAAGCCCCCATGTCTTCTTCCCCAAATGCTAATAATTATTTCAAGAATCATTTATCAATTAGTTTAAGCTATACTTAAATATAGCACTAATATTTCCTTTGGCCATCTATACATCTCCTGTGCCTTTGCTTCCTGCAGTGCTGTTACTCAACTCATCTACCTTGCCAAGAAGGTGGAACACCCTGTCTCCTTGGAGGCCTTCGCTAATAAAGCTTATTTAATCAGCAACCACATGGAGTCCTCACCCTGCAGTGCGGGCGTGACTTCCCCCTTCATGTCCTCCAACTAAACGGGGTCAGCGTTTCAAGGCCTTATGGGCCCTGGGCCCAGGGGCAGCAAAAGCCACTTCCCCAGCCCACCCCCTAGACTATTTCTCCTTTCGATCTGGCCTTATCAGCAGCATTTTGCATTTTGAGCAGCCTTCTAACTTTGTCTGGATAGCTAAGACATCTGAATTTAGCCAGTGATATTTTATTTTTAATTAAAAAGTAGCTTAAGCTGCTTTGAATGTGTATTTGGTAGATTTAATCACTTGCTGCCTTATATTGTTTAATGGTCTCTAATTTTGCGGTGTTGGCGGTTTAACAAAGCACTTAGGATTTAAAACACAAGAACAAATTCTCATAGACTCCCTGGTGAGAAGATTTTAATCTGAGGTGCAGTTCCTAAGAACTGACAATTTGGGGTAAATTTTCAACATGGGACATAGGGAATTGAGGACACTGAAGGTTCACTAATTCACAAACTCTCGTTGCAGATTTATCCATATGATTATTATAGGCCTTTTAAACACTCACTTTATCGTAATTCTGTTTGGTTTGGAGCCCAGAGGTTAAAGGAGGCTTCTTGTCAGTGAGCTGTATTATACTAAAAAGTAGGAAAAGATACATTTATTTACCGGGAGGAGGAAAATGTCTTTTCTGGTACTGGTTTGCAGTGGCTCTATCTAGTACCTTCTGGATTCAAAGACATGTCGAGGCTGCAGGTAGAGGAAATAGGACACTACTTCTTCAATACTGTACTTTCATATAATTAGTATTCACCATAAGCAGTTAATCACCAGAGAAGAGCTCCCAGAGACAAAACAAGTTGTTTAGCTTGTCAGCATTAGGGAATTGGAGGTGTTGAAACATGACTGCTTCTAGCTGGAAGTGGGTCTTGCCCAGGCTGCTAGATGAGCTCATGTGTGTGCTTTGTTCTTATGTGCCAACAGCTCCCCTTACAGCACAGCACAGTAATTGTTCCTGCAAGTCCAATTATATTTTAATGAAATTTGTATACTTCCTAAGATCTTTCCTTCATGTTGGTTTTCTCTATCTTTAAAAAAAAAATTAGCATCTTTGGATTCTATTTATATACTTTTAAGATTTCTTTTATTATGCTTAATAAGAAAAACCAAAACAAGTCATTGATTTTGTGTTGAAGCATTCCTTGTTCTTACTCTTCCTCATTCTGTGTTATATAGAATGAGTGTTAGAAATTTTTTAATTCAAGAATTCATTTAGTGCTTGTTCAGGTACATTATTAAAATATCAGATTTAGTCTTTGCAGAGCACACTGAACGTTTTCTTATGATGAAACATGAAAAATGGTTCCTTTCCTTTACCATATTCTAATAATTTCTTTTCTATTTTCCACCTAACTTGATTTAATGGGTCTTCTAAAAATGTATCACCCTTTACTCTGGAGTAATAATTTTTTGTTTATTCCCCCAATCCATTCTCTTTTTCCGTAATATCTGATTTCTCTGGCTTTTCATCTGTTTGTTAAACAAATCTGTCAGTGTGGCAACTAGATTCCTAACATCTTCCTCTTATTCCAGGTCCAGATTTTTCTTTGTCTCATTCTAAGAGAGTTCCGACCTAGAAAAGAGGATGACGATAAAATTTCTTGCCCAGGGGTCTTTTTTGTTGCGTAAAAAATAGTTCACTTAGCCTTGTTTTTGAATTTCTTTTGAATTTCTTTTGCATTTGATTGCTAGTAAAAATTAGTTTCTTTGGTTTGCTCTGAATTTTTTCTAGCACCTCCTTTTTTCTTTTTTCTTTCTTTTATTCTTTTCTTTCTTTTTTTTTTTTTTTTAGGAAAAGTAAGACTAATTCCCATTTAAATTGACACTACCATTTCTTTTCTCAACTGGCTTAGATTCCAGAAGAAATCTTTATTCTGCTTTGAAATGCAAATCCATTGGACTGTAATGATCTCTTATTCCTCTGTATTGTCCAGTATCAACCAGGTTAATTACTGCCTAAGACTCAGCTAACATGCCACTTGATCTTGTCACTCCCATGTCATATCGTATCATATGTCATATACCGCACATTATCGTATGACACCACATCATATCATATATCATATGACAAGTTGCACTTTGACAAAATTATTTGTTTACTTGTCGCCTGTGAAAAGTTAGCAGGTAGGACTTTAAGGTAAAGAGAGGGAAGAAGGAAATTAATATTAAGTACCTACAACCTCCAAAGTGATAAACTTTATTCATGGTTCTGTGTGTGTGTGTGTGTGTGTGTGTGAGAGAGAGAGAGAGAGAGAGAGAGAGAGAGAGAGACACACACACACACACACAGATATGACATATATACGTGTGTGTGTGTGTGTATATATGTATATGTAGTTTTACTTATTTTGATACCCATAGTATCAACTGTGGCACAGTATCAGCAGGTATTTGTTGAATGAAACAGTGAGGTATTTCTAACCATTTCTGAATACAGCCCCCAAATGGAAACTTTGTGATGGTTCCTGTTTGAACTGCTGTGATGAGTTATAAGGAAGTAAGTAATACTATTGTCTCCAGGAGACTCAGGACCCCAACTATCTATATATCTTCACTCTTTAGTTTGGTACTTCTCAGAGACTATAGGAGTAGTTGACTCAGGAAAATGGAAAGTCCTGAAGACTCAAAGGTGGGCATCCAAACCAACTGAGCAGCTGCCCTACTTCTGATAACACATATTTTTATTTGATCCTTGAGGGCAAACAGCCACATTGAGACAGATTTGCTCCTGAGTGCCTTGCATTTCTACTACTTGGGCTTACCAGAGCTCAGTTCTCTAGTGGGTAAGATGGATTTAAGAGAAGACATAAGTCTTATCTAGTGTTCTTTATTTCCCTGACAACTCTTACCATTTCAGGTTTGGGAGAGATGGTAGGACAGGGTTAATGCCATTTGATAACCAGCAGGGGGTGAGAGACAGTTAATTTTCTGTCAAGTAATAATAAATAGCCCACGTTTGACTAGTGCTTTGTAGTTTGTGAAGTCCGTCCTCACAAAGCATGGATGTCTTGAAGTGCCCACTGTTTTGTTTTTTCTACTATTTTTTAAACACACTATGTTAAAGAATTATTTGTACCTTATGAAAAGTTTCTATTCCCCCCACCATTCCATCACCTTTTTATGTCCCATCTTCCCTTTTGGGGGCTTGGCTTTGGTCAAAAGCAGATGGAAAATATCAGAAATGTCATAAAAACCTTAGGCATGCACATAATGGTTTTGCCTTCACCAGAGTCCTAAGCTTATATATTTTCCCCTTTCATTAATAAAACTAGAGACTTCAATATTTCAACTGGAATTCTGATTAATTTCTTCTCTGTCCCTCTTTTCTTCCTTTGTTCTCAATCTCTATTGAAAAACAGACCAAGTGGTTCTTCTCATTTTCAAAATATTTAATTTTTTGGCTGACATATGGGCTCTTCTTGGGAATCGTTTTGACATATTTCTTTAATTAATCAGATGGGCTGCTTTTGAATAGGGAAGGAAACATTTCTTCCATTCAGTGACTGAACATCCGTTCTTTCTGTAGATCCCTTTTATTATTGGCCCAGGGTGTAAGAGTATAGAATTAAAAATGTAACCCAGATATCTCGTATGGAATATTTTTGCACTTGTTATATGCCTGAAGAATGTTTGCTTGCTCATAAAGGAACAAGGCAAATGATATAGCCAGTGAATGATTCCTTCTCGAAGGCAACATAAACCAAATCAAGATAAAGGTCAGCATAAAGGAAGAATATTGGAAGGTTCGGAATTAGAACAGGGTTTGACTCATCAAGGAGGAAGAGGAAGAGGCTTGTCCATGGCCTGGAACAAGAGGATCTTTAAAGTGCAAAGATGAGAATGGCAGGAACGCAGAAAAGATGGGGTTTGGATGAAATTGGAGAAAAAAAGTAAAATATCCATAGTTCTGTTCAACAGCTTGTAAGAGAAAGTAATCTGTTGGCTTTTCAGAAGAGTCTGGGAAAAACTTTGGAGAGAAGGAAAAAGAAGGGTGATTGCCAAGTGGAAAGGTGGAGAGGGCATGGCATATTTGGGGAACAGTGAGAGGGCAGTTTGGAGTAGGAGTTTTGTTAAGATGAATTGTGGAGAAAAAGCTTGAAAAAATACATTGAGGTCAAATTGTGGGAGAGATAATGGATGGAAAGGGATTGGAGGTTATAAAGGAAAAGCGAAAGAAAATGAGCAGAAATGAGTGGGACCAGTGGAGGGAATTCCTAGAGCAGAAGTTATGACTGAGTAAAACAGAGAAATAAAAGAAGGTTGAGAAAAAATTATGAAGAACGAAATTTTAGGAAAAGGAATTTGGCAATTTTTTTCTATTGTTAGCATTATTAAAAACGTTTAATAATAACCTCTTAGAGAAAATGAGCTGGGAAAACATCTTTTCAGGGAAAAATTACTGTTACCAGGAGAGTGAGGTTAAAGCAGTTTGTTGAACAGGAAAAAAGAGTGGGTTAGAGAGATACTTAAAGACTGAGGCGAAAATGATTCTAGTTAATTATAATAAGCAGGAAGTAGAAAATGGTTTGACAGATAATTCAGTTTAGAGTCTTAATTGATTGTAGAGATTCTTTAAGAAAGTTCATATATGCCACTTTTATTTATGTAAACAATAAATCTAGCCAAAGTCATAATAATGAAATGGAACACGAATTTTGGGAGATTAAAAAGAGATTCTAGGGATTGAAATGAAATTTGAAGAGCAAACAGTGACAGTTATTAAGAAAAATAATGAAAAATTATTTAACTAATACAAATATATTCAAATGGAAAAGTCCAAATGATAGGGGAAATTTAATGAGAATTATTTGTTCAACCATGTAAATGTTTGAAACATTAGGGTAAAAGTAGGATGCTAGGTTAGAACATATGATGGGAAAAGAATCTCATTGATAAATCAAGCCTTGCTTTAAAAGTGTATTGAAGAAAAAGTGTTAGAAAAATGTGATACAAAACCACAAGACACTAACTAGTGAAAAGTTTATTCTAACCTGTATCAGTACAAAACACCATGTATGGGCAAAAAACAATAGTTTTAAGTGTATCGAGAAGCCAGTAAAGATGATTTATTTTCTTACTTGCAAGAGACTACAGCTTAGCTTTCCTGCACATGTGAATGTCTGTATTATGGTCCAAAAGGAAAAAACATTTCTTTGCTTACTCTTGGCAAACCAGCTCTGTTTGAAACATCTATTAAAATATACATGAATGCCTACTGTGTGTATAGCAAAAAACTCATTAGCCTATTTTTACAATATGCTGAAAAAAATCACTGCACAACTCGAAATTAGTGTATTGCTTTTTTCCTCTTTAAAGTCATAGAGTTCTTCAAGTCCATGTACTAGGTGCTATGCTGAAAAGGTGGAGACTTCATTCTTCGTGGGAAGGAAACCAAGTCAGATGGTGGAATAAAGTTAGTCAGGGTGCTGCTACAGGCGTAATAGGTCTATGTTCTGGGAATAAAGAGATTATAAGAGAGCCAGAAATCCCAAATGCTGAGTACAGGGATATCAGACCAAGAAGTTGGAATCAAAACCTCAGAATACCTTGGGTAGGACTGAAAGTAGAGTGTCGTCTGCTTTAGAACCACCAGACCCAATGTTGATAATCATCTAGAGGTATGGCCTTCAGAGTTCTGATAAATAGTGGTATCTCAGAGTTAATGTCTCAGGCAATCTTGTGGTCCTAATATTGCTTCCTGGGTGGGGGAGGGGGGGACATTTTATGGCTAAGAGATTCTTCAAGAATATCTTGTATGTACTTCTGCTAGGTTAAGTGTTTAACTTAATTTAAATGAAAGGTTAGAGCATTACTTGCGTTATTATAAGTTTCTTAACACTGTGTGGACAGTTTAAAGTGAGTCAAAACTACTTCTCTTTTTGCTATTTGTTGGGCATATTTCTCATAAAAAATATATTGTAACATACATAAGCTTTCTCATGTAATTAAAAGACATTTTACATTTATTTTCTACTCAGAATTACTAGATAAATATATAACATTTAAAATTTTTGAGCTTGTAATTTTGAAAATAGATAATTATTAAGTAAGATTTTTAAACAAATTATTTGGGCTGTATTAGTTAGATATACTTGGTTGCAAATAATTGAACTTGACCACGATAAGCAGAAAAGAACTTATTGGAAAAGTAGATCATATAGAGTCAACCAAAGGCAGGAGAATGACAAGATGAGAGAGTGCCTCCCTTGGGCCTTAGTGGTATGAAACGAGACCCCACTTTCCACTGATTTTGGACTTTCTCTCCCAAATTGAAAATATGTTTGGGTACTGAAAAGTAAAATATCCACTATATCTAAGTCTACTTAATACTATTGATTTATATATAAGTATGAGGTTTTGAAAAGATACCTATGAAACATTTGACCAATGAATTTATCATGATTGTTCAGTCTTTATCCTTAGTAATAATTGTGCTAATTGCTCATATCGAATGTTCATCTATCCAACTGCTGGGAAGTATTTATACACAAGGCATGAGTATGTTTCTGGGATGCAGAGATGAATAAAGGAAATCAGAGATGGATGATGCCCTCAAGGAGCTTACAGTGTAGCAAGGCAAATGAACCAAGTCTTAAATTCACGGTAACAAGTACAATATGTTAAAGACTTTAAAAAGTAAACATTGCTACTAGGCAGAGCATAAATTGGTGTTTGTCAGGGGCTGGGGGTGGAGGAAATGGGGGAAATGGGGACATGTTTGTTAAAGAGCACAAATTTTTAGTTTTAAGATTAATAAATTCTGAGGATCTAATGTACAGCATGGTGACTGTAGTTAACAATACTGTATTGTATATAGTTCAAAGTTCCTAAGAGAGATTTTTAAATGTTGCACCACGCACACACAAAGGGTGACTATGTGAGGTGGTAGCTGTGTTAACTAACCTTATTGTGGTCATCATTTCCCAATATCTACGTATATCAGATTATCGTGTTAATACCTTAAACTTACACAGTGTTATATGTTCATTACATTTGAATAAAGCTGTGTAAAAAAGTTGCCACTAGGGCTCAGAGGGCAGAGGTTACCCTTGAGCTGGAGTAACCATGAGAGATCATGCTGGACTTGGGATTTGTCCTTGCAGTGATGAGGAAAAGGGCAAGCCAGGCCTAGTCAGAAAAGGCAAAATTCTAGATGCTACTAAGTTAGGCAGTGTTAGTGGAGATTACTAATGGCAGCAACAACAACAACAACGACAACAACAACAACAACAACTAATATGTGTGATTCACTTCATAGTTTACAAAGAGCTCCTGGATACGGAGACATACAGTGTAGTGGTGGAAGTGCAGGGTCTGGAGCTAGAAAGCTTTGGTTCTGATTTTTAGCTCTGCTACTTAACTAACTGTATGACCTTGGGGAAGATATTGAACTTCTTGTTTCCTTTCTTTCGTCATCTGAAAAAAAAATCGAGATAATAATAATACCAACTTCACAGAGTTTTGAAGATCGTGAGCTAATGTATGAAATGTGGCTTGATACATAGTACCTTTCAACAATGCTAGCTGAGTTATATATCTTGATCTTCACAATAACATTGTGAGGTAGGAACTGTTATTATCCACATGCACAGATGTGAAAACTGAATGTGCAGAGGGGGTTAAATGATTTATTCAAAGGTACATAGAAAACTAAGGAGTTGAGGCTCAAACTCCATAGCCTGTTTTTTTTACTGCATGATGCTGTCATTCAAATAACAACTAAAACTTAAAGAACATATGAGTTAATTAATTGATGTCATATGTAAGTAAAAAGAATCTGTATTTGGGGAATTTTCATTTAGATTTCCTGAGCTTAAGAGAAATACAAAATGCTAAAAATGTATGTAAGGATAAATAAAAATTGCAGAATTAGTCATCACACTAGCTGATACGAATGCACATGAACAATTAACACTCATTTCATATCATAATGTAATTTTCTCACTGAAGCAAAAATGAATTTTCCCCTTTGGTGGAGCATCAGCTCTGCCTTACTGTGGAGTATGACATGAATTTTTATATCTTTCAAGCTCTCTTGAAGACATATTGAATAATGACATATTTCATTTTGAAAAATCCACTCTTTCCTTTTTCTTCTTGGTGACCACATTCAGAACATTATTCTTAAACTTACTCTAAATAATTTATACTTCTTCTAATCTTCATTTTGGGAATTATGAAATTTTAGTGAAACTATGCACGATAGGATAAAGGTGACTTCAGTGTGCTTGCACTAGAGTTAGGTAGTGCTAGTGAAATATCTCATGCTGTTATTTGGTTCATGAAAACTAATAGCCTTGAGAAATTTAATTTAGAAAGCTGCATATTTTGAGTAATATATAGATTCCTTGACATGTAGGTAATTATTCAATTGAGAGATTTTATATGAAAATGTTAAATTAAATGCTACTGGCAGTTGCTAAAGATTGTACTTTTTAATTATTCTATTTTTCATCCAATGTCTCTTTTTTTTTTTTTGTCATTGACATTTTAGGTTGCTGGCAGAATATTCCTTTACTTCAAATGTATGTTATCATTCCAGGTGATAGAGACACATAGTAGGCACTCGATAAACACTTGTTGTTAAATAAATGACCTTAATTGGCCATTATCACTTTGTGGGTTGCTGCAGAAATTGTTTCGGCTTCAACTTCGCTTTTTCAAGTATGCAAGGGATTTTACTGAGCTTCTCAGCCTCAGTGTGATTAATGAGATTTCTAAGCATGTTCACAGTGGTGCTATCAAATCTCTAAAGTCCGAAACCAGAGAGTTGTTGATTGAGTGTGCTTATGCATCCTCTGAGTGAGGGTAGACAGAAAAAAATTGACTCTCTTAACAGAGCTTAAAATTTCTGACTGAAGATACTTTGAACTGAACACAAAAGCACATGATGTGTTACATGAATGTGACCAAGTATTTGTTGATGCCCACCTTTTAATTTTAAGCTAGAGTTTGGGTCTTCAGTTTTCAAAAATAAATATACACAAAATTACAAAATTGTTCAAGTGTCTGCCATATATAAGCTCTATTTTTTGTGATGTGGTTCTTTATGTATTTGACTATCTCAATTCAATAATTTCAGTGGGATTTCTGAAAGCTCCTTTTTGTTTTTGGGATAATTAGTCACAGTCATATTTGAACATATTTTAAGTATCAATAGTATCGATAGTGTATGGCACAGGTGAAGATGTTGCTGATTAGGTCATTTTTTTCTTTTTTCTTTTGTATAAAAGAACACAGAACTAACTTTTGTAAGTCTTTGATCATGAAGGTGTGAGCTATAACTAGGCAAACCAATGATAAAGGCTTGGAAAAGAACCCACATAATACTTTAGTAAATCATTATTATCATATCTATATGTGAGAGACAATGCTATATTACCCAGATCTTCTGTAGTGTAAATGGTCAGCAGAAACTGGAGAAACTGACACTCTTGTCAAGGTAGGTTTCACAAGCACTTGTTTAACTATCATTAATACATGTGTTTTAAACAGTTCTATAAGTGCATTAGAGAGTAAACTCATATCCATTCACTTAAAATACACTCCTCTCTTTCTAATAAACGGCAGAACTCTTATAAACATGCATATAGAAGTGTCATGCATCTTTATATGTTTTGAATTTGTTTTTAACTTCTTGTGATTGTCTGTTATTCTAAGTTTCCAAGATATTTTTTAATTCTTCTATTTGAAGGTGTTAAATATTTTTTTCTCTAAATTTGATGTTGTTTGACAATTTATGACACATACCCTCAATTGTAGCATCAAATCTGATGATCTATCACATTTGTTCTGGGTCTCTCCACATTGTTGCTATGCTGCTGATTATTACGTTTTGTATGAATGTTTCCCGCAGAGTATGCAGGTTTTTGACGGTGGTAATATCTAAACCATTTACTCTATCTTTAGGTTGTTGACTGAAATATTTTCAGGAATAAAATTAAAATCATTACAGACTACCAGATATTAAACCCAGCATTCTTCTCTAGGTCTGCAAAGCCTTCCCCTGTTTTAGAGGAAATAAATTTTAGGAAGGTATTCTTTCATCCATCATTACTCAGTACATATTTATAAAGTGTTTGCAACGTGTGAGCGAGGCCTGGGACTATGCAGCGGGACTATAGTGGCGAAGGGATAGACACAGTCTCTGTCTTGAAAGGCAACATGGAGTAGCAGAAAGAGCACTGAATTGTGAGTCCTGAGACTTGAGTTCGAGCTCCAGATGCATATTTCTGGCAGTTGTATATTTTGTAAGACCTTGGTTGCCTTATTTATAAAGTTAGATATTATACTAGTTCTATTATTTTTTTTACAACTTGATTTCTTCTTTGACAACTGAAAATTATTTTAAAAGCATTGCATCTTTTTTATCATTTGCTTATTAGTTTGCTATTTGACACTGAAGTACTTCAGATCCTATTCTCCCTTTCTAGCACCAATACACACACACACACACACATATGCACAAACATACATGTGCGCATATGCATACTTTGAAGATCTGTAGTGCTTATCTTAAGGGCAAAGTTTGGCTCTACTCTGTAAATGTGTTCAGAAAACAATATAACACAGATACTGAAGGCAGTTTGTTTTTAACTTGTAGCTAAACATGACATTCAAATGTTAATTGGATGAATAAATCTTGTTCATTTTACAGACATGGAAATGTCAATAGAATAAAACTATTTATCACAAGATAATGGTCTCCTGCTGCCAGATAAATGCCAAGATGAAGATACTTACTGAAAATGTATCAAAATATTCTATTGCTATTTATTGAAAATAAAGGTTGAGGAAAAGTTCAACTTTTCAGGTCAAACATGAGAAATGCTCTGCCTGTGGTAATAGTATATTACTATATCAAACACAATGTGCATGGTAAAGAAACATGAGAAAATTCTAAGAAGGATGGTCTATAAATGAATGTTTTCACTTTGAGGTATGAGCATTACTGGAATAGTGCAATGGGGGCTGGGAGGAGACTCCTAATATTTATTTAGCACTTACAATATCGTATCTATTACAATCTTATAATCTAGTGCTTTTTTTCCTACCAGCCCCCCATCTCTGCTCATACTCTATAAAGTTGAATACAGTGCATTTTGGTTTTGGGGGTAGGGGTTTGAGTAGGTTATTTCCCCAAGTTTTGTTGCATTTGATGACCAAATATTTCTTTGTATTTAGTGATTTAATATACTGATGAGTTTTTTGTTTTTGTTGTTTAAATTATATTGTTCACTTGCAAAGGAAAACAGCATACCCGCAATTCTTGAGGACATGATAGCTCGGAATGGGCCAAGTAGCACTAAATTCTAGCAGTTAGACCACTTTTTTTTTCTAAAAGTGTATTGTTTAAAAGTTACTAGGTATCTCCCTCTTCCTGCTTTCTTTTCTGAACTTAGATATCTATTTTTCCACTTATCTTCTGCCATAGTGGTCTTCATAAAATACATTATTTGAGTGGTTAAGAATAATTGAAGCTGTTTAAACAAAGGAAAGGAGAATTATTGTTCACTAGAGTTTTTGCTAATCTCTTCATGACAATCCCTTCTCAGGTCCCTCCGCCTCTAACATCCCTTTCTCCACCGGGCACAACTGGCTGTTTATGTCTCCCTCATCTGGACTGGCAGGGAATTGCAGTTTTCCTCTGGCAGTGACCACTTTCTTTCTACCCAGTATTTTAATTGTTGATTTACTGTACTACTGATATACTTCTCATAGGTCTCCCAGTAGATGGTAGGCTCCTTACTAGGAGAAATTGTTTTCCTTCTCTCTGTTCCCTATTATATCTAACAGAGTGAGTTAAACATTTCAGAAACAGTCAATGAGAGAGTGAAAGAAGTATGTGTGTGGTCTTTGATTTTAAGGACTACTGGAAGTATTAAGATTTCAGAGATATCCATGATGCACCTTGTTAATATGGGCATCTGTCTAGTTAGTCTTTTGCCTATGCTTGTATCTATTAGTTCTCTCTCAAACACATTGGGATTTTATTTTATTTATTATTATTTATTCATAGAGGCATTGAATGAGCAGATAATTTAACTGCTAGATGGATAGAAAAGAGAGAAGCTTGAATGTTTAAATTTCCTTCAGGAAGAAAATATTAGTTCGTATAGCACTCTTTTGATATATGAATAATATGTGTATTAGTAAGTTTATGAAAAAATCATAATATTCTTCATAGTTCTAAGTAGACACCAAACACCATTATGTCACACGGATTACTGACAATCTTTACCTTACATTTTAACAGATGGAAGACCGTTAGCTCTGAAGGACATTTGGGAAGGAGTACATGAGTGCTATAAGACACGGCTGCAGCAGGGACCATGGGACACTATTACCCAACAGGTTAGAGAATATTTTCATTTTATTTTTTGTAATCCTTTCCTTATGCTCATTTTTTTAAAAATCTAGTTCTCTCTTCTCTACTGTTTTTCCTGTTTCATTCTTTTATATAGTTACAGATTTCAACTCAAAGATATTTTTCTTTAAAAAACCTTCCCAGACCCAGGCTTGGTTTAGCCTCCCTGTTATCTACTCTCATAGCACACTGTAATTTTTTTTCATGGTGCTTATCACATTTTAATTACATATTTGGATTTTTTAAAATTACTGTCTGCCTCTTCCATTATGCTGTGTGCTCTCATGAGGACATACCATGTTTGCTATACTCTTCATTGAACATCCAGCACCAGTACGATACTTATAATGTAGTGAGGCCCAATAAAAATGTATTAAGTAAGTGAGAATAGAAGCAAAGTTAGCGTATACACTAAAAAGATAGATGATTTAGCTGGTATCACCTGTAATGTTTCAAAGTTTCACTCATAGGTACATTTGTAAAATAAAATTAACTGTTGATTAATAGTAGGTTTGCAATAGTGATCTGAGAAAGTAGAGAAAAATAGATCTGTGAAAGTAAATATAATAAATAGATTTGCAGAAGTAGAGAAAATAGACCTGTCAGTCATATAAGTCATTATTACTGCCTTGCTAAAATCAGCAGTTAATTATTTTAGAAATTTGAAAGTACTCATCACCTTGCAACCAATCACGGTCTCCTTAAATATAATTTTTACTTATATCAAAATCTTATTTTTCCAAGGCTCTGTTAAGCTTAATCAAAGATTCTTTTAAAATGACTTTATCTACGATTAGAATTTTCATGCCCTCTTATGTATTTGATCATAATAATGACAGTTTACCTCCCAATCAACATAAGAATCCTTAGCATTTCATAAGCAGTTCTTTGACAATGATTGCAAATGACCATTTTCTAGGTTTTAATTGAGGACAAAACTAGGTGTAAGTATATGTATCTTTCACACTGCCCCTCAAATTAATTTTTTCCTTTTCCTTCCTACTTTGACTCTCTTAGATCAAGCCCTATAGCCTCACCTGGAACAATTAG
>CM053501.1:59092727-59160941 GCA_028627145.1 Eidolon dupreanum | reverse complement strand
TTCCTTCCTTCCTTCCTTCCTTCCTTCCTTCCTTCCTTCCTTCCTTCCTTCCTCTCTTTTGTTTATTACATCCACAGTTTATCAGGGGAACATACATATGAGGCTCATCTTGGGCAGCGGCAAGATGAAGTATATATCCTCCATTCCAGCCTGCCCTTTCAAGCTTATCTTCTATTCCATTCCACACAGTCTCAGCTCCTGCCAAACATAGTCATTAATTACCTGAACCCATCTTGTGCAGTGTGTTCTTGGAATTCTTTCCAGGTTTAATGCCTTCCCTGTTGCCTTTGTTTTGTCTTTATATTTCTTTCTCTTATTCTCTCCTATGTTCCTTCTTCTGAAACCCTGTCAGCTCACAAGAATGGCGCCTTCTGAAATCCTAGTTCTGTAGAACAGGCATGGGTAGTTCCAATGATAAAGGGTAATGAGATATATAAGCAAATCAGCTGTAAAGATTTTTGGCAAGAGCATTTAATTTTATGCAAAGTATTTTAAACTAACCTTCAAGTATATCAAGGTGAGTGCTAAGAGTTTCAACTTCCAATGTCTTGTTAGTGACCACAAACCATCCAAAAACTTATATGGTAGTATCAGAATCCACAGGACCCAGAAAATGTTTGCTTGTAAGAGTGAAGGAAGATAGCAAAGGATAAAGGAAGAGAACATCCAAAACTATATATGTATTTAACTTTAGTGTCTTTTGTCTCAGCTTCTTCTCAGTTATGTTTTCCATTATGTTCCGGAGCTCAATTCTTATCTATTACCTTTTTCTATCTCTAGCAGTCCTGTTATTATGTCCTCAATGCAAGCCTATTGCACAATTCCTGGTGGTCCGTGTCCTTTTGGGTTTTAATTCTATGTTTCTCTGTTCTGATGGGTCACATGAACAAGATTTTGAACTTAACTGTATTTTCTTAGTTTTCTAGTATGACATTACAAATAGGTCTTTTTCCATTAATAGAACCCCTAAGTTGCTAAACCAACCAAATGAACCAATCTATACCTTAACTGTTTTTCATGGAATTGATTAATATCTTTCAATTTATAGGCATTTTAATGTCATATAGATAGTTTATTAGTGGAACATTTTTTTCCTGCCTATCACATAGCATAATAGGTAAGGATCAAATCCTATCACAATAAGTGTTACTAGCTAATACCAAGTGTGGGCCTACTTGATAGGAGGGATGTTTGATATAATGAAACTGTAACATAATTATAACATTTAGATATTCCTTTGGAATTTGTCTTATTAGGATAGATAATAAACTTTATTTAAGCTTTAGAATAGCTCATCACAGTGCATGTACAGGCACTAAAGACCTAGCAAGAGAAACTCGTTGGTTGCCATTGCACTATTTGTCTGACGTTTGATATCATGGATATTTCCTTTGAAGGTCTTGACTTCTAATCTCAGGTTAGTTAATGAGTTGGTATTTCTGTGCTCTTCTTTGTTTGAGATCTTCAAGAGGGTGGGTCTTCACTTTTGTAAGGCCCTATGTGAAGAAAAAATTGTGGGGTGAAGGGGAGGGTGTGATACAGCATGAGGGGAGAATGAGCTGATAGAATATCGGTGGCACCAAATAGGAGACACTGTTTTACAAAATTATACTAAAGAACCATTAGCATGCAGACTGAACGTGATAATAATATCCTGTCCTTTAGAGTGGCTTAAAAACAAAAGCAGCCTTTGCATAATATAAAATGCATTTCAGTTCATTTTCAGGCTTGATTATGCTCATATAGTTTGTTGCTCTTCATCTTTAGTAATCACACTTCTCTTCTCTCAACATTTGTCTTGATGATAAGGACCTGCTCATGTCAGACACGAGCCCTCTCTTTTGAAGACAAACCACTCATGAATCTCATACATTTGATTATGGTGATTACTTACCTGCTTTTGTCCAACATTACAGGCTACCTATTATCTCAACCTTGCAGCCTAATAAGGAACTTCCGAAAAAAAGTTAATAGATGCCGAGGCTGGATCTGCCTAAATTGGTAGAGTGAATATACAATAATGATCGCTGGAAAGTGTGGGCTCTGTGTTTTAGGTAAAGGACTTCTGTGATCTTTGCACCAGATTAAGTTATTAGATAAAAAAGAATACTCTTAATTTTAATCGAAGCTGTGTATGTTTATGTATGTGGTATATAGTGGTCAGATGAGTAATTTTTTCTTACTATCTTCTTATAAACATATACAAGAATAGAAATAGTATAACGTACTTATAAACTCATGGTTGATCTTATTTTTCTGGTATCTCATTTAATCTGGAATTTTTTGGAAGCAAATCCTAGACATCATTTTATCTCATCCATAAATATTTAAGGAGATATTTTTAAAAGATAAGGACTCTACACAAATGTTTATAGCAGCTTTATTCAAAGCAGCCCATGAAAGCAACCCAGGTGTCCTTGTGAATGTGGATGGTTAAACAAACTGTCGTATATCCTTACCATGGAAGATTACTCAACAATGCAAAGGAACCAACTATTGATACACTCGACAACCTAGATGAGTCTCCAGACCATTATGCGGAGTGCAAAAAAAAAAAAAAATCCTAAAAGTTTGCACAGCATATGATTCCATTTATCTAATATTTTTGAAATGACAAAATTATAGATTGGAGAACAGATATATGATTGCCAGGGAGTTAGTAAGAGAGTTGTGGGTGGGAGGGAAGTGGGTTTGGCCAGAAAAGGCAACATGAGGGAAATGTTCTGTATCTGACTGTGTCAATGTCAATATCTTGGTTTTGATAGTATACTATACTTTTGCAGGATGTTAGCACTGGGGGAACTGGGTGAAGGGTATGAGGGATTTCTGTATCACTTCTTACAACGACATGTGAATCTACAGTTATCACAACAAGTTTAATTTAAAAATAAGATAAGAACTCTTAAAAAACATAACCACAATTCTATTATGACAACTAAAATTATAAATTTCTTAATATTTTAAGATAAGCAATTGATGCTTAAATTTCTCCAATTGTTTCATTTTTTTAACAGTATCCAATAAACTTTACACATTAAAATGGTTAAAATCTTTAAGACATATTGAATCTAAGATTCTTATTTTTCCCTCTGTTTTTTTTTCCTTACAGTTTTTTTGCTGAAGAAACAAGTTTGTCCTATAGTATTTGCAGTCTGGATTTTTTTTTTTCCTAATTGTATCTCTGTTGTGTTGTTTAGTGTTTCTCTGTTTTTTTCTATAAACTGGCAGTTAGATCTTGAGACTTGATCAAATTCAGGTTTGGCTTTTTGGGCAAGAATACTTCATAGATTCTGGATACTTCTATCTGGAGGAACATGAAGTCTGGTTATTGATCTTTTTTTTTTTGTGATATTAGCAGCCACTGATTATTGCCTAGATTTATTAGTTCATTCGAGGCTGCAAAATGACGATGTTCTGATTCTTTTATTCATTATTTATTAGTTAGACTATTTTAATGACAGTTTCCCTCACCAGTTTAGTTACCTTAGGTATGCTTTGTATAGAAAAGGGATGAATACTTGATTCTTTGTCTTTATATTCTAGCTTTCAAGATAAGCTGATTCTCTAGCATCCTCCCAAAAGTGATCGAGAAAGTTTTTTTATGTATCTTTATGAACTCATGGATATAAATGTTATAAGCATTTCAATTTATTGTAATGATTATCTTTATTGATGCTCAATTTGCCTTTTATTTGACCAGAGAAAGTCTCTTTAAGTTGGTTCCTGAGCTATTTTGATATAACCCAAGCAGCTTTGCTGGTGTCTTGCTTTTTGATGTAACAAGTTGTATATTTATGTTATGTAATTCCTGCCCAGACATGGGGTCATCCATTTTCAAAGTAGTCTTGCTTGCTTTCAGAGCCTTCATCAAGGTGCCGGAGCCAGAGTGGATTTGACTCAGAGTACCACCACTTACTAGCTGCATGACCTTGGGCAAATTATGAAGATTCTCTTATATTTTTCATTAAAGATAATGATAGCATCTATAGAGAAGTGGTGGGAAGACTACGAAAAAGAGGATTTTATGTAAAACTCAACCTGTCTCATATCTCCTTTCAAATGTATTCTTTTAATCCCTGAACTGTGTGTATTTTGAATTTGGAAATCAAGACTTCTGAGGAATTTTGTTTTTTGATTCCATATGCCTAGGCAAGGCTATCTAAATACAAGTAAATGAATGGCATTGGGTGGATAAGAAACTCTTTGATTATTTTTTTTCATATGATCCCATGTAAGTACTGGGTTAAATATTTGTAGGGGGTGGAATAGGAAGAGCCTGTGGAGTACACATTTTGCATATCCCAAATACTGCTGATTTCACTTTGAAGACTTTACATGTCTAAAACATGCAAAAATATGATAATAACTTTCAGTGAGTTTTCATTATAGTTCCATCATAAATCTCTCAGGGAAAAAAAAAATCAAAACACAACAAAAAACAAAACTCTTTAGGTGCCTTTTGGTGAATAAATTGCTTTTAACTCTCAGTAATACAGGAAGTCACTGGTTAAGGATTCTTAAATAATGAAGCTTGATATGTTGCCTGGTGATTTATAATGATGGCTGATAAACTGATGATTTAATTGTGCTTCCTCTAGTAATAATCTTAAGTGCTCCAGTGAAGTTCCAGTGATTGGCTTTCTTCTGAACTCAGTCTCCCTGGAGTCTTTAGGCATCTCTTTTACACAACATCCGATAACTGACTTTTAACTGTTCCTATTTTAAATAATACAAATCAATTAAAACACACAGCTGTTTAACAAAACTTCTTGGTGTTGGTATAGGTCTCGGTGGGTATTTCCTGATGGCTCATAATGACATCAATTTAGTGCACCTGGTAGGATCTGTGTGAACTGGAAGTGGCTTAATTCTTAAATGACAAGAAAATTAAGAAGCCTTTATGGATTGCTGCTGCTGCTTCAAAATCACTGCCAGCTCCATTCTGGCTCTTTCATGGTGGAGTTTTATTTAAATGGGATTGCAGACATCATGTGATTGTTTTCTCTGTAATTTGCTACTAATTTGTTCATTTTGAGTTTCTTAGTATTCATTGTGGACATTAATAAGTCACATCAGTGGGTGATTTTATAAATGTAAATGTATATCATGTATACTATGTGTAAATATATACAATATATTTACAGTAAATGTGTCTATCTTGCAGACTTTTGTTTTAATAGTACACAGTGATTCTACTTCACTTCACTGTCTTAGGAGAGTGAAATATGTTTTCATCACATCTCACTTTCTTTGGTATCTTAGGGTAATGATGACAGTGTTTGCATTTGTAATTATTTTTAGATTGTCAGTCTGCACGTGCATTGTGACTTTTAATATTTATTGAATGCTGATGCCGTGGGTATCTTACATCATCAAAGTGCTTCACTTTCCATATTCAGTTTTTTTTTATCTTTCAGAAATGTCTACTGTCACTCACACTACATTGTGCTTTTCTTGTTTTGTAGTAAAAAAGATTTTTATAGATTTGTTAGTTCCTCAGACTTTACCTACATTAAGAAATGTATTTTTAAAAAGAAATATATGAAACTTCTTTGTCATTATCTCTAAACAATTAACTTTTCTCAATTTTTTGGGGCTTACACCCTGGAGTGTTTTTGGAATAACATTCATATGAAATTCTATTTAGGCATCGGTATACTATTACTTTCTCATCCAGCTTTTACTTTCTAAAGTTTTCTGACCACTAACCACTAATTTAGTGTTCAAATTAATCTAAGTAAAAGAGGGGATTATTTATTATTTAAGGCCCTAGTCTTATTAAATTAGTTCTTAAGATGTTTTGTTTTATTCCACTTCATTGAGACTTTAAGATAGTTAAACAAGATATGTATTTCTTATAAGTAACTAGATTATAATGGAGTATTTGGGTTTTACTTCTATAAATTGAAGTTTATTTCATGAGATATTTAAAACAAGAGTCTGGTTAATGTTCTGTTATATGTATATCTGGCTGAGCAGAATATTGCTTAGCTTTTTACCATCAAAGTTATACTTTTGACTTAGCACGTGCCTTGATTTTACACAAAAGCTTTCTTTAAATAATTTTCCAGCATTTAATTGATTCTCGAAATTTCTGTTCCCCCAAAAAGGAACAGTTTATAAATGTAAAAATAAAATACTATTCAAAATGTTTAATAATTTATTTTAATATTACTCATCTTAGCACATTTCATTTTGATAATTACCTACCATCAATTTTTAATTTTTAATAAACATCTTAGTTCCAAAACTTCAAGTTTGAGGAATATTTATATTCTCATTTCCAGTTTTTGAGAAGAAGGTTATCGATGGGTGGGTGGTAAAGCTGCAGCTTGAGGTAGGTAGAGCAGCCTGGGGAATGGGAAGGCAGTGGAAGAGGAATTCTGCAGATGCACTTACCCAGACAGCTTTTGAGTCCCTTGTAGTGGAATACAAGCTTTTT
Source organism: Eidolon dupreanum (assembly GCA_028627145.1). Classification (NCBI taxonomy): domain Eukaryota; kingdom Metazoa; phylum Chordata; class Mammalia; order Chiroptera; family Pteropodidae; genus Eidolon; species Eidolon dupreanum. The sequence goes on along the minus strand of CM053501.1, from coordinate 59,154,499 downwards.
AGGAAAGACACTATTTGTTTTATCTTATTTTGGCACAGTGGTTGCTGCACATTCATAATCTATAATGCAGTTATTACACCTTTTTATTCCACTCCCTACCTCCTTTAGCTTCTCTTTCGCCTGTTGTTTTCCTGACTTTTTTCCATGTCAGCTGCCAAATTTTCCATACTACATTTGAATTCTATATTTTATAGTTTAAAATTTGGCCAGTATATGGAGATTATACTAAAGTATATAAAGTATTTGTGCAAGTCATTGCAATCATTTTATTGTATGCCAATGCCATTTTTTTCAGGTTATAATTTATTTTTACTTCCCTCTGTCTAATCTGAATTTCAAAAAGATTTCAAGTGGTGTATATATGTACACTCTAATCTAAGATTAATACATATGCTATAACCATCAAAGCAAGTGAATAAGGACTAAACGATGGAGGAGAAGGAATTGTAACACAAAACCTAGGCTAAGGAAGATTCTGAGCTTTCTAAAGCAACAAATAAGTGAAAGGGAAAGCTAATTAAATCCACGGTTTTCATTCTATTATAGAAGGGAGCAAACAAGTTTATCAGGAGAGACAAACTATTTTTCTTATATTAAATTTTAGAAAGATAATTTTACAAATGTGAAAAATTGTCTCCTTTATAGGTACCACTTAAACCAACTTTAGGAGATGGGGAGGGAGAGAGTGATGCTCAGTGTCGTTGCATAATGTACTGCGTGTGTGTTGGTTTACACTGTACAGGTCCTAATTAGCAAATTACTGTTCAAACTGAGCCTGCAGATGTATTTTGAGTGCTTAGAAATTTTTTGAATTTGAATGCCTTTGGACTGGATATGTACTCTGTAGTTGATTATGGTCACTTCTCTGCCCTATTGCCTCATATCCTATCTATTTCACTTATGCACTTTGCCTGCCTGTCTTCTAAAGGCACTTGAGTTTGTTTATTCCTATATTGATAAAATATAGAAAGAAAGAGCTTAGATATTCTGTGTAATTCTGAATGCGTGAATTTCAGTGTGTATCTTGGACTAGCCTCAAATAAAAGTACTATCATTGGGGATTAAATTTTTTTAATAACTTATTTTTTCCTGATTAAAAAAGTAATACTGATAATTTTTAATAAAATACCAAATAGTATAAATAATAAATGTTACTCATAATCTCAAAAATTAAAAGTTACCACTATTAACCTTTCAGTGCATAGCTTTCTAAAATATTATATATTTATATAATTATGTATACATATATAATACATATATTCACACACATGTATATATTATAAATGAATATAGACAAACACAAATGAGATCATACTACGCACCTGTTTTTTAAAACTTACATCATAGACAACTTTTCATGCCAATGCTTAAATACACCTAAATTTTTCCTTTAATGGCTGCACAGAATTTCATTCTAAGGCCATCATGTAATTGTTTTAATCAATTTTATGTTGTGAACATTGAATTCTTTTCCAATTGTTTGTATTATAAATAGTTCCTAAGTGAACTTCCTCGTACACATAATTTATGCAGTTGTCTGATTATTTCTTTGGAATAAATTTTTAGAAGTGGAATTGGTGAGTTAGTGAATATTCACTTTCAAAGATTTTGTTAGCTATACCCATGTCAATCTCAGAAAAGGTGTACTCCTACCAGCAATATATTAGAGAGCCCCTTTGAACCCAAAGTGCTGGCCGACACGGATCATAATTGTTTTTCTTAATGTGTTACAATCTGCTGTCAACCAGGCTTCTAATTGGAGTCATGTATCAAAAACTTTAACACTAAGTTACTGATGAAGAGCCAAAATGTAGGTTGTTCCTGCAGTTGATTGGCACATACATATTAGACACTGAGGAAGTTAATATTTGGTCAGAATTAAAGGGTCTGATTTCCATTCCTGCCAAGACTGAGCATTGTCTCTACTGTCCCCAGGCGGCTGCAGACCTGCTGGCAGGGCCAGGACTTTTCTTTGTCAGCTTCATTATATTTGTGCAAATGATTGAACAGGGTCCGTGGAAACTCGTAAGTCCTGCTCCTTTAAGCATGGAAAATAGAATCTTGGACTGCAAGGTTTTTGGGAGCTGAAGTTATGAGTCATCTATCTTACCCAGATAACAAGACTTGTATGGAATATTTGAGTGAGTAAAATTGTGTTGGACTGGGCCTGCCAGGATGAGGTAACTATAAATATATCCCCTCCCCCCAAATAATTAAAATGTTAGCATTTTGAATACTTTCAAAATATTATCCATTTGGGTCCTGAAGAACATCTTTTAAAGCTGACAAATTTGGTTTTGGCCCAGTTGTGCTTTGGCACAGTGGCAGTAATTGGCCACAAGATTAATGTATTCTTTAAGTGGAGCAGGTCATCACCATAAAGATGAGTGCTTGTCTTTCTGTTTGCTGTCACAGGAAATCAAGTTCTTACTTCTTCTAAAAGCTCTATGAAGTTGGAAATAAATTTAAAAACATGGGGCTTGAATGAAACTCTATTATATAACCTTTTAAGATTAGAATTTATCTTGTCTAAAGATTATTCCAGTAACAATAGCTAACATTTAGGTAGCATTTCCCAAATACCAGGCATTCTTCTAAGTACTTTACACATATTATTTCATTTAATCTTCTAAATACCTTTACTAGGTTGATGCTACTTTCCATACTGCTAAGTTGTAGTAGCAGAATTGGAACTCAAGGAGGTGTACACGAGATCTCGTGTCCTTAAGCTCTGTTTTAGCTCCACCTGTGATGCTCATCTCATCCTCAAGATGGTATCATATGCATGGACCCCTTTGAAAATATGATGAAAACTTTGGAACCTTTTCCTAGACACACAAAATTTTGCAGCCCTAATCAGAAGACCCTTTCCACAGGATAACCCTGAAACTTGTAGCAGCTATGGTGGATTAGAACTTAACATCCTTTCCATCCTCCTTTTCTTACACCCTTCCTGTACTGCAGACACTGGAAAGCTAAAACACAATTCTCCATTTCTCTCACGGAGAGGGAGCCCGAATTTAACCATATTAGATTTATCATATCAGATGCATTTGTGTAGCATTTGGAAAACAGAAGCGTGTGGAGGTTGCACTTGGTGGAAGCACTGTATGTAGGTCATGGAGGTTATCCGTGTGGCTCCAATCTCAATCACTAGCTGTGGCAGTGTCAAGAGGCAGAGTGTCAAGGAGCAGTCGTTTTCTTGGTGTGAATTGCAGCAGGTATGGCATGGCCCTGGAGGTGGGAGGTGGCTGCAGTAGAGGCAGGTTTCTGATCATGGGAATGGGGGTGTGATTCTAGAATGGCAGATTCTTGATCTGAGAAGAGGCAGTAGGTTCCATAGTTTTCAGTTCTCCAGTGTGGCTTTATTAATTGTCCCTGGGAAGTTATCTAGAATTTGTTTACACAGCCCTCGCAATGAGAGCTTCAACTAGTCAGAGTAGATTATGTTTTTTGCAACTGAATCTTGACTGGTATAGTGACATACAGCTGTACCCAAAGGCAGTTTTTTCAATAGGTTGAGAGTTTGGGACTGAAGTCGGAAACATGTGGGTTTATCTTTAGGTTCTTCTACTTATTAGCAATGTGACCAAGAACAAGTTATTTGACCTTTTACCTTCCTCATTCACAAAATGGGAAATTATTTCCATACAGGGACTATTATAAAAACTACCCCACTGGGTTGCTGAGAGAATGATACGACTTAATGCATGTGATGTTTTTAGCATAATTATTGGCATATACTTGATGCTAAGAATGTGAGCTGTTATTGTCATTAATCCATAAATATGTGAAAAGAAGAAGACATAATTTCTTTTCTGTATAAAATATACCCAAGCAGTGGTCAATAGAAGAGTTGTTGAGCTTCACAGTGTCCTAGAGCAGTATATTCACAGGCCAAGACTGATAGCTTATGGAGAAGAAAGCTAATATAGAGCACTTAGGGGTTATATTTACTTAGTTAACTAGATAAAGTTTTGTACTTCTCATTCAAAAGATTTAAAAAATTCTGGTAGCAATCTCCTCTCTCAGGAGAAACATTTTGCTTTAGAGGGCTATTTTCGGCATGCTGTTTTTTATGGAATGTGGTTGCCACTTAACGGGAGGACCGTCCCAAGCCTGCGTGAGCAGTGAAAGTACCCCATCTGGGCCTCAGTGAGAATCCATCTCCACATGCTTTTCCCTGAGCCATGCCATGCATTCTATAATCTGTACTTGTTACTGGGCTTGTGGCTAAACATACAGCTTCTTATTTAGATATAGATATATGTGAACCTATCCTACAATACATCTACAATTGAATACAGATATTGTAATCAATTTTGTAAACCATTTGTTGATGAAAAAAGTTGAATACATGTCTAAGTACCTTCCTCTAATCAATATGTTCCTTTCTGCCAGGCTTTCTTCCCTCCCCCCCATACCCAATCAATATTCAAATAGTCTTTAATAACCAAGAATGCTTTGGCTTGTCCCTCACACCCTCACAGGGCAGTTCAGGCAGATTTTTCCATGAGAAGACGGCCAGAACAGTGAAAGCCTTAGACCTCGGAAGGTTGCTTATGTAACCTATCTGAAGGTTCCTAATGTCTTCTTCCTCTCCCACCTTGACTTACAGGTCATCATCATACAATCAAATCAATTGCAAACAATTGTCAAATGAGAAAATACTTTCAAGAGCCCTGAAAAATGGTGATTTTTTATCCTCCAAAGTCCATCTCATAGGTAGAAATAGTCAGTGAAATGCCATTATTTTCCACATTTTATTACAGTTTATCATGGGCATGTTTGACATCAATGCCTTTATTACCACCAGAAAAAGCCTAATGATCAATAGTGCTGGTCTCTTGAATATGTCAATAATGTTTCCTCTTGGAGTTGGATTTAAGAGAACTAGGTTATAACTTTACATGATCTTGGCCACTGTTTCCCCATTGATCAAAATGGCTATCCCTAGAGTTGTGGACCAGAGGGAAACAATCTCATCTGAACAAACAGGTCTTCTGCTGATGAAGCTTGAATCAAATCATTATCATTTCATGTACTCCAATCTCGTGAAATTACTATGCCAGCTAATTTGAGTTTTACTCTGAGATCAGGAAAGCCCCATGGTTAGTGTGGCTATCTGGGGGCCCTTCTATGTGTGTGTTAGGATGTACGTGAGGGTGTGGGGGGAAGAGAGGACATATTTGGAAGAGGCTAAAATAAGTAGATGAGTCTTTGGAGCCCTCCATCATACTTCAATCAAAATACCTTCACTTTCTCCTGTTTTTGTGTTCCTTGTAAGGTTTTATTTACAAAATGTTCTGCTGCTTTAAAATGTTTGAAAACATATGAACTAGAGGACATATTGTCGATATAATTCAAAAGACTGTCAACTTTAAGCTAGGCAACCATCATTGTCTTATTCCTCTTCAAGGGGCATTCTAGTTTTGAGCCTTGTCAGGTCTATCTTTTGAGGGAGTTGAATCAGGAGTATATAAGTCTGTATTGTTTCTAGCAGGTCAGTCAGAAAAAAACAATCCTTTTTGTCTTGACTGAGGTCAGTGTGGACAGGCTTGCCTTTGCATCTGCTGAAGTGATTTTGTGGAATGATTGAATAAATGCTTCTTAGAGTCCACAGCCTTGGATATTACCAAGTTCGTTCTTTCAAACTGAGGAAACTTCTAAAAACTAATGGTATGACCCAGAGGAAGGAGATCAGGGTGTTTGAATTTAGCTCCAATCCTGGCACTTTATAGGAGATGGACTTTTGGCCCTCTGAGTATGTTCTGTAAGTTCTCTTGGAGTCAGAAACTATAGCCAGTCAACTTCAGAAACTAAGGGTCTTAAGTTTCTATGGCTGCCAATAGCGTCTGCCTTGTTTTTTAAGCCAGCTCAACTCACTTGTACCTTAGATAAAGATAGCTGACCTGCACACGCACCAAAGTAGCTCAGGAAAACTACCCAGGACGTGCCTTCTTCCTTACTTGCATGCAGTCTGCTTTCACTACTGTCTCATTCCTGCCTGGCCTGAAGTACTTGGTTGTATAACACTAGTGTTAACATCCTGTGGTTCCATGACCTTGGTACTTGAGAGTGGTCTTACTGATGCACAAACCTCAGCTCTCTCTAGTCAACATTGGCTTTGGTTTTGGTTCCCTGTGCTACTTGAAGAAAAATCCTCTCTTTTTCTGGCGGACTAATAAGACTCTACCCCCAAACTTGGCAGGATCTATCTAACCATCCCAATCCTCTTCAGTCAAGATTGGACAGAGACTAAAAAAATCTAAAGTACAACATGACTAACCAGTCATTCTGAGATGGGGGTTTTCCAGACCAGTTCATCTAAGGACGAAAGTGACTTTCCAGGTGGTGGTTTGGAAATCACGAGAGCTCTTTATTTTATGTACGTCTGCCTGTCTCTATAAATAAAATGATTTGTGCACCCATACCAAGTTCATATTCAGGGGTTCGGGTGACTGACCTTAGTTGAGTACGAGTGCCCTCAGAACACTTCTAAGGGCTGAAGTTTAGCAGGAAGTAAAGTCCATTTCCTGACCTATGAATGTTCTCTCCAGGTCCTGGTTAATGCATGATGTTACACACTGTGTCTGTGGAAATAAGAAACCCTTATATATTCATAAGTGAAAAGAAGAGGAAATTTCGGAGGCAGGGACCAGAGGGAAACAATCTCATCTGAGTGAACAGGTCTTCTGCTGATGAGGGACTGGGCCTGGAGAAGGTTGATTAAGGGGATTTAGCTAGTAACAGAGTGTATCTCCCTTAGGGTTTTCATTTAACTTCCCTGCCTAAATTCTAGATTCTATTCATAGATATTCTGACTAAGTAATACCAGGCCATATATAGGTGAGCAGAAGAAACCAGATTTTCACTTAATAAACAAAACAGAAGACTAGGCTGAATCTGCACATTTTCTATATGTTTTCTGTAGTTTTGCCCTTAACTTTAAACTCAATCCCAAAGGCAGAGATTTTACAACCTGAATCTGGTCTAAGAAGTTATTGCTCTCATTTCATAACATTCTAAGGACAGGCAGTTACTATATTATAACTGAAAAAAAAATTCTTAGAAGGGAACAGTACTAGAATAGTTTCTTGGGATTTAGGGACTTGCTTGAAACTTTATCTAATTGCTTTTTTGCTTGACTTTCCACTTTGACTTTTCTGAAGACTGAACATTCTAATTTTGTCAGTGAAAGTATTACTTAATGGTTAATATGATCATTTACCTTTAACTTCCGGTAAAGAGCAAGATGTGCCCTAAATATTTCCAGGTACATGTGCACATTCAGCTCTTACAATGATATATTATGTAGCTAATTTTCCTCTAGTTTTTCTTGAAAATGTTTCAGTTAAAAGCCGACAGGTTCCTCTGATCCCTTATCTCTGTCACAGGGATCCTTCATTTCTAAAGGCTAATATTGATTTCTTTATAGAAAGAAGTCTGGAAAAAAATTTGAAATTTAGGTGGAAGTATTGGATGATTTCTATTATTAGTAAAAGAAAACAATGTAAGAAATCTCCCAAGTCAAGCAAGTTTCACCAATATTAATTAGACATTTTTCTAGATGAACATTTACTAATTTTTCTCAAAATATGAAAACTGCATTTATTTCATAGTAGAATTTGTGTGCTTGTGAGGGACTATCTCAGACTCTTCTTTTTAATTAATAAATTCCTGAAGTCTTAATAACTAGAATGTGAGTCATTAAAATATGTTAAGAAGCATAGACTTTATAGCAAGAAGGAGATAGATTGAAGCCTAATCTAACCCTTATGAGCAATATCCTAGGGCAAATTACCTAAAAATCATTTGCCTGATGTTCGTAGAGCTACACAAGCTTTCTTTTGGTTAGTACTTGTCTGATAAATCTTTCTCTACCCTTTAATTATTCATCTCTTTGATTCGCCCCCCCCCCCAATAAATAGAACATTATTTTTAAAAATTTACATAGAGTAAAATTCACTTTTTTTTCTTGGTGTACAGGTCTGTGAGTTTTGACAAATGAATAGAGATGGGTAACTCTCACCACAGATTAAGATACAGAACAGTTCTTTCCCTCCCGCCACACTCCAGCTGCAGCCCCTTGTAGTCGACCCTTTTCCTACCCCAGCTCTCATTCTCTGTACTTACGTTTCGCCTTATCTAGAAAGTCATATATGGATTTATACAATATATAAATAGGGTTTTGAGCCTAGCTTCTTTCACTTAGCACAGTGCATTTGATGTTTATTCATGTTACTGTATATATCGGTAGTTTGTAAGTTTTTGTTGGTGAATTGTATAGTATATTCCATCTTATGACTATACAATGTTTTGTTTATTCATTTACCAGCTGAAGGACTTTGAATTGTTTCCACTTTTTGTTAATTATAAATTAATAAATTATTATTAATACTGTAAACATTTATTAATATCTTTTTTTTTATTGACATAAGGGTTCATTTCTCTAGGGTAAATACTTAGAAGTAAGGTTACTAGTCCGTGTGGTAAGTATTTATAAGAAAATGCCAAACCAGTTTCCAAAGTTTCTGAATCATTTTGCATTCCCACCAACAATTTCTGAGACTTCTGGTTGCTCCACATCTTTACCAGCATTTGCTATTGTCAGTTCCAAAATTTATTTTAACCATACCAATTAGTGTATAGTAATATCACAATGTAGTTTTATTTTTCATTTACTTAATGACTAATGGTGTTGAGTATCTTTTTTTAGTATATGTGCTGCCCTTTGAAGTGAGCATGAATATCTTTTCATGTGCTCGTTTTCCATTTCTATATTTTTTTTGGTCAAGTGTCTTTAAAAATGTTTCACCTATTTTTTAATTGAATGCTTCATATTCTTACTGTTGGGTTTTGAGAGGTTTTTACATATTTCAAACAGAAGACCTTTACCAGATATGTGATGTACAGACACTTTCTCCTAGTATGTGACTTATCTTTTTATTTTTTAACTGTGTTTTCACAGAGCAAAAGCTTTTAAATTATGAAGTCTAGTTTATGAAAAAAATTTTAGTTTTACTTTTTATGCTTATCAAAAAATTTTAATGTACTGTACCTTTAGTATTGTGTTTTTGCCTAGCCCAAAGTCACAAAGATTTTTTCTAAACATTTTACACTTTTGTGTTTTATGCCATGTCCACTTTGAATTAATTTTTGTATAAAACGTGAGGTATGGGTTCAGGTTTATTTAATTTTTTTTGCATATGGATGTCCAATTGGTCTAGCATAATTTGTTGAAAAGACTATTCTTTCTTGATGGAGTTGCCTTGCACCTTGTCAGAAATCAATTGACCATATATGAGTGAATCTATTTTTGGGCTTTCTTTTCTGTTTCATTGATCGGTTTTTCTGTTCTTTTACCATTACCGCACTGTTGTGCTTATTGTAGTATTATAGTAAGTCTCGAAATCAGAGTGCAAGATTCTCAGCTTTGTTCTTTTCAAAATTATGTCAGCTATTCCTTTGGCTTTCCATACAAATTTTAGAATCAGCTTATCAATATCCACAAAAATTAGAATTTTAATTGGAATTGTACTGGATCTATAGATCAATTTGGGGAGAACTAACATCTTAGTAATGAGTCTTCCAATATGTGAAGAGATATAACTCTCTATTTTTGTATGTCTTCTTTGCTTTCTTTCATTAGTATTTTATAGTTTTAAGCATACAGATACTATATATATTGTCTTAAAATTTTACCTAAATATTTCAGGTCTTAATGTTATTGTAATTCGTGTTTTTTTTTAAATTTTGAATTCCACCGTTCACTGTTATTATATAGAAATACAATTAATTTTTATGTATTAGTCATGTATCCTGAGACCTTGCTAAATTCACTTGTTAATTCTTGAATCTATGTTCTAGTTTTTTTGGGTAGCAGGTATTTTCTATATTGAAAATTGTGTTATCTGTAAAAAAAAAAAGACAGTTTTATTTCTTCTTTTCTAAACTGTGTTCCTTTTTTTCCTTCTCTTGCTATATTGCACTAGCTAGAACTTCCAGAATGATGTTGAATAGGGGTTATGAGAGCTGTGTTGATTGATGATTTTATATGTCACCTTGGCTAGACTATGGTACCCAAATATTTGGTCAAACATTATTCCAGATGTTTCTGTAAAGGTATTTATTAGATAAGAGTAACATTCGAATCAGTAGAATGTGGGTGGGCCACATTCAGTCAGTTGAAGGCCTTAATGGAAAAAAGACTCACCAACCCAAGCAAGATGAATTTCTTCCAGCAGACTGCTTTTGAACCCTAAATTCAACTCTTCCATGAGTTTTCAGGCTGCTGGTCTACCTTCAGATTTTGGACTTGCTAAAGCTTCCACAATCATGTGAGCCAATTTCTTAAAATTTTCTCTTTGTCTCTGTCTCTGTCTCTGTCTCTGTCTCTGTCTCTTCCTCTCTCTCTCTCTCTCTCTCTCTCTCTCTCTCCCCCCACCCCCCCAAATCTGGCTGTACACACAGCCACCCTGTTGGTTTCATTTATTTGGAGAACCGTGATTCATACAAGTCCATATCTGTGCCTTTTCCCTGATCTTAAGAAAAAACCATTTCTTATTTTTCTGTTAAATATAATTAATTATATTTTCCATTCAATATAATGTTAGTATAGATGCCCCTTTCTAGATGCTCTTTAAGGAAATTTCTTACTTCCCTAACTTGATGAAAAATTTTTTAAAATCATAAATTGATGTTCAATTTTGTCAAGTGCTTTTTATATCGTATGCTCATATGATTGTTCTTCTTTAGTCTGTTAATATGGTAAGTTACATTGATTAATTTTTGAATATTGGTCCCAGATTTGCAATCCAGAGATAAATTTCATTTGGTCGTGATATATTATCTTTTTTTATATATTTTGGCTCTGTCTGATTTGCTAATGTTTTGTTGAGGATTTTTGCATTAATTTTTATGAGAGATATTAATCTATAGTTTGTGAAGTTTTTTCTTGATATTTTTCTGGAGACATAGTCTTGGACCTTTTTTATATATCCCCACAAGTTCAATTTATATTTTAATCTGTCTCTCTTTCTCTCTCTCTCTCTTTCTCTCTCCAGATTGAATAATTTATCTTGATCTATATTCAGGGTTTCTAACTTGTTCCTTTGTCATCTTCATTTTGCTAAAGGGCCCATCCAGTGAGTTTTTAATTTCAGATAATGTGTTTTTCAGTTTCCATCTTTTTTAAAAAAATATTTATTTGCGAAGAACTTCTATTTTTCTTTTCAAAAGAGTTTGCTTTACCTCATGTAGCATGTTTATCATAGCTACTTTAGTGTCTTTGATAATTCCCATATTTGAGACATTGTGAGATTGGCACTTGTCTCTTCCCTTGAGAAATGGTCAGATTTTCTTTGTTTATTAAATAATTTTGGATTATATCCTGGTCATTTGACTATTAGGTTGTGAGATTCTAGGTTCTGTTAAAATCCTGAAGAGAATGTTGATTTTCTTCGTTTATTTCAGCAGGCCACCAACCCTCTTAGTTTGAGACTGTAAGTTCTGTCTTATCTTCTGTAAGCTGTGTTTCCAATCTCAGTTTAATTTTCCAAGCATTTGTTATGCTTCTTTGCTTCTCTCCTTTGCATACACTTCTCAGGGGTTGGTGGGAGACTTGGATTATAGTTTAAATTGCAGTTCAGTTTTCAAAGCCTTTGCTAGGCTGGTTGGATCCGCACATGCACAGCTTGGTAGTGAGCCTGGGACTTTTATCTAGTTATACACAGAATTAGGGTATCCATTTCCCCAGTTCTCTACATTCCATGATTTCTCCCACACTTTCTAGATCTCAGAGGCTCCTTTTCCTGGCCTCCTGGCTAGAAAGACTGGGGCCACCCTCGGGGCAGGACTGTGAGAGAAAGAAGGAAGGAAGGAAGGAAGGAAGGAAGGAAGGAAGGAAGGAAGGAAGGAAGGAAAGAAGGAAGGAAAAGAAAGACAGAAAGGAAGGAAGGAAGAAAGAAAAGAAAGAAAGGAGGGAGGGAGGAAAAAAATCATGGGGATCTCTGCCACCCTCTTCAGTTTGCAGGGCCCTCTTGCCCCGGTTATCTGGCCAGTGAGGAGTTTCTCCCAGTGTTTTTGTTGCCTGCACTACTTGCATAATTCCACAGTGGGGCAACTCTTGGGTCAAAGCAAAGAGATAAAAGAGAAAAAAAAATTATTCCCATGAAAGTTGTTCTTCAAGTTTTGGCTACTCTCTCAATCTGCTACTATTGTACCTATTGTACTTCAGAGTTCTAGAGTAGTTGCTTTTTAAATTCTGGTGTTTTACCTTTAATTAATGGGAGAGAAAAGCTGTAGTGGGCTTACTTCATCATGGCTGACATAAGAAATGTAGTGTCCTTATGTTTGAGTGCTATATACATAAATTTCATCATATTGCTGTACTTTTAAAAATCCAGTCCATAATTTTTGTGTTTAAACCAGAGAGTTTGATCTGTTATTTGTTCTTATTTGTTCTTCTATTTGTCTTACCTTTTTGGTTTTAAGATGTAGCATTCTTCTACATCTTAAGGAATGATGTAATTTTTATGAGACTCCTTTTTGAAAATCTCTAAACTGAGATAAGAGGATCTAAGTAGATGTTATTTTAAAGATTAAGATAAAATATTTGATATATCTAGCACAGTCCTAGCTATAGTCGATTTAATTTAAAAATATTCATTGAGCACTTATTATATGATTGGTATGAGAATATACATAAATTACTGCTCTAATAGAGCTTACATTTATAGTGGGGGAGATACCAATAAACAAAATAAATAAGTAAATTACGGAGTCTGATAGAAGATTAAAACTGCTATGGAAAAAAAAAGCAGGGAAGGAGATAGGGAAGACAGTGGTAGGGTAGAGTTGACAGTTGTAAACAGACAAGTTAGTTCTCTTCTGTATAAGAAATAATAGTGCTTTATTCATTGCATGTTTCATTTGTATTGCATTTTATGTGTCATTTTGCAAAGCATGTTAATATCTCATATTTTATTTTTATTCTCATTTAACAAATGTAGACCAGACTTGTGCTAGACTCTGGGGTACAATAGAGAGCAAAAACAGACAGGGCATCGCTATGAAGTCTTTAGGGCTCTTTCTATATTATTTCCATATTAGATAAAGACAGTGTTGCCAATTTATTTATCTTTTCCACAGATATTTCTTTAATTTCCTTATGTACCAGACACTATAGTAATTGATAGGTTAGCAAGATAGACATGGTCCCCATTCTCATAAACCTTATAATTTAATGAGACAATAAAAGTTTAAACAAACAATCTCAGCTTCCTATAGCCATTGTATGGAGAAGATTGGAAGGGAGCAAGACTAGAGGCAGTAGATCAGTTAGGAGCAAGAAAACCCAAACATAATATTATGATGGCCTGGACAGGGGCGAAGGTGTGTGGAAATAAAAGATGATACTAGAGAAACTATTTTAAGAAGTAGAATTGACAGTGTTGTGGAAATTGGGTGATGGATGAGACCATTCACGGAGGAGGGATGGGATGGTTCAGTTTTCAAGATCCTAAGTTTAGAGAGCAGGCAAGACATCCAAGTATCATGTTTCTGAACTTCATGACACATGTCAAGAATAGAAATATGGATTTGGAAGTTATCAGCAATAAATAGTAATTGAAGCCATGAGAATAGATGAAGTCACCCAGACATATGTCAAATGGAAAGAGAAAATAGCCTAAGAAAGAATTCTGAAGCATACCATGAGCAGAAGACTTAGATGAAAGGCCCCGAGAAAGGTGGCCAGACCTGTAGGGGAAACTCCAGGAGCCACCTGGAGCCTAGGGGGAAGTGCAGTATGAGATGAGCATGGAGTGCTTGGAAAAGCCTTACAAGAAAAGCCTGCAATTGCTTTGTTGGGCAACACAAGGTCATTTGTGTCCTTGTGGTGAATAAAGATTGTTGTGGTTTGTCGTCTGAGTGGAGAGATGAGGAAGTAGACACAGAACTAATAATCCTTTCATTAATTGGAAAAGGAAGATAAGATTATTTTTGGAGAGGAAAATGGAGGGGAAGTGTAGCTTTAATTTCATTGTAATTGCTTTGTTTGTTTTCTGCATGGAAAGGAATTGAGTATTTTAGAAACTGATAGGAAAGAGCCAATAGAGAGGGAAGATACAGGAGGAAGAGAATTGAAAGAGCAAAGTCCCAGAAAAGGTAAGGGTGATGGAGGGACAAGAGATGGCTCTTCTTTTTTAACAGAAGTTATAGAGAATAAGATATGGTTATGGATTCAGATGTATTTTTAGTTTGGCAAGAAAAGGGTATTTTATGGTTTCTATATTTTCTGTGATGTTGGAAGCAAATTCATCTGCTGACAGAGAGGGATTTCAGAGCATTCGAAAAAATGGAGATTTGACTTTCTTCCATGGGGAATGGAAAAGCAGACTAGAGAAATAGGTCAGGACAAGGAGTAGGCATGGAGGTCCACTTGAGTTATGCCAAGCTTGTGATCTCAAGCAGTGCTTGGCAACCTGGATGCAAATGCAAAATAGAGTTAGCCAGAATTAGAATTTCACCAGGTGTTAAAATGGAGAGACAGTAAGCAAGGAATTCGAGAATATAGGTAAGAAAGTGATTGAAATGACAAAGAATAGAAGCTATATTTAAAACAAAATGCATTTTTGAATTTTCATTTACAGTTGGCATACGATATTACATTAGTTTTAATATTATGTAGAACTTATGAAGTGATCACCCTAACAAATCTAGTACACATTTGACACCATACATAATTATTACAATATTATTGACTCTATTTCTTATGCTATATTTTACATCCCCATGGCTGTTTTGTAACTACTAATTTGTATTTCTTAATCCCTTCCCCTTTTTCACCTCCCCAACCACCCTCCCATCTGGCAATCATCAAACTGTTCTCTGTATCTATGAGTTTGTTTCTGTTTTGTTTGTTTGTTTATTTTGTCCTTTAAATTCCAATGTAAGTGAAATCATACGGCATTTGTCTTTCTCTGTCTGACTTACTCCAGTCAGCACAATACCCTCTAAGTCCATCCATGTTGTTGCAGATGGCAAGGTTTCATTTTTTTTTTGTTACTGAGTAATATTCCGTTGTATATATGTACCACCTCTTCTTTATCCATTCATCCATTGATAGACATTCAAGTTGCCTCCATGTCTTGACTATTGTAAATAATGCTGCAATAAACATATGGATCTACATGTCTTTTTGAACTAGTGTTGTGGGTTATTTCAGATAAATACCCAAAAGTGGAATTACTGGGTGTTCGTCTCTTGTTATGGCCTTTGTTTTAAAGTCTGTTTAGTCCAATATAAGTATTGCTACTCCATTTTTTTGGTTTGTTTTTTTTTCCCATTTTCATGAAATTTTTTTCCTCCACCCCTTTACTTTCAGTCTGTGTGTGTCTTTTAATTTGAAGTGAGTCTCTTATAGGCAGTATATGTAAGGGTCTTGTTTTCTTATCTATTCAGCCACCCTATGTCTTTTGATTGAAGTATTTAATCCATTTACACTGAAAATAATTACTGATATGTAGTTATTGCCATTCTATTATTCATATTTTTTTTATCGATTTTTCTTCTTTCCAAAGAAGTCCCTCTAACATTTCTTATAATACTGGGTTGGTGTTGATGAACTCTTTTAGCTTTTTCTTGTCTGGGAAGCTCTTTACCTATCCTTTGATCTTAAATGATAGCTTTGCTGGGTAGAGTAATCTAGGCTGTAGGTCCTTGCTTTTCATCACTTTGAATGTTTAATGCCATTCTCTTTTGGCCCACAAAGTTTCTGTTGAGAAATCAGCTGACAGTCTTAGGGAGCTCCCTTGTAGATAAGTAACTGTTTTTCTCTTGCTTTTATGATTTTTGTCTATCTTTAACCTTTTAATTATGATGTGTCTTGGTGTGGGCCTCTTTGGGTTCATCTTATTTGGAACTCTCTACGCTTCCTGGGCTTATATGTCTATTTCTTTTGCCAGGTTAGGGAAGTTTTCAGTTATTATTTCTTAAAATAGATTATCAATTCCTTGCTCTCTCTCTTCACCTTCTGGTACCACTATGATGCAAGTGTCAGTACGCCTGATGTCCCAGAGACCCCTTAAACTATCCTTAATTTTTGGATTCTTTTTTCTTGTTGCTGATCTGATTGGGTGTTTTCTGCTACCTTATCTTTTAAATCGCTTATTTGATCTTCTGCTTCATTTAAATCTACTGTTGAGTTCCTCTAATGTATTCTTCATTTCAGTTGTAGTCTTCATATCTGACTGGGGTTTTTTGTTTGTTTGTTTGTTTTTTTATGTTTCCTATCTCCATTTTTATGTTTTCTACCTCTTTGTTGAAGTTCTCACTGAGTTCATCTACTCTTCCCGTAAGTTCTTTGAGCATCCCTTTAACCAATGTTTTGAACTCTGTATCTGGTAGATTGCTTGTCTCCATTTTGTTTAGCTCTTTTTCTGGAACTTTGTTCTGCTCTTTCATTTGGGACATTTTTCTTTGTCTCCTGTTTTGGCTCTTCACTGTGCTTGTTTCTATATATTAGGCAGGACTGCTATGTTCTCTCAGTCTTAGTAGAGTGGCCTTATGTAGTAGGTATCCTATGGGGCCCAGTGGCATAGTCTCTCTGGTCACTTGAGACAGGTGCTCCAGGTGTGTTGCTTGTATATTTTGGGTGTGCCTACGTATTATAGTTTAGTTTTGGTTGCTATTTACATATCTATTAGAGGAATTTCATCAGCAGGCTGACTGGTTGTGAGAACTGGCCACTGACTACAGTAGAGGAGCTGTTGTGCAGGGGCCGACCCTTCAGGACAGGACTCGCTTTAGCAGGGCTCTGGTGCCTGCCCAGTCTGCCTTTTGGATGTGTCATCCTTGGATATGGCCTCAGGTGATGCTCTGGCTCCTCCGAAGCCAGACACAGGGTGTGCTGGCCCTGGGGCCTCCTGGGAGGGGCCCTGCCAGCAGGCCAACCATAGCCTGGGCTGTGCCCAGGGCCTCCTGGCATGAGCCACTGAGCAATCTGCAGGTGGCTGCCACTTGCGTTGGGCTTTGAGGGGCCTCAAGAGGCCAAGTCATGAACCAAGGCTGGCTTCCACTAGAGTCATGCTTGGGACTGCTTAGCAAGGGGTGTGGGGCAAGAGGAGGCCAGATACTACTTGTGAAACTTTGAGAGATTTTAAGAAAGTCCGTAGCATGAGCCAAGACAGGCCATTTATGTGGAAAAGCCACTGGAAGCCACTTGGGTGAGCCCACAAATTGGGTAGGGCTGAG
The DNA here is from genome assembly GCA_028627145.1 of Eidolon dupreanum. Classification (NCBI taxonomy): domain Eukaryota; kingdom Metazoa; phylum Chordata; class Mammalia; order Chiroptera; family Pteropodidae; genus Eidolon; species Eidolon dupreanum. Next base: position 59,137,243 of record CM053501.1, on the reverse strand, counting down.
TCTCAGGGAATAATCAGGACAGGGCAACCAGGTTAGCCAGGTTAATGGAGACTCAGATATGGTGGCCACCTGTGTCAGCACGCTGGGAGGAGGGAAGGCTCAATAAAGGAATGGTGGCCTCTGCTAGCACTTCTATCTGGGAGAGAGCTGTCCCTCTAGTCTCCATCCTAAAGCCAGACAATTCAGTTCCTCCCTGTATGTCCCTCCAGCCCTTCAAGCTGCTAGCACTCAGATTGAGTGAGTTTTTCAGTGAGCAAGTCTATCCTCGGGCCCTTTAAGAGGAACACCTGGGATTCCAGCAACCCTCCATGTCATCCAGCCACAAACTCTGCTGATTTTCACAGCCAGAAGTCATGGAGACTTCTCTTCCTGACACTGGAATTTGGGGCTGGGGAGCCGTGTGTGTGATTGAGACACCTCACTCCTTGGGGAGATCTTTGCAGCCAGGCTATCCATCCCGATTTTTAACCACCACACATGGGTGTGGGGCTAGCCTGTTCAACATCTCCACCCCTCCTACCAGTATGCCCTTAGTTATAGGACTCCTATTGAGATGATTCTCAATGATGGTTGTTCTGTAGTTGAGGTGTAATTTTGATGAGGGGAGGTGAGCACATCTTGACCCAAGAGGCTAAGTTTAATTAAGGTTGAGGAGAGGTGAGCTCATAGTTACTGTGGGCCTAGAGATTCACATGAGGTCAAAGAACTGAAATCTTGCAAATCTCCTAAGACAGCTGAAAAGATAGAATACTTTGGTCTGAGAATGGTTATAGAGAGAGAATGATCTTTGGTGTTGATGAGTGCCTCAGTGTGGTTATTGGAGTCCTTACCTGAAGTGGAAGTCAAGAAAGAGAGACCAGAGTGTTGCATGGGCCATCCACATGGAGGTAAAGTCACCTTGGATGATAGTGCAACTTGATGTAGAAGGAAAAACTATGAATCAAATGCTAAAATCTTAGAGAGGCTAAATCAATAAATAACAGTGATAGGAGTGAGTAGAAGGTTTTAGAACCTGATGGCACATATGTCAAAGGAACTGAGTTTTTAAAATATTTTATTGTTAAAGTATAACAGACATTCACAAAAGTACACAGATCAGATGTATACAGATTATTAATTATTACATGGTGAGTGATTCTACCTGTGTAGCCACCATTCAGTCAAGAAATACATTTCTAAAATCTCAGAAGCCCCTACCTTATTTCTGCTCCTAATCACTTTCTCTTCCCTTCTCCATAAATGAAAGGTTGGTTGACTTTTGAAACCTTATATTAGTTTTGCCTGTTTTTAACCTTTATGTAAATGGGATCATATAATGTGTATTGTATTCTTTTATTCTGATTATTTAAGCACAATGTTTGTGAGATTCACCCGTGTTGTTGCATATAATAGGAGTTTATTAATTTTTATTGCTGCATAGTACAATATTTCATTGTATGACTGTACAACAATTTATTTTTCAACTGTGATAGACATATGATCCTTCCCCCTGCCCCAAGTTTTAGCTACGATCATTCTATGCATATATGTATGCGTTTTTCTTGGGTATATACCAAGAATAGAATTGCTGAGTTATGAACATGTTCAACTTTAGAAGGCAGTACCAGTTTTCCAAAACAATTGTATCAATATACACTCCCATCAGCAGTGTAGGAGTTTCAGTTGCTCCATATCATGACCATTGTTCAATATCATCAGTCTTTTAAAATTTAACCATGTTGGTGAATGTGTTTTTCGTATTTCATTGTGTTTTAAATTTGATTTCTCTGATGATTAATGAGGTTGATACATTCTTTTATGAAGTACCTATTTACTTATTCTACTGGGTGGCCTGTCTTTTTCTTATTGACTTGTAGGAATTTTTGCTATATTTTGGGTATGAGTTCACTGGTGAATAAATGTATAGCAAATAGCTTCTCCTACATGGTAGCCTGACTTCTGATTTCCTTACCTGGTGTCTTTTGATAAACAAGTTTTTAGTTTTAATGTAGTCTAATTTATGAATCTTTTTCTCTATTTCTTAGCCTGTTTGAGATCGTCATCTACCCCAAGGTCACGAAGATAGTCTATGTCCAGTGCTGCATAATAGAACTTTTTGCAAAGATGCAAATGTACTATATTGCTGAATGCAATAGTCACTAGCCACATGTGGCCATTGAGCCCTGGAATATGGCTAGTGTGACTGAGAAACTGGATTTTAAACTTTATTTAATTTTAAATAGCCACATGTGGCTGTTAATTGTGATATTGGGCAGATTTATTACCTAGATGTTTTATGATTTTAACTTTCAGATTATTTCTGTGAACCACTGGGAACTGTTTTTTGCTTATGGTATAAGGTATGGGTTAAATTTCATTTTTGTATCATATGGATATCCAGTTGACACAGCACCATTTATTTAAAAGATTGTCCTTTCCACACTGTTACTTTTGTTGCATATTAAGTTAACATAATATGCAGAGGTCTGTTTCTGGATTCTGTTTTATTTAATTGTCTGTCTTTATATTAATACCACACTATCTTTATTACTGTAGGTTTATAGTAAGTCTTGAAATTCAGTAGAGAAAGTTGCCCAATTTCATTCTTTTTCTTAGCTAATATTGACTCTTTTAATTTTCATTTAAATTTTATTAGCAGCTTGTCAATTTTCACAAAATTATGCTGGGCCTTTGGTATTAAATTTGATCTAGAGATCAATATGGAGAGAGTGAGAATTTTTACAATATTGACCTTTTCAATATATGACTATGGTATATCCTTTCATTAAATTAGTTTAAAAAATTTTTTAAATATGGTTTTATAGTATTCTATTTATAGTTCTGGCATATTTTTTGTTGAATTTTCTTAGCTTCTTGCTTTTTCTAGGGCATCCAGTATATTGTTGAATAGAGGTGGTGATAGGGGCAACTCATTCCCAATTTCAGAGGGAAAACTTTTGATATTTTAAATATGAGGTTTGCATTACGTTTTATTGTAGATAGTGTTTATTTGATTAAGGGAGTTTTCTCCTATTCCTCCTTTACTAAATGTTTTTGAGATGTTGATTTTTTTTAACCAAATGCTTTATCTGCATCGGTTGAGGTGATCAAATGATATTTTTCTGTTTTACTTTTTTAATATGGTAAATTACATTGATTGATTTTCAAATGTTCAATCAACTTTATATTCCTAGGAAAAATATATTACTGGATTTAGTTTGCTAATGTTTTGTTTAGGATATTTTCATTCATATTCATAAGAGAACTTAGCCTGTAATTTTTCTTTCTTGTAATGTCCCTCTCAGTTTAGATTGAGCATATATTACCTTCATAAAATGGGTTGGAAAGGCATCTTTTTCTATCCTGTGGAGTAGTTTATGTTATGTTGGTGTTATTTCTTCTTTAAATGTGTGGGAGAATCAATCAGTGAAGCTATCTGGAGTTCCTTTCATGGTAAAGTTTTTAATGTCAGATTCAATTTCTTCAAAAGATATGATACTGCCCAGCTCTCAGTCTAATTGTGTCTTCTTTGGCTTTCTTTTTTTCTCTGGCTTTCAGGATTAACTTATTGTTTTTTTGTTTTGTTTTGTTTCTTTAACTATTGGTGTTTTTTGTTTGTTTGTTTGTTTTTTAACTATGTGTTATAGTCCTTATATGTATCTTTCTTGAGATTCATGGTTCCCTTTGGATGTGTGGCTTGATGTTTTTCATTGGTTTTTGGCTGTTTTCTCCTTAAAAAATGTTGCTTCTGCCCTAGGCTCTCTATCTTCTCTTTTGGTGACTCCAATTTTAGGTATTTAAACCTCTTCACCATATCTCATGTTTCTATTAGGCTTCGCCCCAACCCTACCACCCCATTTTGTTTCTCTGTGCTTCATTCTGGATTTTTTTCCTGACCTATCTTCCAGTTTCATCTCTGTAAATCTGCTCTGAAAGCCTTTCATTGAGTTCTAAATTTGAGTTACAGTATTTTTGGGTCTAGTGTTTTAATTTAGTTCATTTAAAAAATTCCAGTTTTCTACCAAAACACTTAAAGCTTTTCTTGAAAATGTTAATAGAAGTCTGAAGTCCATGTCTGCTAACTCCTTTATCTAAATCATCTGAGTTATTTCTATTGTCTGTTTTCTCTTGGGTTTTGGTTAAGTCTTTGTGTGTGTGTGTGTGTGTGTGTGTGTGTGTGTGTGTGTGTGTGTGTGTCTTATTTTTTATTAGGAGCCAAATGTTGTGCATATAAAATACAGAAATAATTTAAGGCTCTGTAAAATGTTACTTGTTCTCTGGAAAGGACTTATTTCTGTTGCAGGCAGGCAGCTAGCTTAGAGCACTAGCAATTTCTGGTCGCACTGATCCAGCTAAGGATTGAGATGTTCCTAAGCTGGTCTTCAGTCACTATAAGGGCTGATTTATTTTAATTCCCTTACTTTTGATTTTCCAAATCCCATCCAAATCCTCATGTGTTTCTCCCTTATTAGACCCTGAACTTTCAGAGTCCGCAGTCACAAAGGAAAGGCAGCTCCAAACGCCAGGCTCACTCTGCTGGGCTTCCTTCTTCTCTTGATTCTTTGTCCTACAGTCCCATATTTTTATACTTCTCTGGTGCCTTCAAACAGATTGTTAAACGTTTTCCAGCTTGCCTCGTTCCTGGTGGGAACCATGCTGGACACGGAATCATTTGAGCTGGGGCTTTTGAAGCGTGGCTGGGAGAACGGTTGGGAGCTGGCAGTGGGGAGGGATGACACCTGCCCCACCTCCAGGCGCTGAGTTTCTGTTTGAGGGCTGTGAGGGAAATAGAGTCATTAGAGGCTGTCAGAGTTTAGTCAGGACAAGAGTGAAAGCATATATATGAAGAGGCTGAGAAAGTTAGAGAGTTTGGAGGAGGGTAGGGTTAGTGTAAAAGGTGTATTTCTCTCTTCTTTCTCCCCCTCCCCTGCTTTAGGATGAGTTGGTTGAACTAGATGACATCTAAGTTTCCATGTAATTTGAAATTCTAGAATTCTGTTAAATGAACTGGGCTTCCATTTAGGTTAATTTAGAAGTTTAATTAGAACTTAAAGTTTCTCCTGTAGAGATAAGGAGGCTTATCATCATAAAGAAAACTTTCGGGTTTTAATTTCAGTGCAATAGCTCCCACTTGTAAAATACTGAACAGCTTCTTTCCATAGTCCACAATGGGATTCTAAAATTTTAAGTTCAAAGGGAACCAGTTGCAATATTATCTGCTAGGAATTTACTATTCTATGAATCATTGTATAATATACATTTATGGAAACTGTTTCATTTCCTCATATCTTATACTGTATGATTTTATTATTTCTTATATATAATCTACGAGTTCTGGGTTTTTCTCTGCTTACGATGTAAGTGCCTCCACTCATCTGACCTCTCCTCATGCTCATTCTCTTTTGTCCTTTCCCTCCCCTGACTCTGTTTTCCACTTCTCCCTCCATGCCATACTTTTCACTGTGTTCTCTAGAATTCCTCTTTCATGGGGAAAAAGCTTCCAACATTCTCAGCCTTTCCACTAAATATTCATTTCAGCTATTGTCCTTAACTGAATCTTGGCTCTCTCAAGAGGATCCTGCTTCTCCTGTGGCTTTCTCTCTCCTGTACATCTCAGATGCTATTTTAGGCTCATGACTCCTTCATCTTTCTGTAAAACCTCCAGCTTCTTTAATGTCGGGGCTAACCCACTGCCAGTTCTCTTGATTACTCTTAGGAACTACTTCCTGAGACTCCCCGTTCACATACTCATGTACCCCTACACTAGCAGTCCCCCAACCTTACTGAGCCCTTCAATACATTTACCTCTCCACTTTTTACTATTACTACCTCTGCACCTCACTGTTCTCACTTCTCACCATACCCCGTGTAAGTTCCATGGCCCAGGCCAATAATCATTCTCTTTCAAACCCTTTAATATCTTATATCTCTTGTGTTATGCCCATATCCAAGCAATTGAATATCTCTAGAGAAAAATCACAAAACCACCTTGTCAAGGCTTACTTCAAAGTGATGACCACAAATCCCAAAAGAACACACAGAACTGTCAGGTCATTCTATGTCACTCTCTTAGTAAATTCACTTTCCCACTCTCTATTTCACACATTTTTTTCTTTCATGGCTCCAGCTCCCCTTTCCTCTCAGACCTCACAATCAGAATAGGTACAGTCAGGAGAGAGCCACCTCATCTCAGCATCAGTGCTCACGCCTTTTGACATCTGTACCCACATACTCTGCCTTAACTCCTATTGCTGTGGAAAAAGTGGACCTGCCCCCTTTTGAACCCTAACCCCTGCCTTGAGCCGTGAATTCTAAACCCTCGTACTTCTCAAGGATGAGTCCCGCAGTAACATCTTTTTTCTCTTGCCTCATCATGTCTCCCTGCCTCCCTGTCACAGGATCCCTCCCATTGCTATATAAGCATCTTTATTTTCACCTATTTTGAGAAACCTTCCCTTCAAAGATTATGAATAGGAAATTCCCAGACAGGTAGAAACAAGCCTCTTAAATATTTCAGAAGATACTCAAGGTCACTCATAAAAAGAGTAAAGCAAGTAAAAGCTACACTGAAATGACATTTTTAGCCTACCATATTAGCAAAAATAGAAAAATTCGAAAACATCATATTGAGAAGGTTACTGAGGAAAGGGTATTTTCGTATTATGCTGTTGGGAGCAAAGAGGTACAGCCTCGATGGAGGTCAGTTTTGACATTATGTAGAAAAATTACCAAATAAATATGCCCTTTGGCCTATTTCCCCCAGCGGCCCCAGTTCATCCTGTATAAGCTCTGTACGCGTTAGAGAGCCTCCAGCGCTTTGCAGACATTCTGCGTCTCCCTTCTCTTCCAAAGCGGTTCTATCCAGTTCCATGTCTTTACGTACCTTTTATATGTCAGTGACTCTAAGGTTAAAAATTCATCTCAGAGACTCCTGCGCACTCCAGATTAGTTTATCTAAAATAGTCTATGTGATAGTTTGATGGTGTCTCAAGCAACAGTGGCCCAAATAGGATTGATTTTCCTCCTCCCTAAATCCACTCCCATTCGAATTTACCAAGCCTTTTTCATTTCAATAAATGATTCCATTATCCTCCCAGTTTCTCAGTTCAAAAAAATCTAGCAACATCTTTGCTTCCACTTAGTCCTGAAATTTTTCCCTTTATTTATGTCTTGACTTGTTTCCATTTTTAACTTATCTTAACTCAGATATTGACTTTGCTTCTCACTCTCCAATTTCTGTTTTAAGCTTCCCGTATGAACTTGAAACAAGGTATCGTTCTCCACGCTAGGAGGCTGATTCTTCCTGACTATGGTCCTGGCTTATCATCTCTCCCTGCCCTGGCTGCTTCCAACTACCTGTTACCTGTTCTGTCTGGTGACATTTCTTCTTCTGGCCTTGCTTTAGCTTTTTAGGTAAATCTCGGAGAGAATGCTAGCCAGACTCTTAAGTGACTGATATAAAAAACTTAGAATGCCAATGTATTAATTTATAATTATGAGTTATAACTGCCAAGTGAATGGGAAAGCTTGTGTTAGCTGATCAGCATTGAGGAAGATTATTGGAAACCATCTTGTAAAGAGAGTGTTATCTGGTGAGCCTAGAAGCATGGCAAGAAGAGGTAGATGATTTTAAAGGTAATGTCTAGCCTATATGGCTAATTCCACCATACATGTTCCTGCCAACTAGTCTAGTTACTTTGTCATCTGGTCTACTAGAATGTAGGGTTCATGAGAGCAGGGTCCATACCTTTTGTGTTTAACACATTGATGAATACTCCCAGAGTTCTCTGCCCTGTGTTGTGCTATGTCAGACTGCCAGAGTCTGCTCTCTGACTTCCATTTTCCCCTGATTTCTGCTAATTCTCTATCTTCTGCTGACACATTCTTTCTGATTTTTTCAAACCAGAATTATGCTCTCTCCACATTGGGCCTTAGATATTGTCTTTTAAAGTAACTTAATAAATTTGATCACAAACATTCGGAGTTGATTCCACCAGTTTAATTATGAAGCTCTGCCTCACTGTCAGCTCTGTGTCCTGCCTAAATGACTCATTGGTCTAATTGTGTGTCCAGAAGCTCAAAGAGTAAGACATCTGCTCACACCCATGGACTTCCACATAGTAATCTTTGAACACTATTTCATAATCCATAGATATTTAAATACTAATGACAAGATATTTCTAAAAATGTAACTGATTTTCAAGAATAAAGATTTAACACCAAAGGAATGTGGCGCAAAATTTGAAAACAATGTAAATAAAGCTGACTTTTTTGATAGGTAAAACTAGAACAAAAAATAGGCATGATAATGAGCTAAATATGATCCCTTGTAAGCTTGAGAGGAATAATTTAGTAGAAGCAGGTGAAGACTACTAATTTACAGAAGATTTGCAGTTGCATTGTTGTTGCAACAATTATAATTGGGTTTCAATTATAATTACTATTATGATTAGACTAATGGGATAAGTTTATTTTTAATATGAGAAAAATATATTCAAGGTTTGTTCTTATCCTTCCTGTGTAAAAGAATCTCAGTAATAAATGTCACTACTACATATGCCAGGGCTCTTATTGTTGCTGAGAAGAGGCCTGTCAGCCCCTCAGAGTGGGAGATCATCGTTCTCACCAGGTTATGGCTTACCAAAGGCCTCTGCGGAGGAGTGTCTTTCCCAGGTAGAGGGGCTCTCTCATCAAATGGCAGTCAACACTCGTCAGAGTTCCTTTGGGGAACCAAATGGAAATTGGCAGCCAGGAAACGCACACAGGGTGATCTTTCCTAGGCCCAGAGGACAAGGACCACGTGCGTTTCATTCTCCACAGCATTCCCAGTGCCTAGCCAAGTGCCTAGAGCATAAAAGGCTCTTGTTAAATATTCACTAAATAGGATGCATGATTAATGACATTACGCATTTTAGAGCTTTTTTATTTGTTGCTGTATAACAAATTACCCCCAAATTTAGTGGCTGAAAACATTTATATTTTTATATTTTCTGTGGCCAGGAAAGTAGGTGTGTCTTACCTGGGTCCTCTGGTCCTCTCACCGGGCTGTGGTCATCACAAGGCTCCACTGGGCAGGACCTACTTTCTTGCTCACTCATGTAATTGTTGGCAGGACACAGCTCTTCATAAGCTGTTTGACTGAGGCCTCTCCATAGAGTGTCTCACAACGTAGAATCTTGCTCCATCCGAGTGAGGAAGTGAGAAGGCAAGAGAGTACCAGCAAGAGAAAGATGCTAGGACATTAAAAGTCACAGCCTTTTGTAGCCTAATCATGGAATTGACATCCACCACTTTGGCCACGTTCCATTCATGAGAAGCAGATCGTTAGGGCCAGCCTACATGCAGGGAAAGGGGATTCCACAGAGGGATGAATACCAGGAGGTAAGGGTTGTTGAGCCATTTTAGAAAGCTGCCTACCAGATATTGCATTTTCCTTAATGATGATAGTCTCAGAAAAAGAATATTAATTTTTATATGTATATTTAAAAAACATTTGCTTAAACATGCCATATTTGTTAAGAAACATTAATTCACTGTTATCTGAAATAAATGAAGGTTAACACCGATAAATAGCACCTGCATTGACCGTATTTTAAAAATATTTCCAGATTGTTAAATTGCAATAAATAATGACCTTCTGAGAATTCGAAGACCTAAATACAAGGGAGTGTATTGCAGCAGGCTTAATCAATGTTTAGTGATAATGGAATGTAAAATCGAAAAGCCAAGGATAGAAATCAAATTGCCTTTTTGCAGAAAAATCCTCAATAGTTGAAAAACTGCTCTATAAAACTAAAGAACAGCTTGATGATTTAGAAAATAGAAACTGTTGAAATATTCTGTAGATCTGAGATATGTCCCCACTGCTTATTAGCTTGTCTGTTTGGGAGCAAAGAGGAAGGGCAACAAAAAGAGATTCAAATTAGTGAATTTTGCTCTGGCCCTGAGCCACACTGACTTAGGACTATTAACTCTAAGTATATCCTGGGCTAAAAATAAATCTTCTGCCCTTTTATTTTCAAGTGACTTTCCTTCTCCATCTCTAAACCAGAACACAGACACATATTATTAATTTATTTCCAGACTTACTTGATGGACTCTTTAATAAATGGATTTTTATGTTTATATATGGACAAATTATTCATTGTATTCATAGTAATAGTATTGTTTTAAAACAACATTATAAGTTAGTCACCTCAGCAACTTGGATGACTTCGAGAATCTTAATTGGATACATATAGAATGGGAGATCAATGGCAGACTGGCAACACTTCAGCAAAAGCCACTTCTAGATACTTAACCTATGACCAGGAAATGTCTCAGCCCAGCAATAGATTATTCTAATATGCCTAGCCAATAAGATTCATGATGTTAGTAGTTTTAATTAGATTTATTTGAGTTTACAACTATAAGAGTGAAGATGCTAGCAGCAACTATACCGTCTTTTTACTTGAAACCGATTTTGTAGAAGCAAAATGCTTAACCCTTCTGTAAGAATGTTCAGACCTGTAGCGAAGTTGGAAAGTCATGAGCTTTGCAATTAGACAGACATCATTCTCTGTGTAGTCTCTGGTTAGCTGTGTGACTTTGAGCAAGTTACCTAACTTTCCTGGAACTCAGCAACCTTCCACATACAATGGGAGAGATTATGGTGATGATGATGGTGATGGTGATAATGACAGTTGCAGCAAATATTTATTAAGTACTTGTTATGTACTAGGTGCTGTGTCATATTTATGTGCATTAGCTCATTTACTCCTCATAATAACTCTATGAGGTATAAATACAATTGTTATCCCATATATGTCCTATTACACACACACACACACACACACACACACACACGCACAGAGGAATTCTTTTAATCTGTCCATTACATGGTGATTCACCATTTTTAACGTTAGCTACCCATAGCCAGAACCATAATCACGAGTTTTGGCTAGACTCTGCCTCTCTTCTAGTGAATGAGGCAAGTTCCTTGAGGAAGCTTATATCCCCACAAATGTATAGAAGTTGTTTTGTTTTCTATGCCATGTAGTTCCTTTCTGCTATAGGTTCTAAATGTTTTTTTCCTTCAATTCCTAATACTTTTCATTATGCTGACTCCTTGAGTGTAAATAACCTTGAATTCACGTGTCTTATTTCATCTTTGAGGTGTGTGTGTGTGTGTGTGTGTGTGTGTGTGTGCACGCACACGCAGAATGATCATCGCTATTATAATTTGCTTTATTAAAAAAAGTTCAGTTGTTTCTGGTACCACAGCCAGGATGGAATGCTGGAGTGAGATGCATCATCACTGGAATATGTCAGTTTCCTTCATCTCTTTTTACTATCCAAATCAGGGGCTATTTTCACATGAATCCAGAGTCTGTGCTTTTTCTAATATGTAGTTAACAATCTGAATGACACATTCTTTATAGTACCACAATAATTCTGTCCATTACATCACTTAATTTATGAGAGTGCTAACACCAAAATCGATAAACATTATTTCTGAAATGTCAAGAGTGTTAATGGTGTGATTAAAAAAGAAAAAGATTCTAAAATCTCTCTGCACAGAGCCCTTTGATATACTGTTGGTGAGGCGCACCTACCCAAAGCTGTGATATGGAAGACTTAAATCATTAAGACTCCAGTCAACTTTAAAAATGTGTGTTGGGAGCTATTTTTAACCACACGAATCTTTTGTGCCATATTGTGGAATTCTGTTAGCAGAGAGAGAGAGTGAGAGAGAGAGAGAGAGAGAGAGAGAGAGAGAGAGACTACATGTCTCAGAGAAGATTGTCTCAGGTTGTTTTGAGACATATCAACAGTTGCTAAGAAACCATCGCTAATGCTTCTGGGAAATTCTGTAATATTTCACTTAGAAATTGGGAGCAATTTTTTTTAGCAAAGCTTCTTAGACAAGGAAAGCATATGAAGGGTGATGTTAGGGAACAGTTTCAACTGGAAAAAGTATTTTAAAGTTTCCTAGAAGATTGAGTTTAAATGGGGTTTCTCAGCACCATGTACTCGCCTCTTACAGAATCCTGGAAGCTTTCATTTACATCTGATTTTAGAACAAGTAGCATTTTAAAATCTGGTCACATTTCAGTTTATTTTCCATGATTGATGCTTTAAAATGGAGATTAGTACTTCTTTTCACACAGAGAATTAATTAGCATGCTAGGATGGTGGTTCCACTGATTCTCTTCTCTTTTAGAGAAAAAGCTATATTAATAGTAAACATTTAATAGGCGCTGACTGTTTAGAAGGTTCTACAGAGACATAATCTTGGCGTGTAATGGTTATATACCTAAATAGTCCTCTCTGATTAGTTGTGACATTCTAGATAGTGAAGACACCACTTTCAGATAAGCTGATTTTAACTGTACTGTCTGCTCTACATGCTTTATTACTTACGGGTTATTATTAGAATCTGGGGAGAGGGTAGCACTTATTCATTTTTTCTCTTTCATTTACATGCATAAAATGAGCACCTATTATGAGCAAGAAGCTGTGGTTAGTGGTAGAGTTAGGACACAGTTAATATACTGTCCTTGCCCTCAAGGAATGTATATTCTGATGGGGAAACAGTTTTGCAAATAAGCGTTGCAAAACAGCAGGGTAGGATCCATCCTGAAAGTGCCATTAAGGAGCTCAGGAAGAAACAAGTGCAGTTTTCCCTCCTGGGAGTATGGGCAAAGAGGCCTCATCGATGGAGTAATCCTCTGGCTGAATGGGAGTTTTTTGGTAATACGCATGGGGAAAGGGGTACGAGGGAGGTGCGTTCAGGATCCCAAAGGCATGAGCAGAGAATATGCTCTAGTCAGTCTTTAATGCTGGTGCCTGGGAGCACAGGAGAGCGTCAGAGAGAGGCGGACAGGCAAACAGAGGCCCTGTTATGGAAGGCTTAGCTTATTATTTCAACATAAAAGCAGTGATTCTCAAACTTCTTTTGAGACAATAGAACCTCCTTTTAATTTAAAAAAAATTTTAATTTAAATATTTATTTATTTATTTATTTATTTATTTATTTCTGTTGGAAGCCTACTGCAATGGACCAGTTATAATAGGGATGGGAAAGAAGGAATGCTATTAGGAGGGAACTAATATTAGAGAGACACGCATGTAAGGGAACACATGTAAAAGTTGGTGAAGGAGCTGGGGGTGGGGTGCGAGTTGAGGAGAAACATAATCCAGCCTTGTCTCAACATACAGGACTTCCTCCTCTCGTGTTCTCTATCTTTCTGTGGCTCCCTCCGGACACTGTGCTGTTTCATGGCCTTTTCTTCTGTGGTCCTCTCTGTCTCAAACACGTTTCCCACCTGGCCTAGTGATCCTTTCCAAGCTGACATGGCTCTTATTTCTTGTGATGGCTCTGAGTTTCTCTGTTTAGGAAACCAACGGAAAACTGTTCAAGGCTATACCTCTGCAGCTTAAGTTCCTCTTCCACTGTAGGAGCTATATTTTGTTTTGTTTTATGTAACATGCATAACCACTGTGTAACCTTTGCTGTAAGTAAGGACTAATCAGTGATCATTGACGTGAACTGCTCTAATAGCTTTTGAAAAAACTACATATTTACATATATTGCCTACAGGTTGCAGATTACGTGTCAAGTGCAGTAATAATTTAGAAAATACCCAGGTATCATATCATCGCAGGGACTCTACAACCCAGCCAACATGTTTTCGTGTTGCCATTTGTCCTGTTGTCTGTTCACTCTGAGGCTTTTACATCAGCTGGAGAAGCCAATAGCCAAGGCAGCATCAGACCATTTGACAGGACTCAGAATCCACAGTGTAGAGATGGTTCAAAGACCTAATACTGGCAGTGTAAGATGTAACATGCAAATATAGATACAAATAAATACAAATAATGATAGCAGCAAGCAAATGCTAAGAATCAAATGAATGATTCACACTGTTATGTGCCAGAGGAATAGACAGAGGCCAGTAGACCTTGAGTATACAGTTAGCAGACTCAGCATTAAATCTTAGTTGGAAGTCCTGACTCTGCACCCCAATCAGAATATTCACCGAAGAAATGTTTTGCTAGTCCTTCAGTGAATACATTAACAGAGAAGCTTGTCTCAGAGTTGCATCAAAGGTCTTGCTTAAAGTAGGACAAAATGTGCGAGTGATTAGTACCTTTTGGAAAATGTCTGTGATGACTTGACTCTCTCCAGTACCCTCTCTCCAGTAGTATGGAGAAAACAGCACCATTCTTGGGGATTTCTGTTTATTTTAGCTGTAACAACCTAGTCAGACAAATTGTTGGTCAGTATAAAGTCCATAATACAAACAATGGCATGGAGCACATTTCGTCGTGAAGGTAAAGAGTCCTTGGATATATGGAGGAAAACTCGGAAATATTAATGCTAGAGACATACCCATAGGTCATCCCACTGAATACTATATATTTAGAGTCATAATAAATATCTGACAGCATTTTTCCTGTGACATGGAAAGACAGGGCATAGTTATTGATACCTCAAATTCCCAATTTAAAAATGGAGCTAGAGTTCTCATCACAAGGAAAATTTTTTTTCTTTTTTTTTTTGTATCTATACAAGATGATGGATGTTAATTTGTTGTAATTATTTTACAACAAATGTAAGTCAAATTATTATGCTATTATGCTATATATCTTAAATAGTGCTGTATGTCACTTATATCAATAAATGAAGGGAAAAAAGAATAGAATTAAATAAATGAGAAGTAATATAACATAGTGGTTAAGGACATCTGATTTAGCGCCAAACTGCTTGGATTCAAATGCTGGCTTTTCCAAACTAGTTGTGAAACCCAGAGCAAGGTACTGAGCCTCTCTGTGCCTCAGTTTCTTCATCTGCAAAATGGTGACAATAATTGTACATATTTCATGGAATTGTTACATGGATTAAATAAAATAATACATATAAAATATTTAGAATAGGTTCTAGCATGTAGTACTACCACACAATAAATATTAGGTATTACTGTTATTAATGATCTTATCTCAAAGTGATGATAAACATGGCCTTTATTATTCCCTAAATTCAAAATTAATATTACTTTATGGCTAGTATAAGACATAAGCTCAAATAACAAATAACATTATAGTTTTAAAGAGATAAATTCATATTTTCTCTATCAAACAATCATCATTTGGTGGACCATCTGGTAGTGATTATAGCATTATGGAAATCTGCCACTGGGGTAAACAGCATCCCACGTGGAGACTGCCCCAGGCTCTGGAAGGTAGAAGACATTTTTCAGAATTTCAAAGGCACATCAACTGTGCAGTTGCATAGGCATGAGTGGAACTGTACATGCCAGGATAACAATCAGGACATATTGTTCTTTCAGGTTTCAAAGAAAACAAGTATTATGTTTAAGGAGTTTAGTCACACCATCTCTGATACAGTCCTAAGAATAGCATTGCAATTGGTATGCCATATACTTGGTTTTAACAAGGCATTTGATTCTGTTAAACACATTGGTAGGTTAGAAAATCCTGCAAAGACAGGCCGTGTAGAGAAGTTTATAAGCAGCATTTGTTTACTCTGCAAGGAAATGATGGTGAGAGTTATAGATGCAGACAGAGATAGCAAATGCATTTACAGTGATTAATAGCACAAACAAGGCTGCATTCAGTATACCATTATCATCAGCTATCTGGTTTTTTGTTTTTTTTTGTTTGTTTGTTTGTTTGTTTTAAGATGCCATTTATTGTCTTCAAAGGTTGTAATTCAGGTACTAACATGAAGGTTAGGTCAGATAAGAATGCATCCAATCTCTATCATATGTAAATGGCAAAAGCAAGTTATCATTTAGAATATAAACAATCTTATTACATATTGTCCGTATGCCGATGACTGCACACAGGTGTCTCACAGTCAGAATGATGAATAACAGTGGTTGGTTTGGTTTGCTAAGTTGTGCATCACTTTGGTCATATTATCAATCCCCAAGCAGAGAAAGGTTCTTTGAAATTTCTCGGGATCACCCTTGAAAGTTAGAGATAAGTTTTATCGTTTCAGTGTCATCATCTTTGGCAATCAATCAGCAATAACCAACAAATAGCGATTTAGTGATGATGTGTGTAAAAGACTCTGTGGTGGACAGCATTGTTCTGGAAACAAATCTATAGCATGGTATCTTTTTCCAAAGATGAGTTGATAATGTACAGATTACATAGCAGAATTAATCAATAATAATAAGTTACATAATAAGACCACTGTAAAAACATGGTATGGGTAGTACATTGCCAGTAGAGATTTTGACAGCAATGTATCTATTGTGAGCTGAAATGATTCTAGAGAGACTTCCTAGAGAGGGTTGAGGGGAGAAACAGAGAGAGATGGGGGGGAGAGAAAGGGAGAGAGAGAGAGAGAGAGAGAGAGAGAGAGAGAGAGAGAGAGGGAGGGAAAGAGAGGCAGAGAGAGAGACACAGAGAGAGAGGCTTGAGATTGTCTTTGAATACTTGGTAAGTGGGGAGAGATATGAAGGATTATTCCAGGTAAGGGACCAGGACAGAGATGAGAAAACACAAGGCATACTGGCAGTAGAGAGCAAACCCAATTAATGAGAGTATATAATACATGAAGAGCCAGGTTTCTTTTAAAGCAAAGAATTGCATAACTTTGAGGATATGCAATAGTAGGTCAGGGCATGACAAGACAGGCTAACTCTGTATCGATAGAATATGAGCAACTGAAGAACCCTTGCTATCTTGTTTGTTGCTATGTATTTAAGGCTTGGAATAGACCCTGGCATGTGATGGGTGCTCAGTGAAGCCTTCATTCTTGTCTGTGATTAGAGATACTCTTACAGAAGATAAGGCTAGAAAAATAGTTTGATGCCATCTTACAGAGAAACTTAATAAAGGGCTGTACAGTTCAAACTTTAATATATATATGTATGTAATATATATTATAATATATATACACACACACACATACACACCTAAGAGTCACAAACTGACAGGCTTCAGCATAAATGTGAACTCCTTGAATTATATGCAAAAACCTGTGTGCATTATGCATTATTCTAAGGTCCATAGCTCTTGTTGAATATTGAAGGAATCCATGCTCCCAAAATATTAAGCTTTGCTTAATAAGCAATGGGTAATAAGGAATAATTTTGAGCAAGAAAGTGATATAAAATTGGTGACTAGGATGATGAATCAGGTATCTGTGCAGGGTGAGGGAGAGAGTGGAGAGACTGGAACAAAGGAAACCAGGCGGGGGCTGTACAACCCCATGTGAGGGACCAAGTGTCTTCAAGGAGACAGAAGACAAAGGGGAGTGTTTAAAGGAAAGCTGTGCTTTGAGGGATACTGACAAACTGTTTATGGAGAAGATGGAGAAATGGGAGGCAATGAAGATAGAATCAGATTCCAAAAAAAAATCAGTCAGTCTACATTTATTTATTCAAGCCTCTCTAGTCTTCATCACTTTGTTGTAATGCTCTCATGTAAGGACTTGTAAGGACTCTATTCTTGTCACAATGAGAACTGAGACCTTCCTTACAAGGCCTGATTGGAAGAATTGGGGTGCCCCCTCCACACCTATTAAAAATAAGAACAGTGAACTATAAACTGCAAACTCACATGAATGCCAAAATTCAAATAGTTTCTTTCAAAATTATCTGAATTCAAATTTCTGGTTAAATTCATGGAAATTGAAATATGTTCAAAAATTTTGTAGATGTTTCAGAAATAGAATCCCTCATTGTCTCACTGCAAATTAGTTTGGGTTGATCAAACTTAATGAGATAATATTAGAATGCTGAATAATAACATTTCAACTATCTGTACAGTAAAAAAAAAAAAAAAAAAAAAAAAAATCTGTACCTTCTCCACAGGTAATACAAACATTTGGAGACTATCACATTAGGGGAATATTTCCATTTGGCCTTGATCACCTGAGTCAATAGAGAAAATGAACCTTCTCGTCCCTAAGTTAACCCCACCCTACCGTTTGCAGTTCATCACATCGAGAAGGCAGAGTTCAAGAGGGAACTGTGGAAAGTATATACTGTTTTCAAAGGTAAAAAGTACTTTGCTTTCCAAGCAGATTCCAAGCCATTCCAGCTGCCATAAGTGTTCTCAAAATCAAAATTTCCTCGGCCTCATTACCTGGCGGCGAATATGGCTGGTGGCAGAGCCACCCGTTAAGTGCCTCTGGTACCGCAGCCTACGCAGAATCCCTTTTCAGACAGCCTGGTGCCTTCTTGCCCTGTTCACACGGCAGGTATAATACGGAGCATCCCTGGGTGATTGGATGGCTCTCTGGCGGCCTCTGGTGCTGAACATTATATATACTTCTAGAGGGAACAACTGAAAACTCCTTGAGAGTAAATGTAAAAACAAACATTTGAAGGAATGCGCTAAAATTCTCTGATGTGAACCAAAGTCCAATACTAACTTCTAGTTATAACTCAGAAGGATCACTATACCATTTATATATGATATAGATTAGCATCTTAGAGTGAGTTATCCATATAATAAACATCCCCCTCCCTCCGCTCTGTCTCTGTCTCTGTCTGTCTGTCTCTGCCTCTCTCTGTCTCTCTCTCTGTTCCCCCTCCATTTTAGCAGTTTACTATCTTTTAGCAATGAGTTGAACATATGAAGTAGTTATATTGAAGTAGCTGGTATGTATGCCTTGACACATACATTTCCACACTGTATGCTACTGGGTAGATCCACGAGGGTTCTTTTCACATTGTTTTTTAATTCGAGGGTTCTTTTCACATTGTTTCTTTTTAATTCTTGGTAGAGCGTGTATAATCAGTAACATAAACATCATTCATTAGTCAGTTCAGCCTTCCTTGAAATATTAGTATTCTAAACAATCCTATTACCAAAGCATTATTTTGATACTTTATTAAAAGTTCTACAGCTCTAGCATTGCTATCCACAAACATAGTTTTATGCAATTAGGATTATAATGAAAGCTTTATTACAATGATATATAACTGGTATCATCCTAATAAAAGTTCCTGTACATAGCAATGCTTTAATAATGTTGTTTCTGTAACAGTGATTCCTTAGTAATGGAGCTTCTCTCATGGCAGCTTCATTATTAGGAAATGATTTCAGTAATAGAAATGCAAATAAAGATTTTGAGAGGAGCATTTTATGCATGGCTCTATTACTGACCTGCAAGCTTTTCATGCATTACATCTAATCATTATAAACCTACCATGTAGATTATAGTTATACTTATTACTGTCCTATTACAGTTTAGCATTTGTGTCTTTCCAAATTATTGAAATTAACTGCCATTTTAAAATAAAATTCAAGGGTTAAAATAATTTAAATTTTAATTAAATTTTGTTTGTAAAGCATTAAAAATGTTTCACAAACCTTCTGTAATTTTTACTCTATCAGAGATTGAGTGGACCGATAGCATACAAACTGGAGTATATGTTCCCTTGGGTGTATATGAAGACTTCCCAAAGTATGTGTGGGTATGGAGAGTTTTAAAAGAATTAATTCCGAGAGTTTTAAAAGAATTAATTCCCAGATCTTCTACCTCCATATGCACTCTCTTATAAATCCATCTGCCTGAAAAGGCACTTGTGCCGAGTTTTCCTCTCCCCCACCAACTCTTTTCCTTCCTCCCACTGTACAAAACAAAGACATATCTCACACCCATCCCATCCCTTACCAAGGCACGTTGCTCAGCCAGAGCACCAAACAAAGGAGCAATTTGACAGTCCCCTTACTGACCCCATATCCACCCCAATCCACATCTTTTAAAGTCAGAAAGTATAGGATAGCGGTTAAAGGCCTGGGCTCTGGAGCCAGAGAGTCTGTGTGGATCCAGGCTCTACGACCTTGAGGAGACATTTAAGATTTCTTAACCTTAATTTTGCATCTATAAAATGGGAATAATAATAGTAGGGCATTGTGAGGATTAAGTAGATTCATACACATATGAAAAAAGTAAGATCTGTAGTGCATACTAAATAATGCAATTAAGCCATGATTTTCAAAAATATTTCATTTTATGTTTATGAAATTTTATAATGTATTTCTTTTGTTTTGATCAACAAAATACTACTATTTATAATGACAACTCAGACATCTTAGTTAACAAGGCAAAATGGTCACAAGGAATTTTGGGAAATAAACTCCTTTCTATATATTTTTTGTTTATAAGAATATGATCAATAAAAAGCTTTTAAGCATAAAATATACATTAGAAAAAGTTCTTTGAGAGAAGCAGATGTAGATGAATTCAAGGAGAAACTATAAAATATATAATTGTTTGTATTTTTTAAAATGAATGATGGTGAGCATTAAACACTGTGGAACTTCTTTTTGATTTATTGCATTTTAGAGAGTGACATCATAGTATTATTTTAAAATGTAGGTATATGTGAAATAGTATATATATTTTAAATTGTCAGTATTTACAATACACTGGAAAATTACATCCTTTGCAACTATTTAATGAAAAATATTAGAACTTTAAAACTTATGTGCCCAGGGATATGTAGATATATATTTTTTCAATGTAGGTGTATGCAAGCAAAAATGTTCAAAGACATTGAACTAAAACACTGATTTATAGGAGTAAAGATGTAAGTGAAAGCAGAGGCATAAAATTACCTTTATATAATTTATGTTTTCTGAGTACTAGGTATTAAAAAGGGTGTCAAGAATAATATCTTCTTTATCAAGTTGTAAAACTATGTAAAATTCTAGAACTTTTAGGCTCCCCTAGCAGAAAGACAGTTTGACTCTGTGTGGACTTACTTAGCTGAATATCTTCAGTGCTTCACAGAGAAGGTTGCTGTATACTCTCAAGTCCTAAGGCAGAAGTGGGAAGGCTATACTGCTGGACAGATGCTCTGAGGATTTCCTACATGCTAGAAAAGGCAGCTGTTAATACTGGAGGAGTACTAGCTAGGACAAGAAAGAATGAATGGGCCTCTTATGAAGAACATCCTAGAAATGGACTATTTTCTATGTAAAAAAACAAGAAGCATTGAAGAAAGTGTACATGCCCTTGGGTGTGTTTACTGCCAATTATATTTATATCAATTTGACATGCACAACTTTAGTTTTCATTCTCATTTCGTGCCATGCCTCAAGATAAAAGTTTGGATGCCATTTTCGTATGGGGCAGGTTTCATGTCAGCATATCCATAGTTGTAATCATAATGAATATACAATTTTACGTGCTGGCTTTTACACTTAACATTAACTTTCCAGACCCTTGCCAAGGAAAGTAGAGCTTTTTAGAGGAGTGATATGATAATACTGTACCCATATTTATACCAACTGGTGCAGCATCTGAGGAGAGCATGAGTTTTAGTCAGTGTGATTTGTTATGGCCTATTTTCATGGCCCTTCGAGACGTAGGTACCAGCTTGTTGGAGACTTGGATCGGATAACACAGGCCTGCTCTCAGAGACTGAGCCTTGGCACACCGTTTCCTAAAAGTTGCTGACCCTGCCCCAGCCAATCTGGAAAAGCATCATCCAGGGACATAATGTGTTTACAAGCATTTGAGAGAGTCACCCAACCCCACCCTGAGCCCTAACCCTTCTCCATATGTTCTCCTCCATCAAGTCATTAATTCCCAAGTGTTGCATCCTGTGGCCAAGTCAAAGTGGCATAAAGCCTAAGCTGGTTGTCTAGAGTCTTTATAGAGTCTGTGTGATGTTTCTGTGAAATATCTCAAAGGAGGGTCTAATTCTAACATTAAGACAGTGCTGTTTAAAAGTGTTGTTAAAAGTGCTGTTTATTGGTGGCAATATAAATTAGTTTAGTCATTTTGGAGGGAAATATGGTAATATAGATTACCAGACATAAATAGCCATATTTTTTTTACTCATTCTTGAAATTTTACTATAAGGAAATAATCCATAATCCATATTTTATATATATTCACACGCACTTTATAATAGTATAAAACTGGAAAATGATCTAAATATTTAACAGTGGAATAATGATAAAATCTATGATGATATATCAGCCAGGTAGACTATTAGGTAGCTAAAAAGAAAGTTATAAGGATTATGCAAAATACAGGAAAGTATATATAAAATAATGTTAAGACAAAAAATTGAATAACAAAATTATACAGTCACTGTGTACATAACTGTGAAGAATAGGAAAGTACATAGATCAGTAAAATTGGGAAGAAATCAACCTTTAAGAGGAAAGATAAAAGAACTCAAGGATGACCTAGTCTGAAGTAATCGTGAAATTTATTGACCTTGCTGCTCTGAAAGGCCATGAGGAGAAAATAATAGTGAGCTGAGAGTTGAGCCTTTAAATCAGGGATCATCTCCTGAGTTCATGTGGAAAGCCTGTGTATTTCCTAGGCCAGTTTTCTTTTTTTGGTTTCAGACTCTCTTTTTGGGGGTTCTAAACTTTCTTGTCTAGAAAACACTGAACTAGATCCAAACTATAAAAATCAGTTCTTAAAATTCCAACAGAGGTTACTACGGAGAAATGTAAACAATTGATTAGGTCAAGAAATGAAATTAGAGTGTAATTTTTTATCCTGAAGCTATTAAGTTGCTTACAGAAAGAAACTGCCATTCTTGCTCACATGTATTAGCTTATTTCTCTAACATTTGTTTGCAAAATACCAGGATACAAGTATTGTCTGAAAAAAAATTTGATTAGTATTGTTTTGTCACCTAGTTTCAAATTATTAGTAGTCTAAAAAGTGGGAGAGTAGCTATCTCAAGTAGCTAAATTTTTATAGATCAGATCTTTACCTAACATTTTTCATTATTAGTCAGGTAATCACAGATTTCGTTGTGGGTTTAGCACATCCTTAGGAATTTTCTTCATGGAGTCTCTTTTGAGAGATCTTCTGAAGAAAAAAACTAATTTTAACTTAAATCACTAGGAAATCTGCTTCTGGGAGTAAAAAGAATCTTGTGATTTTCAAAGTTGGGTAAGGAGCAAAAAAGGAATACATGTTAGCTATAAACTAGGGTGCTTTTATTAGAAATTTATAATGATTATATATCTAAAGAGAGGCATTATGATATTTTAAAAAATCATCTTGAAGATTCATCTGTGTTTTTCTGTTGCTTCAAAATTCTATTTTGCATCATTCTAAAAAATAATTATATTAACAGATTGCTATTTTATTTTGTGTTGCTCATAAAACAACTTCCTGTGTGATAGTTGCCAGACTTTAATATCTAGTTATCAATAAATTAGGCTGTTTTGTGAGTTTATTCTTAAAAACCTTTGAATTTTCTGATTGCTGACTCATCACTCTCTTAAACCTCAGCATACATAGCTCTAAAGTGGTATCACTGTTTTAGTATCTCAGAAATAGACTTAGTAAGCCAAAATTGTCACCATTATGTAATGTAGTGGAATGAAAAAAATAATTAGTGCTTGGAAAGCACACACTCCCAGTTGTTTTCTTTTAAGATAAAAATAGGAATAAATGTAATGCCTGCAAGTTGTTTCATGCTGAAGTGCTGCATTTAGTCTTAGCAGGCTTGGAGTTGATGAGGAAAGGCAAAGTTCTGTTCTTGAATTGGGACATGAGTCTCGGATCCGTCATTTCTGAGTGCCATGACCTTGGATAGGACACCTCTCTGAGCAAAAATGGTGGGTGGAAGAGGAATGAAAGGGTCTTCTGTCTGGCCCTCCCAACACACGGGGGTTTGACTAGAGAGACAGAGGAACCGTGAATGTCTGTTGACAGCACCACCCAGCCATCAGGTATTTCATAAAAATGGATGTTTCCACTGGAACAGAACATTTTAATAAAAACACTGATATAGAGCATAACAAGGCTTTTAAACAGAGACTTAAGAATCCTTTTTCTTCATTTAAATCTGTTTTATTTTTTTTTCTGTGATGCTATATAAAATCTCATCAATATACAAAATCATTCTAAGGCTCAGATTTTCTCATTTTCTCTGGATGAGAGCTTTGATTAGCTTTTTACAAGTTCTTCATTAGTAATTGGCTTGCTTTTTTGGTTTTTTGGGGCTGTTGTCTCTAATCAGTTTATGTTCTCTCAAAGAATTCTTTGAGGATGGTCTGAAATATGCTGCTCTGTATTATGTTACAGAATATTACAATTCAATATTCTTTATAAAATGCAACCAAC
The DNA here is from genome assembly GCA_028627145.1 of Eidolon dupreanum. NCBI lineage: Eukaryota > Metazoa > Chordata > Mammalia > Chiroptera > Pteropodidae > Eidolon > Eidolon dupreanum. The sequence continues at coordinate 59,113,185 of CM053501.1, read as the reverse complement.
AAGTGCTATTTAGGATTAAATGTTCGTTTCTTCTTTTTGATACTGGTGCTGGGGTGGGTTGTTCAGTTTTATCATCAGGCCTGACCTAGTTGTGCAGCCTTTCCTGTTTAATTAATAGACATTTACATAAGCTCTTTTTTTCCCCCAGCAAGCTTTACAATGGTCTTGTTGGTTATCTCCTTTCACCCTGTGAAGTATCAGCAGTGCTATTTCCATTTTGCATATCAAAATAGAGAGAGATTAAATTATGTACAGCAAATTGATAACTGAATAAGTTTGGGAACTCAGAGGTCTGGCATATTAATGGTGTTGCTTAAAGCAACAACCCATATAGACTCTATAAATATATTCAAACTCTGCTCTACAATCCAGGAGTTAGAGTTGGGGCTGTCAGCAGTTTGGGGAGGGAGCCCTTTGTAGATTTATGCAGGGGTGGGAGAATTAGTTCCTGGACTCCCTCAGGAGCCATGAAAGGAAGTTTTGTTAGCAGAGGAGATGTTGTCTGAAAACTGTTGCTGTGATGTCTGTAATTTTTAATAAAAATTCTAGGAAGCCTGGTGGCTTCTGTGTAACATGTAATTTTAAAGAACTGTCCTATTTTTTTCTTTGACTCCACCATCCCCCAAATCATTAGAATTTTATTTTTAATTAACTGGCTGCAAAACGTCAACAGGTGTAGCTAGAGCAAAGCCTAGCTTTATTTGTCTCCCCTGCCCAACCCAGAAATGAGGAGAAACTTGCTGACTTTTAGGAGTACTTGGGCAAGACTTCTTCATTTCTTTCCCTCATTTTTTCCCCTTAAATATTCTTTTGTTGTCTTTCTAACTGTATCCTCACTCATTCATTGGGATAGAAATTTGTACTGGGGTATTTTTTCTTTCCACCTTTTTTTCTTGTCTTTTCTCAAAACTCTGAGAGAGAATTGTGTATACTTCAAACCTCACTTTTTGTCTTGGATAGGTGTTGATGACTTCCAGAGAATACTTTAGATATTATAGAGGCTACCTCAGTCATTTAACACTACCACAAACAAAACAAACAAAAATAAACATATCCTTCTCTAAATTTATCATACTTCTCAGTCTTCCTTAAAAGATGAAAGTCTATGTGTCTCTCACTTCACTCTCTTCCCATTAAACTCGGACGGAGTAGCCTCTTTCTGTCTTAAATTCCACTACCACACTCTTCTCCCCCCTCCCCCCACCCCACATCCCGCTCATCCTTTAAGGTCTGGACCAGATTAAATACCATATCTTCAGGGAGTCTTTTCTGCCCCATCTGCCCACCTGTCAGAAGTGACCTCTTTTTTCTCTGAATTCCCATATTCTTGGATTTGTACCTTTTGAGTGATACATAATCTATTGTATATTATAGTGATTTCTGTAACCCTTGAATTGCAGACTCCCTAATGAAGCATGGGAACAGAGGAGAAGAGAGGAGATATCCTGTTTCATTTGACTCAAAGTCCCTTTCAGCTTATAAAAATATACAGCCTGTGTACAGTCTGGTGTTTCCAACTGCAGGGCACTCAGTACAGCATTACAGAAACCTCACAATTACAACAAGCATTAGATCTGTCAGGTGAAAATAGTAGTTAAGTTCCAGACGTCAAGATCTCATGATGAGTATCATTCTAGGGAACAAGTGGGCTTCCCAATCATGGGGCCTCAGACCTGGGCCACCTCCACGTTGTGGTTTTTCTTTAGTTTACTGGTGAGCACCTGTCTGGCCTCAGGCATGTTCAGGCTTCCCTCAGGACACCCTCTGTCTTACAGTGGGGAGTACCCCATTCTTGTGATCTCTACAGTCTTCTCTCAAATGTGACTCCTCCCCCAGCCTCCTCTCCAGAGGCTACGTTTGTTCTTGAGATGCCCACAGAGGACATCTCTCTTGCTGGCTTTTCTTGTTCGTCACAAGCCTTGTTACCACGCCCACCTCCCACCCCCCACCACCATCAGGCCAAGTGAAATTGCTGTTCTCCCAAGGGAGCTGCTTTTGCATTCTATTTGGAAATCCTAAGGTAAGGGAAATGAGTGGTGACAAACTTATTTGACCTTTGGAACTCTCTCCCCTAGAGATGCAACCCAGGACTTTTAGTGCTGGGGTTACAACTGGACTGTAAACCTCAGGAGCTGAGATAATGGGATATTGTATTATGTCTTTCTGGTACCTAAAACTGAAATGTAAACTCTGTAAGAGCAGATTATGCTTCAGTCTTGAGCATGCTTATATCTCCAGTGCTAGAACAGGGTCTGGCACATAGAACTTGCTCCATAATATTTGTTGAATAAATGAATGGATGCATGGATGGATGCATGCATGCATGCATAAAAAGCACATTAAGTGATAAAAGAGTGAGTTAAGTAGAAAGGCATGAGTATATTATATATTTTAGTGGTATTTGACTTGCTTCTTAGCCTGGGTAGCATCCCTCAGCGGGATACTGTGGTATGGCAGAGGGTAGGCTAATTTAGAAAATTAACATATGCATGTTGGTGCATCAGTTTTTTCAGTTGTAATGAAGGATAAGATTTTTTATGTGAAAACAAATAGATAGATTTAGAATGTATTGCATAGTTGACATAGTTTTTATGTGGAGAGTTATTTCTAACCATCTTTTCAAACCCTCTTCTTTGCTCATAGATACAATTAAGAAATATTTGAGAAAATAGATATCGAAGTTCTTATCTGGGGACTCCTGTAAATGTACGTGAGGTGATGTCCCTGGTTTTATGACAAAGAGAAAGAATGTTTCTGTCCCTTTCATGTCCCCACAGTGGCATAGGGGGCCATGATGCTTTCTGCACAAATATTTTCCTTTATGGAACAGGCTGCATGTCTGGGTAACAATTTACTTTGGCACAGTAGGAAGTCTTTGTCTATGCAGTAATTCCACAAGTATTTATTGAGTGCCTACTAGATGAAAGGCACTGTCCTAGATGCTGAGACTAAAATAGTGATCAGAATACTTCCTCTGGCCTGAAGGAATTACAGTATGGTAAAGGAAGACTCCTGGAAACAATCAGTTACCTATAGAACAGTGTGGAATTAAGCATGAGCCTTAAGCGTGGGGTGCAGTGGGAGCACAGAGGGAGGGCACCTGAAGCAGGGTTGGGGTAAAAGGAAGCTGAGATCTTTCGGGGAGAAATGGGCGTTAGTAGGTGAGGGAGAATGGAAGATTGTTCAAAGCAGAGAGAACCACATGTGCAAAGATCTTAGGTAAGAAAAAGCAGTGCATTTGGGAAACAGCAAGTGGTTTAATGATAAACTGTTCATAAATATAGGTAAATATCTAGTATTCTAATTCAGAATAGGATTTTTAAAACATAAAAGTGATAACAGAAATAAGAAGAGAAAGTGTAGGTTTAACTGTCTAATACTATATTCCACATCTAAATCATCATGAACAAATTTAAATACAAATAAAAACCTTGGAATAAAAATATTTTTAATATTTCAGCAACTTTTATGAGACCAGAGGTTATCTGTTTATGTGCCAATATATTACTAATGTTTGACCTAGTGCGTGGTTCACAGTGATGGTCGAATGGATGAAAAGAATCGGTATCTGCAGAAGGCACTAAAGAGCTCATGTAAAATAATGAGAAAACCCCTATAAAATCCCAATAGAGGACTAGTCAGGAAAACATGAACAGACATTTCACCTTGGAGTTATCCCTGGTGCTTTCCTTTTTCTCACACAGTATATCAGACACCTTAGCAAGTCTTGTTGGCTCTACTTTCAAAATAAATCCCAAACCTGACCGTTCTCCCCCACCTACACTACCACCTAGTATAAGTCTCCGTCATATCTTGTCTGGGACGCTGCAGTGCCTTCTTGCTGCTCTTCCTGCTGCCCCTTTTGCCCTTCTGCACTATCAAGAAAGAGTAATATTTTAAAAATGTAAATCAGAATATGTCACTTCTTTTTTCAGAATTCTACAAAGTCTTCCCATCACACTCAAAATAAAATCCCAAATCTTTTCCATGCCTTACAAGGCTCTACATGATCTTGCCTCTTGGTTAGCTCTCCAGTCTAACTTCTGACACTTATTCCCCTTCATTTTACCTGACCGCACTGGTCTTCTTGCTGTTCTTTGAACACTCCAAACACATTCCCTCATTAGGGTCTTAGGGACTTTGCATTTGTCATTTCTAAGCAAAAAGATTAATTTCCCAAAGAATTACATGGCTTGCTCTTCACTTGGTCAACTCTCTACTCAAATGATACCTCTGCACAGAGGCCTTCCTTTGCCAATTTACCTAAAATAGCAGTCCCCATCATTTTCTCTCTCTCTTTTCTCTCTTCCCCATTTAACTCTCAGCCTTACTCTGTATAGAATATATAAAAAGAGAAAGAAAACTATCCCAGAAGACTACCAAACACAAGTCTACCCTCATGTGAGTATGGAGTTGGAATCCCTCTTTTCCCTTCTGCCCTCCTAGGCACTAGAAGGAAGCATACATAAACTTCTCTGGAGGGATGCACTTTTAACCCTAGGCCTCAAAGAATTACCATATTAATAGTTTTACTATTAGTTCATAATAAGAGTACAGAATTCATAACAATCCATTGAGTGAGGGCCAGCAGAAACAGCAAACTGTATTATCCAACCCTTAAATTTACATATTGAAATTTTTCAGTGCAAAATATAAAATAAATTTGTCAAATATACTTGTAAAAATGGAAGAAAATACTGAGACTATGATATAGGAAAAAGAGACCATAAAAATGCTGAGGTAAATTTAAGAAGTAATCAACTAGAACTTTTAGAAAGGGAAATGTATAATTAGAAGGCCTAGACTAAAAAGCAGATAAATTTAAAGAGAGCATTGATATATTAAAAGAAGAATTTGAAGAAATTATACACAATGTAGCGAAATTTGAGGAAAAGATGGTCAATATAACAGGGTAAAAGATACAAGGGAGAGAGAGCAATCACATGTCTAATAGGACTTCCAGAAGATAAAACTAGAGAGAATAAAGAAATGCCAGTGTTCAAATAACTGATACTGAGAATTTTCCAGGATGGTTGAAAGGACACTGATATTTAATTCAGGAAGCCCAATAAGTCTCAAACAGGATAAATGAAAAGAAATCTACACCTAGATGCATTATAGTAAAACAGATCTTAAAAAGAAATGCAATTAGACTGATAGTTGACTTCCACACACACACAAAAAATGGAAGATCAACAAATAAATAAATAAATAGATAGATAGAATATAATCAAAACGCTGAGAGAAAATACTCGTAACCTAAAAATTTTTAACCTCCCAAAACTTATTTTTCAAAAATGAGGGCAAGATAAAGCATGCACAATATGGGACCATTTACTACTACTTATAGACATTCCCAAGGGGTATTCCAAAGAACATATTTCAACAAAAGAAAATGACCCCAGGATAAATATCTGAGATATAGAAAAAAAAAATGGTAAGCAAAAAGAATAGTAAAATGTGAGTAAGTCTCAGCAAACATTGAGTCACAAAACACTAATAATATCTAATTTATCGAGTTAAAAAACAAAAGATACAATTGAAATCCTGGACAACAATAGCATACAAATTAGGGAGAGGTAATCAGAGTTAAACATCCGAAAGTACTTGAACTGTTTAGGAAAAAGGTAAAAATATTGACTAACTGTAGATTTTATTAAGTAAAACATTTAACTAATTGTGGGATAACTACAAAAAGTTTGGAAATACAACATGTACTTTCGAACTAGTTAAAAGAGATAAAGCAGTGAAAGAAAAAAGTTTGAGCCTATACTCAGTCAAGCCAAAAGAAAGCAACAGAGAAAGATAAAAGAGAACCAAAAAAGAAAACATTAAAAATAGAATGAGTAAAAGAGTTTAAAATAACATGGAAGAAATGAAGTCAAATTATATTAGTAATCAGAAAGCCTATAAATGAACTAAACACTTCATTTAAGAGACAGTTTATAAGGATGGATTTCTTCTTAAAAAATCCTTCTGTTTTTATTTTTTTATGGGCAATACCTTAAACATAAGGATATGAAAACATTAAAAAGCGAATTTTTTTTTTTACATGTGCAAGGTAAATAGAAAGCTGGTGTGGCTATGTTAATTTCAGATAAAAGTCCTTTTTTTCTTTTGGCAGAAAGTGTACTCAGATAAGTATAATCACTTCATATTAAAGCTTTATTCTCTATCACGATATACTTCCATGCATTTAAATAACAGCTTCAGGATAAAACTACAAGCAGAAATGGACAAATTAGCTATCATAGAGGAGACAAATTAGCTATCACAGAAGATGTGGGCAATGCAAATACCTTGCTTGATGTACTGATGCATGGAAAACACCATAGCCAACAACCAAAGATTACATAATGTTTGTACATATTCTTTTAGGCATGCATGGAACAATAAAAAAATTGCAAACAATGTAAATCCAAACAAAATATATGGAGATAAATAATAAAAATAAGTACAGAAATCAGTAAAACAGAAGACAAAGATACTAGAGAAGATTAACAACAAAAAAAAATACATGGTAGGGGCTAGATAAATAGCTGTTTAACTAATAAAAAGCGAACTACAAATGTGTGTGCATAAAAAGAAAGGAAATTCACCAAAAAGCGAATAAATCTGAGTTGGGCAGTTTTAGGTTATACTACTTTTATTCTTTGTTTACTTCTTTATTTGCTGAACTCTCTGTATGTATTGCTCTTATAATTCTATGAAAACACATTATTTTGAAATAAAAAATACATATTTGAAGACGTGGACTAGGGAGCATTAAAGCCAAGAGTATGCTTGACACCACCTCTGATCAGTGGGGTGAGGAGGTACAGTGGAAGAGTGTGGACTCTGGCGGTGCTTTGCCCCTCACTACATAGATGACCTTAACCATAACCTCTTTGAACTTATTCTCCAAATGGTAATAGTAAAGCCTTCATTAAAGAATTATTTGGATGGATGACCCCCTGCAAAGCACTTAGTACAAGGCTTAATACTGTACATGCTCTGTAGCCATTTTTCTTTTCCTGCTTGCTGGGGAGGGGCACGATGAGGCGAGACCCCTCTCTATTTCTAAGAAATGCGCCCAGAGTGGAAGGCAAACTTGATCGGTCTGGAATGTGAAACTGGATGAAAGCTTAGTACGTGAACTTATATTTATGCTCTCCTGGAGAGCCAAGAATATTAAGAAACGAACCAAGTAACTCATCATATTTATTAGATGTAAGAATAAAGGTACAGTATTATCATTGCCTTGTGTTAGTCATATCTAATAGTTCTGGAAACAATTCACAGTATTCACCTTAGACTTATTTTATGAAACATTTAACCGTTGCTAAATTAAATTTCATGAGAGAATATGCCTATATAACTCCTCTGGAGTTACAGAGATAGAAATCTGACCCATTGTTTCTATTTTCATGGAAAACAATTTAGCAGAACTTTGTTCCAGTAGAAGTGTTTATTGAGTTGTAAGCCTAACACAGTTCATTGGCTGCGTGTATTTCCACACTGACATTTTTCTCAGTGCAGATTTGCATCAGTTCATTAGTACTGACAGCAGATGGTAGTACTTTCACACAAATTTACCTTCTGAATTGATCTAAGAAATGTCACTAAAAAGATCCTGACAGTTTTGATGTTCTTCCATTTCTGAAAATGGTATGTTAAATGAATAAGGTGTAGGACTTTAGATTTTTTTTTTAACTCCAGCACATAATTCCTAAACTAACTAAAGACAGCTTTCATCTCTCATTCTGGCTGTCTGAAGGAGAAAGTAGAAAATACAGATAATCTTTCTCGATAACATAAGCCTTAACAAATTTCCATTGCAGAAAAATGGCTTTTGGAGAATATTATCCAGATTGACTGTCTACATTGATCAAATGATTCAAATTATTTCAAATTTTCTACCTTACTTTGAATACAAATTGTTTGGCTTGCAGGATCAGCTGATTGAAAGTGACTGAAAAAAGTAGCATTGGCTCAGGTTGCAAAACTAATTCTATCACTGCTTAGCACTAACATTTCCATAAAACTAACCACGTTTTAAAATTACAGATTCATTGCCTTTAGTAAAGGTTAAATCATTATCAGATTATAAGACAAAAAGATGTGATATTTGGTAAATGAATGAATGAAGGACTATACAAATTCTAACCATACCAGGGAAAACAAGATACTTTTTAAAATTTGCCTCCCTGTAAGTACGGCCATTGATGTCTTAACTGTTTTGTTTATATTTTTCTACATTATATAACCATTATTATAGTCGTAATAACTCGAGACCTGTATTTAGTAGTCTTATATATTTGGAAACTAGGATTTATTTTGCGTATTTTTTAAATAATTTTTTATCTGTATTTAAAAAGTAATTAATGATTTGGTTAATTTGCCACAACTAAAAGAAGCTGATTTGGAAATCATTGAGTGTTGACTGCATACAATTTAACCATGTAATTAATTATGGCTGCCTTTGACACAATGCTAGAAAAAGTGGTTTTGATGAACAACATACTTAAAGAATTTATTTAACAATAAAACGGAGCTTTTGGGTTCTAATTGCTCTCAAAAATAACAACCTTACTAACATTCTAACAATAGGAACGCAAGTTAATACTGCCTTAATTTAGCTAAAATATAGCAGCTCTGTTCGATATATTTCTATTTCCCCCTTCTTTTGTGCTATTATTGTCATGTATGTTACATCTATATATGTTACAAACCAAACACTGTAGTATTTCAACTTTTGCTTATATAATCTTATGTCTATTAAAGTAATTAAGAGAAGAAAAAGTACTTAACTTGTCTTTCGTATTTACCATTTATAATGCTTTTTATTATCACCTGTGGATTGAGTTACCCTCTAGTATTATTGCCTGAAGGACTTTCTTTAGTAATCTTATAAGGCAGGTTAGTAGCAAGGAATTCTCATAGTCTGTTTCCCTGGGCATGTATTTATACTACCTTCATTTTTTGAAGACTAGTGTTGCTGGATATTGAATTCTTGGTTGACAACTCTAGGCTTTTTCCCACAAGAATTTTGAATATGTCCTTCTGCTGCTGTCTAGACTGATGAGAAGCCAGCCTTTATTGTATTATTATTCTTTATGTAATGAGCCTTCTCTCTCTTGCTGCTTTTAAGATTTTCTCTTTGTCTTTGGCTTCCAGCCATTTGACCACAATATGTCTAGAGATGGATTTCTTTGTGTTCCCACTTAAGGTTTGTTGAGCAACTTGTATCTGTAGATTACATTTTTTTTTTTTTAAATCAAAGTTTAGAAGTTTTCAGACCGTATTTCTTCAGATGTTTTACCTGCCCCTTTCTTCCCTCTCCTCTCCTCCCAGACTCCCATTATGAGTATGCTGGGACACTTGGTATTGTCCCACAGGTCAATATGTCTTCAAGTCCACTAATTCTTTTTACTGCCATTTCCTATCTACTGAACCCATCTAGTGAATTTTTTATTTCTCTGTTGTACTTTTTAATTCTTTTCAAGAATTTCCATTTGATTCTTTTCATAGTTAGTATTTCTTGATTACCTGTTTGCAGAGTCATTGTCATAAATTTTCCCTTTTAACTATTTAAACTGTTTTCTTTAGCTTTTCAAACACATTTATAACAGCTGCTTTGAATTCTTTGTAAATCCAGCATCTGGGCCCACATTGAGTCAATTTTTATTAATGGCTTTTTTCCCCTAGTATGCATCACACTTTTTTGTTTCTTTGCATATCACAAATTTCTTTGAAAGCTGGACACATTAGAAAATGTATTGTAGTAATTATGAATTCCAATATTTTTCCCTAAGAGTTGTCTGTTTGTTATTGTTGTTGTTGCTATTGTTTTTCTTTGCTTGTTTGTTTGTTTTAGTAGCTTTCCTAGGCTTTATCTGCAGAATTTGCCTCTTTGAAAGTATGGCCATTGATGTCTTTGCTGTTTTATTTTTTATTCTTATTTTCACGTTTTAGTCTGGCTTCCTTGGGGTTATCCAGCTATGTCTGCATGGTTTGTTGGTTAGCCAATGATTGAATAGAGGTTGTGCTTAAATACCTAAAGCCTGTAAGTCTTTCCTCCTTTGCTGATGGATATGTGTGGAATTGGGAGAACATTCAGAATTCAGTTAACATTCAAGTTAGCATCAGCTTTTACTTTCTATCAGGTCTTCTCATATCTCCCCTGAATATGGTGTAGCTCTCCATCAGTTGGGGATGCCTAGAGAACTTACCTAGTCCTTCTACAACTGTCTTATCTCCAGGATCTCCCCTTTAAATTTCTGACTGGTTGTCTGCTTGCTTCAACTGGCATTGCAACATCTGTCTAGCAGAGCTGTGGTTTTTTCTTTTTATCTAGTACCAATTTTGCTGTTTATATTGCCAGCGTCACTGCGCAATAGTTTTCACTGTCTGTTGGAAATCAAGGCAGCCCTGCCGGCCACACAGCCACTCCTTCTCATGGCCAGCTCCTCTCTGATAAAACTTACCTGTTGATGGAGTGGGTGGAGGTGAATGGTGACATGGGGGTATTTTTAGGCCAGAAGGCTACAGACTTTCGCTGTGTCTAATGTGAACTTCTAGCAGCTTTTTATGAATTAAACACTTTTCAAAATTTTTATTTGCCTTTGGTTGATTTTTACAACCCAGAAATGGTTTGGGTTTTTTGGGCAGTTTTTTTCAGTTTTATACTTGTTTTTCAGGGAGAATATTTGCTGACCTCTATACATTCTGCTATAGCTGGAAGTCTACTACTATTATTATCTATTTATAAAACTTTTCTTAAGAGATTATATAAAATATGCCTTAGATTATACACCATAATTCCTATATTTTGCTTTACTTTTTAAAACCAAAAGCATCTTTCCAAAACAATATAATTTTTATTTTAAAATCCAATTTAAACTTCTGATCTGTAAAGACAGTCATTCATTTTAAGATAGTCTGTCTAATTATAGAGATATAAGTTCTCAGTATAGTAAAGGATAAAAAATTTTTAAGTTTTTTTTTTTCAGGTAGACAAACCTGCATTAAAGAAATGTCCAGCTGTTCTAAAAGCTCTATTCCCTGAACACGCCCAAGCTCGTCTGATCTCAGAAGCTAAGCAGGTCGGGCCTGGTTAGTGCTTGGATGGGAGACCACCTAGGAAGACCAGCTGCTGTAGGTGTAAAAATAAAATAAAAAAAAAAAATAAAAGCTCTTCTAAGGCATGAAGTTCTCTATTATTTAAAAAAGATGTTTCATGTGTGCATTACCATGTATTCTATTTTATTAGAACATAACGTTAAATGCTGGTATGACTGTTTTTTATATTGTTTGAGGAGAAATGAATGTTAAAATGTTGTAGATTACTGGTGTTTTTAAGTGCCCGAGTTTTTATTTTAATTTAAATTCTAAATTATTTCTCATTAATTTGTTTCTGAATTAATTTCAGTATTGTAACATTGGATCCTCAAGAGCCCTGATGCTTCGTGTGTTTGTTACGCTTTCATTATCTCCAGGCTTTTAGGAGAATCTTGTTTGAACAGTCCCTTCTACCTCAGCCATGGGCTTAGGTTTGGAAGTCTAAAGCTGGGGGAGTTTCCCCATGAGAGCGAAAGTGGCCATAGGAATCTTCAAGGAATGCCGAAAGGAGAGTGAGTCCTGGAGAGGCAAGGAGGCTGCATGGTTGAGCTGACATTCCCCATTAGGGGTGTTTCCATCTAATTCCATCCTTGGAAGCCTAGGTTTCATTTTATTAAAGAAGGCGACATGTCTTCTCATTACTAAGATTTGGTTATAGCTCTTTATTCCTTACATTGGTTACTACTAAAGTAATCCAAAAAAATTTGGACTAAATTTGGCTTTTGAAATCCCAGCCCTCCAAATAGTAATTATTTTAGTTCAGGATAATCCTAAAATTCTTTTGCATTTCCTATGCTCTTTTTCCTTTACTGTTTTCTGCCTCCAACACCAGCACCAGACCTCTGCATGATAGACTTTTTTTCCTTTTCATTCTGATCTCTATTTAAAGATCACTTCTATAAAGCCTTCCCTTTCACCAAATCTAAACATCACTACAGTCCCTCCAGAATCATGTTACCCTATTTTATTTCATTCATAGCACTCATTATTATCTAGATTATCTTGATTACTTATTTGTTTTATGTGTTTATTGGCTGTCTCTTGCACTGGAATGTAAGTTCCATGGGATCAGGGACTTCATCTTTGTAACTGTATCTAGAACTGTTCCTGGAAGATACATAAAAGATGGCCAACAGATGTGTGTTGAATTAATAAATATTACTTTAAGGCAGGTAAAGGAAGCCAGAATCAAGTTGGACAGGAGGGTTTGCTATAGGCATAACACATCTGGGCTGTGACCCCAGCCGGGGTCTGGTTAGGAATGGGAATGAGGGGTGGGCAGAAAGCTGGAGTGAGGGAGCTCAGGCTCTGCTGTAAGAATCAGGCCACTGGGTAGAGACATCTGGAAGTGGCACTTGAGGAGAGATACACCAACCCACACCCAGTGAATAACTCAACCCTCACCACACATAAAACACCCAAATCTCCATACCCAATGTCTCTAGTACGAGAGGAACTGTCCCTTCCATTTTTTGTGAGTGGGTATGTGCACACGCATGCAGGCATGACTGTTTTGGGATTGGTGGGTGGAAGAAGCAGGGACAACCACATGTAATTCTTCCCATGGATAGCTCTGAGTTCAGCTTCTCCTGTACTGGCTGAAGAGCAGAAGAAGCCAGGAGAAGAAGCTAGGCAGCGCTTAGTCCAAATCCAGCCTATGGGCTTATTGTATTTGGCCCACATTATGTTAAAAAAAAAAAGTGCCAACATTTAAATTTAGGAGATTTTATAGGAAAATCTGGATTTCTAGGTCATTTTGACAAATGGGAAGACCTGGCACACTGAACCTGCATCCTTGCATGTCACAATTAGCTGGAGCAGAATGGTAGGCACAGCCTCAGCTGAGCACACTCTCCCTCCCCTACAGTCTCTGTCACCTGCTGGTGTATTTTACTGGCTTTGTTCCTCGAGGCCACCTGCACGGTCTTTGTAGGTATTTGTTTTAATCTCTTTCAGCTGCTATAACAAAATACCATAGGTTGGGTACTTTATAAACAACAGAAATTTAATTCTCACAGTTCTGGAGGCTGGAAGTCTCCAGATCAGGGTACCACCTATTTCCTGTGACGGCTCTTTTCTGGGGCACAGGCTTCTTCTCACTGTGTCCTCACATGGTGGGATGGGTCAGGCTTACTCTCTGGAGCCTCTTTTTAAAAATTTATTATTTATAATAGTTGACATACAATATTATATTAGTTTCAGGTGTACAGCATAGTGATTTGATACTTATATACCTTACAGTGTGATCATTGCAGTCTGTCTAGTAACCATCTGTCACTGTACAAAGTTATTATGATATTATTGACTTTTCCCTGTGCTGTACATTACATTCCCTTGACTTATTTATTTTATAATTGAAATTTTGTACGTCTTTACCTTCCTCATCCATTCTCTTCCTGCCTCTGGCAACCACTGGTTTGTTCTCTCTATGAATCTGTTCCTATTTTGTTTTGTTTTTTCCACATACACATGAAATCACACCTTTATGTTCATTGCAGCATTATTTACAATAGGTAAGAGATGTAAGTAGCCTAGGTGTTCATCAATAGATGAATGGATAAAGAAGCTTTTTATATGTATATATAATCTGGATTCCATTATATATGTATATAATGGAATATTACTTGACCATAAAAAGTAATGGAATATTGCCATTTGCGACAATATGGATGGACCTAGAGGGTATTATGCTAAGTGTAATAAGTCAGACAGAGAAAGACAAGTACCATATGGAGCCTCTTTTATAAGGTCCTTAGTGTTCCACCCTCATAACCTAATCACCTCCCAAAGGCTCCACCTCCTAATACAATCACACCGGACATTAGGATTTCAACATATGAATTTGGAAAGACACAAATATTCATACCATAGCAGCATTTGAATTTGTAGTCTGTGGCATAATGGTTAATACACAATGTAAATGCTCAATAAATTATCATCAGTGTTTTCATGTTGGTAGATTTTGTGCATAGGTCGCTCACTACAAAGTAACCTTCGAGGGCTCCCCATTGCTTGCCGAATGATGTCCATGTCCCTAACCTGGCAGCAGTCTGACCTATATCTTATGTCCAGTCATTCTGTTATGAAGACAGTTCAATTCCACCATATGGGCTTTTAACTTACAGAAACAGCCCTATAAGCTTGGGGGAGACAGAAAGAGAGAAACAGATAAACAGAGAAGCTCTGAAAGAGAGACAGACAGAAGTAGACAACTTAAATAATGTAAGCAGTTCTTCTCCCAGCCCCTCATTCTACCCACTGAACACGTGCCTGTTGGCACTGAATGCAGTTAGGCCTGAAACAATTAATATGTTGACAAATTTATGTAAAAAAAGTGCAGATGAGTTTTGTCCCCTTACCACTAACAAAGAAATGAAGGAATTACATTGTTCAGATAGTCAGGCTACTGGGCTTCACAGATGTGTTTGAGGAAAAACTGAAGAATAATTAAAAAACAGAGAGAAACTCTAGCTGACAGAGTTAGAAGGAACTGATAAAATTTGTCTACAGTTTGTATTGTGTAAGCAAAGCCATGTGCCCTCCCATAATTGATTGTGCTGCTTTATCAATACATAACTCCTTAGCAACTTCTCATGTTTAGATTATGAATTATATTTCATAATTGAAATCTATCTATATCCTAATTTAATAACTTGGAATTTAAAACAAACCTTTATTTTAAAGGAGTAAACCAGATTATGCATTGTAACTTTTTCAAAGTAACTCACAGGGACAATCCCGAACAAACTCTGATTCCTACAGGAGCATCCGATACTTGGGCGACCCTTTTTTGTACTTCATCCCTGCAAGACGAATGAATTCATGACTCCTGTGTTAAAGAATGCTCGAAAAATCAATAGGTAAGAAACACCATCAAGATACATTGGCTTTGACTCTTATTTTAAAAGTGTAAATCTTTTTATGTGACTCTGAAAGCTGAGCTAAAAAGGAAATATTCTTTATAATAATAATAATGACTAACATTTATTGATTTTTACTGTGTGCTAGGTGCTGTTCTATTTTAGATATATTAATGCATTGGGTTATTTTTTTTTCATAATGGCCTATGAGCTAAGTTTTATTCTTTTATCCAGTTTACAAAGGAGGAAGCTAAAGCACAGAGGGGTTAAATGATTCGGCCAAGGTCACACAGCTAGTTAAGGGGGTGGAACTGGGATTTGAAAATTGAAAACCTACCATTCTGCCTCAGAGCCATGCTCTTAATCACTGTACTCTGCTACCCTAACAAATGCTGTAAATTATGAGTGTAAAATTGTAATTATTGGGGGATGCAGGAGTCTCATTGCCTCCAAATACTTCAGTGAGGGATCCTCACAGTTTTTTTGGAGCATGAGGCCTTATCAAGCGATAAGGCCAACATTTGGAAATGCTGAGATTCCAAGCCGTGGGCACACATCTTTGAGGAAAGCCTCGTTTCTTTTATCGTCGATAACTAATTTTCTACCATTTGTCCAAACTACAATGGAAACATTAGAATTGCCTGTATTTTCACTTGTTTCCCAGGAATGTCAACTATATCACATCTTGGCTGAGCATTGTGGGGCCAGTTGTTGGGCTGCATCTACCTCTGAGTTATGCCAGAGCAGCCTCTCAGGATGAATGAAATGTCAATCGACAAGGTAAAAAGAAAAGCATGGATTGAATATTTTGCCGTTACCAAGATCCTGGAGTCTTTTTTGCATGTAGATACATTGTCCCAGCTGGCCCCACCATATATTGTTTGCTTTCATGTTTAATAGGCTGACTGCTGACTTGTTTTTTTAGTTTTCCCAGCAACCAGCACCCAATCACGTAGGAAACATTTTACTTTGCTATAAGTAATGCTCACACAACTACAGAAGAGGATGGTTTTATTTTAGAATTGATATTCTTGAAATAAGTCTTTCCAGCTCAGTTAACCTTCATTTATTCTCTTGGCTTTTGTTTTGTTCTTGTTCTTCAGATTCTTCTATTGAGTCAAAGAGCTTAGATAGTGCACCATGAAGAACTCTGAAAGTTTACATGGCTGACCTTGGCTTTAATAGGACCAGGTCCGTGAGTTTTCAGCTTATCAAGATTTTGACATGGATTTTTTTCCCTTCAGAAGCAAATGTCTGCAGCAACTCATATACCCTATGTTTCAAAGAAACACCTCAAAGACACAAATCAATGTAAATAGCAAAAAATAAATGTAACTCGAGAATAGAAATGCTGACATCATTAGGGCATTTCCAGGTCATTCTTTCATGTCTCTGAGACTTGTCTTCTTTATCTTTAACATGAGAATAACAAGCTACCTCAATGGGGCTGCTGTGAGAACCATGTGAAATCATTAATGCATGAGAAAATATTGTAAAGTATTACACAAATATTCATTAAATTCTCACCTTTCTGATAGTTGATTGTTATTCACCCAGTCTGTCAGTAAATTTACTAACCAATAAGTTAGTAAGATGAACCTAATCTGGAAACATTTTTGGTTTTAGGATTGCTTGTTTTGATTTTCATTTTAACTTGCTAGGGGCTGAAACTAAGAGAAAAATGTCATTGGCTCTTTAGAGCATCTAGATTAGTGCCTGTCCGTGAGGGAAGCACTTTAAAATCACCCGAGGATCTTTTACAAGTACAAATGCTGAGCCCCGCCTTCTGAAACAGCTTCTCTGGGGTGATTCCGATGCACATGCTCCTGGGGAGCCTCTGGCCTGGAAGTGCCTTTAGTGTGGCATTTATTTGTATTGTTTTGGTCTTCCAACAAGCCTTTTCAAATTTGTGTATAGCTCTGGCAAGCTGGACTGACTCCTAACATTTGTCTGGGCATTGGCCGGAGACTTATGGACAATAAAAGGATGTCCAGGAGGCATTTGTTCTGGAGCAAGCTGTTAGGATGAGGGAATTGTCTGCTGGCGAATCAAAGAGGATTCGCTGTAGGTTAAGGGCTGAACTTTCACAGAGGGAGCATAAGTAGAGAGGGTTAATTCAAACTGCTGGAAAAGCTAAAAGTAAATTTTAAAATGCTGAGCTGCACATATTCATGCTGGGATGAGAGGCTGCTTACATGCTTGGTGGGCATTTTGGTATTTACCACTTAACATTTTTCCAAGTTCTGCAAGGGATATTTCCCCCCTACTCTTCCTAATGTAAACACAGATTTCACAGCAAGTCATTTCTCAAGCCATGTCATTTCTGGGGTTTAAAAAAAATTATACATATAAAATAATGTATCATCTGGATTATGTACTTGTTCAGAAATATTAGTTATCTTTTGCTAACAGATTCTGAAATGATAGTGGTCTATCAATTTGGGGCCAGTGTATAGTTTTGTTTAACGTTAAAAAAAAATATTATTTTCTCTGATTGATGACCTGAAAATTCATCAGTGGCAGAAAAAAGTTCTGAAGTGCTCCCATAGGTGGTGGAGACCTCTCTCTCCAGATAGATCCCTTTCTTCAGGCAGCTCTGTTTCTTTTCAGAATGTTTTTCACTTAAAAAGGTTGTAATTTTTGGTTGATAAAAATTTTCATTTTTAAAAGTACAGTTATATAGCAGACTGTTATTCCAACAGTTAGAAAACATTAGAAAAAAATTTTTGTTTTGTCAAAGTAACAGTTTTTCCTCTGGAATATGAGGGGTTTTTGTTTGGGGTTTCTCTCTAGCTAATACAAGGAAAAGCCCCTTCAGTCAGAAATAAGGCTGATTAAAGCTGCTACCAGCCAATCTCCTAAACTCTGCTTTTTATGTGACCTTGGAAAAATTGCTTTATCTCGTTTGGTCTTCAGTTTTCTTGTTTGCAAAATGAGGAAGCTTAGCTATGTGACTTGTGAGGGAGGCTCAGTGCGATTCTTAGGTCTGCAAGCTTGGAGAAATAAATCGTGAGTCTGGTTAGCTGCTGCTTGACTTGGGCTAATTTTTAAAATCTCCTTTAGTCTTTGCCATTTCTATTTTTAAAAAGCCTACAGTATCTATCCCACTCACGTAACAAAGGTCTAGAGATCAAAATGGTAAGTAAATCTGAATGTGCTTTGCAACCAGCATGGCGATCCATGGAGTAAGGGGGTGATGGGTCATTGGCCCCTGTTCCTGTCTGGATGCCAGCATACCTCATCCTTCCACCTCATTTCTGGTCAGGCAGGTCTTCTCTGCTCACATCCTTATCTGACCTTTGCTCATGCTGGTTCCCACTTGGAAATGCTTTCTTCCTCATTTCTCTACCCAATTTTCAACCTAGTTTATGTGATTTAGTCTTTCTCAAAGTTATCACTGACTACCACAGTCCCAGCTGGTTGACCTCTCCCTCCGTTACTCACCGGATTCAGTCTTATTAGCCTTTATTTTTCTCCCTTTCACTCTGATTTCCTTCCTTCCTCAATTATGGGTAATAAGTAACTTAAGGTGATGACCCCCACCCCCTTTTTTTTTTGGTATGTTCCAAGGTGGCATGTAAATAAGAGTTGCTGTTTGCCCCTAACAAGTGACCCAGAGAAGGCTCGCTCTGGGAATTCAAGTGGGTGGACCAGTTCTTTGAAAGGCCAGAGGCTGTATATTGATCATCAGGTAATAGCCTACAAGCTAAAGGTTAAAAATATAAGACTAACCACTCCTCCAACAAAAATGTATTAAAATAAAGAGGAAAAAAGTCAAAACTGGGTTATGGCATCCACTTCTCCCAAGATTGGTATAGTTTTTATTCATACTCTCAAGATATTAGGAAATAGAGAACTGTGTTGTCAAAACCAGCTCTTTGCATAATTCAGAGAGCCAATATTCCAATGAGCTGGGGTTTTTTGTTTTTTGTTTTTTGTTTTTTGTTTTTTTGTTTTTTTTTGTTTTGATAAAAATTTGAGAGTAAGAATATGCAAATATTCATTTCAGCAGATACTTAATGAGTTCCTCTTAAGTACTGTGCACTAGGCTAGGTGCCGGGATAGCAAACAAAAAGATGGGACCCTAGCTCATAAAAATGCGACAGCCCAGTGAAGAAGACACACAAAAGGAAGATCGAGCTATGGCAAGCATGAAGGAATGTTTTCAGAAGAGAAATGTGAATAGAGTCATGAAAAACTTTATTTAGCCAAGTCGAGAATGGAGGAAAGGCCTCGAAGGTGTACATGAGGAAGTGGTGAAGAGTGAAGCTGGTTAGTAGAGCTGGGGTCAGGTCTGGAGGAACCTTGGTTGTTACACTGAAAATTTGTGTTTGGCCTGAAAACCACAAAGAGCCACTGAGGGCATTCAAGTAAAGGAGTTAAGGTGATCACATTTGCATTTTAAAAAGAACCTGAAATTTTTAAGTGACTGCTGCATATAACTAATCACACACACTTTTTGTCAGGTGTTTTTTGCTTTTTGTTTTTTTCCCCCCACAAGCAGATACTACTAGCCCAAAGGTTGTAGAAGGTTCAGAAGTGCAGAAAGTGCTGGCAGTATGCCAAGGACACTTTCTGATTTTTGCCTAGAGCCTTCTGAAACAAAACCTGCCAGTGTTCTAAAAAGCCTGAGTCCTGGCTTGCTGTTTTATCTGGGGTAAGTCCCTGCACTTCTCTGAGCCTCTGTTTCTTAATGTATTAAATTAAAGGAAGTGTATTATATCAGGTAAAATCAATGTATTGGTTGATAACCAGTCCAGTATTTTTTTTACGAAATAGAATATGTCTGGGAAAAACCCTCCCTGTGTTTCTTCTATATTTCATAATACTACCACACTCACAGCATTTTCTGACACCAGATGTGTAGGTTTTGCACACTAACAATTCTGTAACACCAGCTAGCTGGGTGTCCTACTGTATAATTCAGTTATGTCAGTTCTATCTACCTGGATAGATAGACTGCCTCCACTTAAGACACCAATCACAAGTCTCAGGTTAGCAACTGTATTTTTAACTGACCAGCTATAAATCAGGGTTCCCATGACCCCCTCCATGGATTCAGTAATTTGCTAGAATGGCTCACAGTACTCAGGGAAACACTTATGTTTACCAGTTTATTATATAATAAAGGATATGATAAATAGCCAGATAGAGAGATACATAGGGCACGATCCTGAAGGTCCCATGTGCAGGAGCTTCTGTCCCCATGGAGTTGGGGTTTGCCACCCTCCCAACACATAGATGTGTTCACCAGCCTGGTAGCTCACTGAACCCTCTGCTTTGGGGATTTTTACGGAGGCTTCTTCATATAAGCATGATTGATCATTTACTCCACTTCTGTTCTTTCTCCCCTTCCAGGAAGATGGCATATGGGGCTAAAAATAACGTGTTTCTAATCAGGGCTTGGTTTTTCTGGTGACTAGCCCCCATTCTGAAGCTATTGAGGACCCCAACAAGAGTCTGATAATTAGAACAAAAGACACTCCTATCACCCAGGA
>CM053501.1:58955227-59087727 GCA_028627145.1 Eidolon dupreanum | reverse complement strand
TGAACAAATTTTTTCAACAATAATTAAGAACTACCTTTTTCGGACTTCTGATTGATAAGATAGGTGGCTGGGTAAGATTAGTAGCTTCCTGATTCTCCCAGCACCCACCTCCCACACCCTACCCCCCATCAGTGAGGAAAGCAAGAGATAACTGCATAAGGACTGCCTGACAGCTTGTCGAAGACAGATTTCTCTTGAAATACTGCAAAAATTGTTTCCCAGAAGTTCCAGTGTTTGTAATCTAGCAGATACCTTAGGGAATTCTGATATTCCCTGGATTTGAGAACCACTAGGCTGGTGATTTCTAGATTCTTTCTGCTGTAAGTTTATGATTTGTTTGGGCTTTGCCAAATATGAGGTAACGCAAATTAAATAACTACTTGTTCACAATTTTTAAAAACTATAAAGAAATCTAGATTCACAAGACATTTCAAAAATAGTGTAGTTTGTGTATAACATTCACCCAGCTTTCCCAAATAACATCTTTGATAACTAAAGTATATTTTCAAAACCAGGAAATTGACATTGGTACAAAGCTATTAACTACAGACCTTACTTGTATTTTACCAGTTTATATATCTATCTATATAGATAGATATATAAAATTTTTTTTTACACATAGGACTATGAAATTCTATCACAAGTATTAATTTGTGTAAACACCACTACAATCTGGACTCAAACCTGTTGTCACCACAGAGACTCCCTTGTGCTATATAGTTCAACTCTACCCCATCTCTTAAATCCCTGGCAACCATTGTTTTCTTCTCCATCGCTATAATTTTGTCATTTTGTTTTACATACGTAATACGGGACACATGTAACCTTTCAAGTTGGCTTTTTGTAGTTAGCACGCTATTACTGAGATCCATAGAAGCTATTGCATGTAACAATTTCTTTTATAACTGAATAGCATTTCATTTATGGTTGTACCTACCAGCTGCCCAGTGGACACTTGGTTGTTTCCAGTTCCTGGGTATCTCAAAGTTGCTGTGACCATGCACAAACAGGATTTTGTGTAGGCAGACATTTAATTTCTGTACAACTGCCTAGGAGTGCAATTGTTGGGTTATTAAGCATAACTTTATAAACTGTCAAACTTTTCCAGTGACTGTACCATTTCATATTTCTACCAACAATTTGAGATCCAGTTGCTCCAGCCTCACCAGTACGTAGTATTGTACTAATTTTAGCCATTCTCACAGGTGTTTTTAATTTGCATTTTCATAATGGCTCATGATGTTGATCTTTTCATGTGCTTGTTACCTCTTCAGTGAAGTGTTTATCTGCACATTTTGTAATAGGATTGTTTTGAAATTAGACAGTTCTATATATATATTTTGGATATAAGTCCTTTGTTGAGTATGACTTGCAAACAGATTCTCCCAGTCTTTGGTTTGTCTTTTCATATTCTCACCCAGATCTTTCATGGAGCAAGTTTTTAATTTTGGGCTTTGTAAGGCAAATATCAGATGACACAAATTAAATATCTACTTATTCACAATTAAAAAAAACTTTGTCAACTTTTTTCAGAAATGAAAATCTATAGTATTAACTACCTCTCCACTGAATAGCTTTTCTACCCAACAATAACCAGCCGTACATAGATAAGTCTATGGAAATTATTTAATTGACCTGTCTTTTCCTCCTCCAATACCACATCCTTGATTATTGTAGCTACAAATTATCTTACAACCAGGTTTTGTGACCCCTCCATCTTCAATATTGTCTTATTCTAGTTGCTTTACCTTTCCACATAAATTTTAAAGTTTACTTACTTCTACAAAAGTTGCTGGGATTTTGCTTCAGTTTTACACCCAAGATTGAAGGAGTGTGAGCCACTTGGTGGAGTGCGAGGAAAACACAGGAATAGAAAGAACCAGGCCATTTCAAGCACTTTTGGGTCTGAGGCACGTACTTTTTGTGTCTAAAAGTAAACCTCAAGGTCAAATTATCGGGTTTTGATAAGCTCAGAACAGAGCACTAGGATCAGTCTTTCTATCAGATATCCCTTGCTCATAAACTTTCCCTGTGCCTTAGCCAAACATTTAATTCCATTAAATTATCTACAAAATGATCCAATGCCAAATTTTGCTGTCATAAACACAGAATTACATGGGCCCTGACCTTTAGATATTCGAAAACCAAAAGAGCAGGAAACAACTTGATAGTATTTATTATACTGGGTCCCCAGTAAGATGAATCTAAGAATGTGCATTACTAAGAGTTCCTAAGATGATACTGCTAGAAATCCAGTGTTGTCCTCTTTACAAGAATGCTGTACATTTATTTCTTCCAGATTTACTGTTATTTTGTTTATTACATGAAGGGAATAAACTTAACTGTGAATCGCATTTACTCTAGAGAACCCTGAATTAAATATTTTCCAAATATCCTAAAATTGGTAAAGCATATATCTCTGTGGTAAAGAAAATAAGACACAACCTATTTTTGGCATATGAAAATTTATTACTACTGTGTTTTCACCATCGAAATTTATGATCTTGGTCTTTCCTTCTTTCCTTTGTATAAAGCCAAAAGAGACACATTGGCTACTTTGACAACCTTAAAGCGGACGCCAGGAATGTCACCAACAGCATGACCTTTGCGACCAAATCCAGCAACCAGAACTTCATCATTTTCCTAGAATAAAATGAACAGTTTACTTCTGCTGTTATTGGCAATCACTAAAGTACCCATTCATCCTCTAAAAAACTGGGGGAAATTACTCCAAGAATAACCATTGAACCAGTCTACAGCAGTCTGAAACACTTACCTCAATAAAATTCAAACAACCATCATTGGGTACAAAGGCTGTTATCTTTTTGCCGTTCTTGATGAGCTGGACCCTGACGCACTTCCTGATGGCAGAATTTGGTTGTTTGGCTTCAACCCCTCTGAAACAAACAGTACAAGAGTGAGCTGGCTTTCTGAAAAGGGATACCTTTTCAATCTAACCCTAAGTTGTCAAACTCCCTGATTTAAACGAAACTTTTTCTGTTCTAGCTTCATTAGCACAATGAGGGAAATTTCTGGACCCTTTATAAATCTGGATTCAAATCCTGACTACCACTAGTAGTGGATCATAGGAAATTACCATTTGTATAGTCAAAAACAACTGAGCACTGGCAAATTCACGTGGCTCAATCTGAGCTCTATACTTCAGGCAACAAATGTCTCTTTATTTTGGTTTTCTCAGGTAGGAAGATGTAATTGCAAAGATTAAATAGTTGACGGGTGCCAATTGCTTAGAACCGTTCCCACGCACATTAAGCTCGATTCCTTCATTGCTTTCTCCCTTCCAATCCTACCACAACTCCTTCCAAACTAATGTTAAGAGATTAAAAACCTTAGTTATTTAAACCTCAATACTTATTACTTTCAAACAAACGTGGGTATGCAAAGACCTAGAATTTACGTCGCCAACTTCTTTAAATGTAGTTGAATTGCCATATTAAAATAAACCTTGATGGAAGCAGCATATTTTCACTTACACTTTTTCCAGCACAATTCCCTTTGCATGGGATGCGCCTCCAAAAGGGTTGGCTTTCAGGGCTGTACCCAAATGGGCTTTCTTGTACTGTTTATCATGCCACTTCTGATCTCGCCGATGGCTTCGGAGCTTTCTTGCAGTACGAAGACCACGACACTTGCCTAAAAATCAAAATAACCTTAGTTCTACCGCAAAAACGCCCGTCATTTGTTACACCTTGGAGTACAAGCCGGTAGGCTCTTGCATCACATACTGGCACGTGGCCTAAACCTCAAAGTTTTCCTTGAACCAGTTAAGAGGTGGACACAAGCGCTCCAATGGATGCGTTTTCCTAAAAGACTGAAGCACCACGGCACTGCTCAGGGGCAGCTTCGGCCAGCCGGCGTCCCTCAGGACCGCGAGCAAGGCGGCCTCTGCGCCGCATGGGTCCCTTAGGGGCCCGGTCATGTGGCTGCAGGAGGGGCGCTTCCTCGGCCCTCTCCCTGAGGCGTCCACCTCACCAATCGGCTCCTATTCGCCTGCCCGACCCTGGGACCCCAAGTTCCGCTTGCGAGCCTCACAATCTGTCCCTGTAGAACTCACCCATCCTGCCAGCACCACCGGCCTAAGCAAAAGAGAGAAAGAGCACAGGAAGGAGCCACAAGCCACCGCGAGCAAGCCCCGCCCAGCCAAGGACCCGTGCGACTGTCCACGCAGCGCCTGATCCGACGCTGGCGCCTCTCGTTTGAAAGACTACTTTGCGCCACTTTCCAGAATCTACATCTTATTTAATGTGTGTGAAATTCAGAGATAGCTCATTTGCATTGTTGTTTATTTCTCTTTATGTGCCTGCCGCAGACAGAAAGAACGTAGCCTAAAAATCCCAGAACTCTTTGCATGAGACCCACTCACTACGCAGACGCATTCGAGAAACCCACAGGGGAGGGGCTTAGTGGTGTAACGCAGGCGGAAGCAGGTGTCACTTTGGGTTTCTGTGTGGTGAGGCTGTTTATAGTTTAGAAAATTAGACCTCTGAACCTAAATTCCTACTCACAATTAACGTGGAAAATTGAAAATTTTTTAGTGAAGCAATGTGATGTATTGATTAAAACCCCAAGCTTTCGAGGTAGGCCAGCTCTTAAAGCCCAAAGCTGCTATTTACTGGTTGTGTGACCTTGAGCGATTCATTTAATTAACTCTTTAAACCTCAGTTTCTTCTGTAGAATGAAATAGAGTTTTCTGGGATGCTGGTTCATGCCAGGCACTCTTTTTTCTGTGCCAGGCACTCTTCTAAGCACTGGGAATACAACAGTTAACAAGAGAGTTAAGGTTTCTGCTCCTATAAAGTTTGTATTCTAGATGCAAGAAGGCAGGAAAAAAATATTTAAAAATTAAAAATTATTTTTCATATTGATAAGTGCTATAGAGAAAATATAGTTGGTTAGATGATAGTAACTTGGAGATGGGGTGGCTACTCTGATTAGGGTGGTTTAGAAAGGTATCTCAATAGGCATTGCATTTGAGCTAAGATCCTAAAGAGAGAGCCATGCAGACAAGCATATAGAGTAGAGCCTTACAGGAAGAGGGATTCAATAAGCAGAATGAACTGGTACTTTTCAAGAACTGAAGGATCAGGGAGGAGGGGCACAGTGAATGAGGAGTAGTATGGTACTAGATGAGGTTTGAGAGGTGCACAGCATTATATGGAGCCTATAGACCACGGTGTAGACTGTTTACTCTTCATATGACTGAATGCCTGGAAAGTTTTGAACAGGGGGGTAACAAGATAGCATTTATATTTTTATAGGATCACTCTGGCTGTTGTTAGGAGAAAAAAACAACAACTAAGAGATGAATCTGTGAGGCCAGTTAGGAGGGTGTTGTAAGTAGTCCAGCTGAAAGATGATGATGGCTTGAACTCTGAGTGGAGGTGGTAAAAAGTGGTTAGATTAGATACAATGTTTGATAATGGAGCCAACAGGATTTGCTAAGCAACGTAGGGGATGTGAGAGAGGAATTAATTATGATTTTCAAACTGCACAAATGTGTGACTTGTGTTATTTATTGACTGGTAAGTACTGGGAGAGGAGCAGATTTAGAAGGGGAAATTACAAGTTCTGTTATAAATGCGTTAAGTTTGAGATGCCTGTTAGACATTCTGGTAGGGATGTGAAATGGGCAGTTGTTTACATGTGTATGGCGTTCAAGGGAGTCACCAGTGAATAGATAGCATTGAAAGCCATGACTCTGAGTGAGATCACTTAGGGGATGGTTGTAGGTACAACAGAGAAAGACTGGAGGCTAAACTGTGGGTGCACCAAAACTTAGTGTATGAAAGAGAAGCAGGTGAAGCAAAACAGATGAGAAGGAGTGGCCAGTGCTGGCAAAAAAGACTGAGAAGATGTGGCCAATACTTTAACCAAAGCCAAGTGAAGAATGTGGAAGTGAGCAAGTGTGAAAGGAGGGTAAGATGAGGACTGAAATTTGTGTTTTGGGTTTGGCAGTGTGGAGGTTATTGGTGACTTGGTCAAGTGGGGATTCCATGGAGTAGTGAAGATGTAAGTCTGATTGGAGTCAGCAGAGTATGAGAGAGAAGGAAGTATAGACAACAACTATAGACAGTTTTTGCAAGGAATTTTTCTATACTATCCAGAGGAAAGGGGCTGTATCTGGAGGAGGATGTGGAGTCAGGATGGGTTTATTTAAGATGGCAGATCTTATGACATTTTTGTATGCTGATGGGATTGTTCCAAGTAGAGAAGAAAAAAATGGATAATTCATTAGAGAAAGAGGTTAATTACTCAAGCAAGTCCTTGTGTAGACTAGAGGGGTGCCCAAGTGGAGGAATTGATCTCAGAAACAGTAACTATTTCTCTATAGTAATAAAGGCAGCGTATAGGACTACAACTGCAAGTAAATTGGAAGATTCGTTGTTGGGAAGATGTGGAACTTCTCTTTTGACTGCTATTTTCTCAATGAAATAAGAGAGGTCAGTGAAGAGAAAGAGTAGGGAAAAGAAGTTTGAGGATAGAAGGTAGGATGTGAAATCATAATCCAAGATAACTACTTGACTTAAATAGTACTAACTTTGTACCACATACTATTTTAGATGCCTTACATTTATTAACTCATTTAATTCTCATAACACTAAAAAGTAAATACTTTCAGTACCCCTGTTGTGCTGAGGAACACTGTCTTAGTCCATTTGGGCTACTATAACAAATTACCTTAGACTGGGTGGTGTATAAACTATAGAAATTCATTTCTTACAGTTCTGGAGACTGGGAAGTCCAAAATCAAAGTGCTGGCAGATTCAATTTCTGGTGAGAACTCACTTCTTTGTTCATAGATTGCTTTCTTATTGCTATAACCTCATATGGCAGAAGGGCCAAGGCACCTCTTTGGGGTCTCATTTATTTTTGTTTTTTATTTTGTTTTTGTTTCTTTTTTCCAAATTTTATTGAGATGTAATCGACATATTGGGGTCTCTGATCCCATTCATGAGAACTTATGACCTAATCACCTCTGAAAGACCCCACCTACCAACACCATCATGTTAGGGACTAGGTTTCAACATATGTTTTGCCCCCTAATCTAAAAGTGTGGGAATGTAGGTTGACAAAAGCACGTAGGAATGTTGAACAGTTCCGAGGACCCCTTTGAAACTAGTTAGGAAATTACATCAGTCAGCATGGTTTTGGATATTCTTCAGATTCATTCAGTGTAGTGACTAAGTAGGTGGAGAGTTGAGCTTTAACAGAGCTTGCTTGGGGTGGAATCTGGTGAATGTGACAGAGGAAGGACATGGGACTTGAGAGTGATCGCAAAGAAAGGATTAAATTAACCATGAGATTGAAGCTGGAGGAATAAAGAGCCTAGAATAATCAGAGGACTTTGAAGGCCTGGCCCTGTCAGGTAGGAGAAATTTCTGTGGAACTAATTAAGATAGTGAAGTATTAGTTATGAATTAGATAGATTGACCAACGAATAGAATAGAGAGCCCAGCAAGAGAATGAATTGAGTATAGAATATTATTAAATGACAGAATTAGAAGTCAGATCAATATGTTAAGGGAGGACTCGGACTGTTAAACAGATGGAGCTACACAAAAAGTTTCTACCCAAATTAAATTGGCTCACCATCTCAGGCTAAAAACAAAAATCAACTCCAGATGGGATTGAAGGCCTAAGTGTCAACAACAAAATTTTTAAATTCTTAATAGTAAGCAAAGGTAAATATCTTCTTGAACTTGGGAAAAGAAATATTTGTTAACAAAAAGAAAGGAATGATAAATTTGACCATATTAAAAAACCCCTGTCCTATAAAACAACAACTGAAAGAAAGCAAAGAGACAAGTTATGAATTGAGATGATATTCAGAGGAACTGTTCATGTAAAAAACTGGGATTTGTTTCCTTGGCAGTTTAGTAAAACCATCTGCGCCTGATGTTTTGTTTTGTTTTGTTTTGTTTTGTTTTGTGTTTTTTTGGTGGGATATATTATTAACTATAGACTAAATCTCTTTAATAGTTACAGAACCATTCATAGAACTGTGATTTCTTCTTGAGTCAGATCTGGTAAGTGATTTTTCTAGCACTCGGCCTATTTCATCTTAAGTTTTCAAAACTGTTCAGTGAAGGTGTTATGACCTGTTATGCATGAATATATGTATATATGTGTACATATGTGTATTTGTTGTTGGAATGAATTCAATTTCTTTAGTAAATGTAGTACTATACAGGTTATTAATATATCCTTGAGTAAACTTTGGTAATGTGTGCCTTCCAAAGAATTTGTTTATTTCCTCTAATTTGTGAAATTGATGGACATAAAGTTGTTTGTAATATTTCTTTATAATCTTTTTAGTATCTGTAGATTTATAATGATGTCTCATCTTCCATTTCTGATATTGGTAAGTTGTCTTCTCTTTTTTTTCTTGGTCAGCTAGAAGTTTATTAATCTTATTGATCTGTTCAGAGAACCAGCTTTTGGGTTCACTGATTTTCTCTATTGTTTTTCTGTTTTCAGTTTCATTGATTTCTTATGTGGTCTTATCTTTATTATTTACTTTCTTGTGCTTGTTTTGGATTTACATTTGCTCTTTTACTAGTTTCTTTAAGTGGAAGCTTTGGTCATTGATTTGAGATCTCTGTTCTTTTCTGATATATTTAATGGTATAAATATCCTTTTAAGCACTGCTTGAACTGTATGCTATGAGTTTTGGTATGTTATATTTTAGTTTTAATTCAATTTAAAACATTTACTAATTTCACTTTTTATTTCTTGACCCATGGATTATTCAGAATTGTGTTAACTTAATTTCTAAGTATTTGGGGATTTTCCAGATATCTATGTTGTTTATTTCTAGTTTAATTTCATTATGGTCTAACGACATACGTTTTTAATTTCAGTTTTGAAGAAAATTGTTGAGGTTTGCTTTATGGCCCAGAATATAGCCACTCTTGGTAAATTTTCCATGTACACTTGGAAAGAAAATATTTTCTCTTGATGTTAGCAAGAATGCTCTATATGTGTTAATTAGCCCAAGGTGGTTGATATGGCTGTTCAGGTCTCCTGTATCCTATATTCAGGACAATAGTGACATTAGATGGAGGGAGTGGGGATCATAGTTAGATGTTGGATTGTGTTTACTTTGGGTAGTAGGTTTAATTATTATAAAAACGAACAAACACACAAACAAGGCATGAACTATCAGTCATGATTTACAATGAGAGTGTGTTATAAACCAAGGATTTTGATTGTTACTGGTAGGAAAAGAAAAAATAAAAGAATTTAAGTTTAATTTTTGGAGCTTTAAGCTTTTTTCATTTCCTGATAAAGAATTTATTACTTAATTTGGAGCCTGAAAGGACAAAGAATTTCCTTGGCTCTTGGACTGTAAATTTTCTAAAAGGACCCCCTAAAAGAAGGCTGCCATGGTTGAAGAGTAGTGAGCCATTGGGAAAATAGAGGAAAGAGAAGTTAGAGAGGTGGGCAGGGCCAGCTCATGCCCAACCTATAGCCTAGGATAAGGAGTTTGGATTTCATTATGAATGTGATGAGAAGCCATCGGAGGGCTTCAAGTAAGAGAGTGATAGGTCTGATCTGCATTTAAAAAAAATTCCTGTGCCTGCTATGGAAGGGTGCTATAGAAAGAAAAGAGAGGATTCAAGTTATCCGAGGAGGGGATAACTTGCAATAGCATAGGTGTGAGATCGTCGGTAGTAGCACTGGAGACAGAGAGATGTCATAAGATTCAAAGTATAATATGGAGTTAGATTATGATGGAAATAGTCAAATTATTGACATCATTATCACCGCCATTACTACTACCTCTAACTGGTATGAGTACTATTTAGGCACTGGGCATAGGACTTCACATGCATAATTTCTTTTAATTCTCAAAACGACTCCTATATGTAAACTCATTTTACAAAGAGGAAATTGAGGCTTAAAATATTAACTTGCTTACCCAGAACATATTTGTTGATTTTCAGATTAGTTATAAAGCAGAACTTGGATTTTTAAGGAGTTTAAGAAAAAAAATTTTAATGAATGTTAAATAAATAAGGCACAAAATTGATGGACAGTAATTTGCTGGCAAAACACCAGGAAAACTAAGAGGTAAGTTTTTAAGATTAAAGTATTCCTATTATAATTCGCAGCCTGATATATCCATGGGTTATTAGAGGTATATGAAAACCAATAGATACTTTGTCATGAAAAAATCCTGCTTGGTAGTTCTTAAAATGTTGGAAGAGTTGGGGTAGGAAGAAGATTCCCCCTTTCCTTCTAAGTCAAAGGAGTTAAATTAGTGTAACTCTGCCAGTTTACTCATTCCAAGCCCGGCGAGGAGGAGTGATATCTGTGGTAAATTTAGGAAAAATAGTCCAGGCATGTTCAGCTCTTCCTTTTCTCCTTTTGGGGACCCAACTTGACCACACAGCACACATTTCTCCTGTTTCTTCTGGGACAGCCTTCTCTTCACCTTGAGAGTCCATTGCTGCTAGGATAGTCTGCCATGTCCATCTTCTGGGGATTTTGCTCCAGAACTAAACTTTGCCCTCCATCCTGGCCTTTCACAGTAATAAAGGTGGTATTTGTGTCTCCACTTGTCTTACCCCTTGTTTTACTTCTGTTGATTTAGCACGTAGATGGGGCAGTAGGGTATTATTTGACTATAAGTGAGAAAGAAGCATCAGTAAAGGTAAGACTGATGATTATATGGTCTGTGTAACTACTAGTGATGAATGTTGAGTGCTTCATTTTACCTGATTAAATTATTAAATACACTTTTTACTCTATCCAAAATAAATGATATCTCTTATCCTCTCAATGTAGCTACTTTTCTGGTACAGTGATTATTGCCTCTCATATCTATTCCAAAGTAGAACTAAAGAAATATCTATGTAGTGCCATATAATCTTACTAATATTCAGTCCTAATGTTTAAAATCTTGTTATTATAATTAAACCTCTGTGTGGTATCTAGGGGGATTGGACAATGCTATTTTTTGATGCCCTTGGTGAAGATCCTGGGAGTTCTCATTTTAATATGCAAATTAAAATTATTCTCCAGGTGTTCTCTAATTTTGCTGATGACCAAACAAAAGAAAATAGGCTTCTATTTCAGTAGGGACATTTGAGTTATAAGAAATGAAAGGTAATTTTTTTTCACTAGGAAAAGAAAGACTTTTATTCTCTCAATGGAATGTTACGTTTTAGAATCTCATTCTCTGGAGAGGTTTAAGAATCTGGTAGACAGGCCAGATCAGTACTGTCTGAGTTCAGTGGAGATCAATTGATCTTTGGTGATGGGGAATGGCTGGGGGTCAGTCTTTCAGCTGTTGCATTCCACAATAAAATGAAAATTCACTGAGATTATTTCTAGATTAAATATAATATGTAAATTATTATAATATATAAACTTAAAAACTATAAAAATAAATGTGAAAATTTTTGATTATTTTATACTACTAAGACTTTATTGCTTAAATAACTTTAAATATGGTAAAACAAGATATTTAAATTGAAAGAAAAAGAACAAGAGAGAATAAGAAGGATGAGGAAATGGAGGAAGTGACAAAGAAAAGAAGTGAGGGGTTATAGACAGGAATAATTTTTCCACTGATTTAAACCATTATTTTATGATTTTGTTGTTTTTAGCAGTCATTACTGATTATGAAGATAATCCAAGAAAAAGAATCTGTAACCAGTTTATAAATATGGTCATTCTTCATATATGGAATAATGTGCACACGTGGCTATGAATTTTAAAACTTACTTAGATTTTAAGTTAAAATTTCCAAATTTGTGTTAATTATTTAGCAAACAACATCTTGGATTTTTGCTGAGTAGTTGTACACAATTCTGTCTTTCATACTGAGAGGGCTGATTGGTATATGTCCAAAGAATCCATTTTGCTCTGTTTATAGATGATGGCTTAAACTATAGGGCAACATCAGATAGCACATATTCTCAATACGAGTTTTATTTTAGTGAATTGTAACTCTGATTCCTATCTCTGTCAAAGTGGGGACCCTGCAAGTGCCTAGTGAGAGCATTTATGAGAGCGGTAGAGGCCTTTTCTTTCCTAGGACCCAGGTCTGTTAGGTTCTTCCTGACCCTCAAACCTCCCTTCCTTGTCTATGCCTCTATTATTACACTATATTTAGAAATCCCTTCCAATAAAGGTTATTTTGCATTATAAGCAATAGAAACCCCTTTCAAGCGGTGTTAAGAAAAAAGCCAAGTTATTGGAAGGGCATTGGGATAACTCGTAGACCCCAGTAACAAGAGATGCATACTGACTTCATGAAGCAAAGGTCAGTGGTTTGCTTGGTGAAACATCCCAAAAGTGTTTACACCAGCAATTACGTGTTCACATTTCTGCACATCATTGGGCTGGGAGCTCCTTGGGGGCAAGGACTGGGTCTTTTTTACCTTGTATTCCTGGCATCTAGCACCTGGCAATCAATGTTTGTCTAATGGACAGATTTATGGAAGAGCAAACTGTCTTTGTTTAGCTTTAGAGTCAATGTAAATATGTGCTACTAATTTGGCATATTATCCATCTTGTAAGAAGTCAGAGGGGAATTTAAAATAAGAAACATTAACATTTAAATTGAAAATGCTTATAAGTATTTCATTTACTAACCTGGTTCTAATCAACTCAGAAGATGATTTGATGAAAATTGGTAGAAATCATGGCAGCAGTTAGGGTCTGAATTTGATAAGTGTCTGCATTAATCTAGATTCTTCAGAAAAAAAGAACCAATAGGAGATATTCATTCATTCATTCATTCATTCATTCATTCATTCATTATAGGAATTAGCTCATGCAGTTATGGAGGCTGAGAAGACCCAAGATCTACAGTCAGCAAGCTGGAGATCCAGGAGAGCTGATAATGTAGTTCCAGTCCTAGTCTGAGTCTAAAGGCCGGAGAAGACTGACATCCTTGCTCCAGGACAGGTAGAAAAAGTGAAATCTCCTTTACTCCATCTTTTTGTTCTATTTAAACTTTCAATGGACTGGATGAGGCACGTTAGGGAGTACAATCTGCTTTACTCAGTCTACTGATTCAAATGTTAGTCTCATTCGGAAATATCCTCGAGACATAAGCAGAATAATGTTTAACCAAATATCTGGCCACCAGGTGCCAGTTAAAACATATTAACCATCACAGAGTCATACCCCTCCACAAGGAAGAAGTACATATTTTGCTAATGAACTGATAGAACTTGGGTTTTATCCATTTACATTTTCAAACTACCGAATTTGATGGAGCACTTGAATTAGTTGACTTTTCTGTTATGATTGCCAAATATTCAGGCCGTGGGAGTCACAACCATGTGGCGTAAAGTAAGAATTATTTATGTGACCTTTTTTTGATAGGTTTTTTCATTATCCTGTACTTTTTATCCTGTACTTGGACCAGCAGCATCTTAGGCTGTAGGTGTAGAGCAGTTACTTTGACACAGTCCCTGCCCTCATGGAGCAGGGCTTGTGGTGAGGAAACACATTATAAATCTGTAGCAAGAAAGTAAATGTTTCAGTACAGCTGGTGAC
The DNA here is from genome assembly GCA_028627145.1 of Eidolon dupreanum. Classification (NCBI taxonomy): domain Eukaryota; kingdom Metazoa; phylum Chordata; class Mammalia; order Chiroptera; family Pteropodidae; genus Eidolon; species Eidolon dupreanum. The sequence continues at coordinate 59,074,188 of CM053501.1, read as the reverse complement.
ATATGTTATGATGAGGGTGAACAGAATGCAGGGAGAGGTAGAGAGGTGTAAGGTGATCCCCACAGAGGGATCAATATGTGCAGAGGCACTGAAGTGCAAAAAAGTTTGGCATGTAGTAGGTGTTGAGAAGCTGAGTGCAAACCAGTGTGCTGGAGCATAGTGGGAAAGAGGCCTGCGTAAAATGAGGCGAGAGGACCACGTCATGCAGGGCTTTGTAGGAGGTAAATGGATTTGGATTTTGAATCTGTGCAAAGACTGTTGTAATTGTTTTGAACATCTGACATGTGATTTTCAGTCTGAGAGCATTTGGATGAATAGGGTCTGTGGTCTGGCAAATGCTAGATGCTTCTTAAGGCAAGAGTAGAATTATATTAGATCCATTTTCCCCCCATGAGAACACAATTTCATATTGTCATGTATGATTATGTGAAGATAGATTTTGATATTCAAATTTTCAGGTAACATTTCATTTAATAATATATAATAAACTAGAAAATGAAGCAAACCCAAGCAATTTTCAGTTGAAAAGAAGGCAGCATGAATGTACAGCTTCTTGTTCTCTCATGGAGACTGTTGAGGAGATTTTTTGCATGTGCCTGTATATTTTCTTGTGAGTGAGTCACTAACTATTCTTTGTTCCAAAATATCTTTAGAATATTTGTATAGTGAACAGCTTTGAAAGGCAGAAATAGTGTCTTCCTCTATAGCAAATGACAGGTGAAACTCAGGGTTTCTCTCCTGAAATGAAACCCACTGTTCAGCATCTGAACATGCAGGTACAGTGCCAGTCAGGTGATACCCTAGTGCTTTGCAGCCTGCAAGCTATCATATTAGCATATTTTGTCACTGCTTTTCTCTTCCAAAGTCACAGGATGAGCTATTCTCAGATAATCACATCTCAACTGTGACTTCTATTCTAAAATACATGTGTGAAACCTACTAGCTACTAATTATTCTGCCTTAAATATTTTTAACCAAGTGGGAACAATTTCAACAACAGAAAGAATGCTATATTGAAATTTTAGGATCAAATCATAACATATATTAAAATGAAACTTTAATTTCAGATAAAAATTTTATATATATATGTGTGCCTGAAAATATAACTGAAGCATATTTTCATGAAAGATGATTGTATGATAAACACTAAAGGACTAACACTAAGGTTTCTAGTGTTCACAGAGCCATTATTATTACAGATGGGATCAACTTGGGCTTGGGCTCTAACCCTCTCCTGACCTAGGATTTGAGGAGCGATGCCATCAAACACTGCTGTTGCTACCATGAGGGATCATTGCTCTGACAGCTGGAGGAAATAGATGTTCTATATTTGCACTGTTTAATGCAGCAGACGCTAGCCACATGTGGTACTAAGCACTTGAAATTTTGGTTAGTCCAAATTGAGATGGGTATAAATGCAAATTATACACTAGATTTTAGACTTGGGGCATAAAAAGAAAGTAAATATCTCTAATTTTTAAAATTAATTATATTTGAAATAGTATTTCAGAGATAGTAGGTTAAATAAAATATATTATTAAAACTAATTTTGCCTGTTCACTTTTACTTCTTCAGTGTGTCTCTACAAATTTTAAATTATATATGCAGCTCTCCTTATATTTCTGTTGAACAGTACTGTTACAGATCCTTGATACTCACAGGGCAGTCCTCAGGCCAGCAGCATCAGCATCATCTGGAAACTTGTTAGAGACAAAGAAGCTCATGCCCCATTCCAGATCTACTAAATCAGAATTCACATTTTAACAAAACCTCATGTGATTTGTATACACATTAAAATTTGAGTAGCAGAGAGTCCCTAAGACTAGGATTGCCAGATTTAGCAAATAAAAATACAAGATGTCCAGTTAAATTTGGATTCAGATAAACAACAAATGATCATTTAGTATAACATGCTTTAAATATTGCATGGGGCATATTTATTATTAAATTTTTTGTTGTTTATTAGAAATTCAAATTTAACTGGGTGTTCTGTATTTTATTTGGCAATCCTCTTAAGACTAAACTCCTTTCAACTTGTCTTGCTACTTGAAATTCACAGAATCAGGAAAAGGACAGAAAACTAAAAGGAAAGGTGAAGGGTAGAAGTCAGGTGATATGAAAGAACAGAAAAGTAAAGGAAATAAGGTGGGAAGTGGGAATGAGGTGGGACGTAGAAAGCCACACTGATGGCAATGACCTTTTTATTTTATAATTTTTATTAGTAACTTTTTTATTTCTGCATTCCCCTAGGTCCCTCAGTTATTTCCTTTAATCTCCCCTTCTCATTTTCTATAGGGCTCCTAAGAGTCATGTTAGAAGATGGTGTGTGTGTGCACATGTGTGTGTATGTGTGTGTAAAGTGGGTAGTAAGGAAGGGAAGTGTTTCCTCAGGGTCAAGTCCCCAGCCTTTCTATAATCCATCATCTGTGAAATGTCACTTATAAATATCACCTTTCAGCTACCTGTTCTTTGCCTTTAAAGAGATCAAGGTTCTTAAGTGCCAAAAAAAAAAAAAAAAAAACACTGACACTCATTTTGGAGGATTATCTTTATTGTGGCATTTTAATCGTATTTTTTGTGTAAAACAAGTTTTAGGGATTTTGTTGTTTGTTTTGTAGTTTTTTTTTCATGCTTTTTAGGTGGTGGGGAGTGGGATTAGAGGCTGGCAAGGAAGGAATAACAATAGATGTTCTTTATTTAGCCATGCATTGAAGTAGGAAAAAGGCATTCATCTCTGACATTTATTTAAAATTTTATTTATTATGGTAAGAACACTTAACATGAGATCCATCCTCTTAACGAAATTTGAAGTCTTCAATAAAGTATTGTTGACTGTAGGTACAATGTTGTACACCAGATCTCTAGAATTTATTAATCTTGCTTAACTGAAAATTTATGGCTGTTGATTAGCAACTTCCCATTTGTTCTTCTCCCCAGCTCCTGGCAATCACCATGCCACTCTGTGATTCTATGGATTTGCTTATTTTAGATACCTCATGTAAATAGAATCATGTGGTATTTGTGACTGACTTTTTTCACTTAGCATAATATCCTCAAGGTTCGTCCATGTTGTCATATACTGCAGAATTCTACCCCTGCCTGCTTTTTAAGGCTATTGTTTCATTGTATGTATATATCACATATTCTTTGTTCATTTCATCTATCAACAGACCCTAAGGTGGTTTCTACATCTTGGCTGTTGTGGATAGTGCTACAATGAAAATGGGGGCGCTAGTATCTCTTCGAGATCTTGATTTCAATTCTTTTGGATTACTACTTGTAAGTGTAATTGCTGGATCATAGGGTAGTTTGATTTTGAATTTTTTGAAGAATCTCCACATTGTTTTCATTTCATTTTCAACTGTATCTTTTTGTATTCTCACCAATAGTGTCCAAGAGTTCCAGTTTCTTTACATCCTTGCCAACACTTGTCTTTTGTTTGTTTGTTTTCTTTTTGATAATAGACGTTTTAATAGGTGTGAGGTGATATCCCTCTGTGGTTTTGATTTGCATTTTCCAATCATTAGTGACATCGGGCACCTTTTCATATACATACACATTGGAGAAATGTGTATTCAAGTCTTTAGCTCATTTTTAAATTGGGTTATTTGTTTTTTTTTTTTACTGTTGATTTGTAGGAGTTCCTTATATATTTTGGAAATTAATTATCAGACATTTTCTGATATAACTATTTTGAAAATGTTTTCTATCATTCTGTAGGTTGACTTTTCACTCTGTTGATTCTTTGCTGTGCAGAGCTTTTTAGTTTGATATAGTCTGAGCATCTATTTTTGCTTTAATTGCTTGTGCTTTGGTGTCATATCCACAAAATTATTATGAAATTATTCTAGACCAATGTCATGAAGCTTTTCCCCTATGCTCTCCTCTAGGTTATAAGTGTTTAATCTATTTTGAGCTGATTTTTATGTATAGTGTAAGATAAGAGTCCAATATAATTTTTTTTGCATATAGATAGCCAGTTTTTCCAGCACCATTTATTGAAGAGGCTATCCTTTCTCCATTATGTGTTGTTTATATGGCACCTTTGTTGAAGATCAGTTAACTATATATGTGTGCATTTATTCCTAGGCTCTCTATTCTATTCTATTGGACTATGTCTGTCTTTATGCCAGTACTCTACTGTTTTAATTATTCTAGCTTTGTAATGTATTCTGAAATGCCTCCAACTTTGTTGTTCTTTCTCAAGATAGATTTGCTATCCAGGGCCTCATTTAATCTTTACAGGAATTCTTTAAGTTAAGTACTTTGTCACCACTCTACAGATGAGTAAACTAGACCAGGAGGAAAAATAGCTTGCCTAATATTCAGTAGCTAGTCAGGGCTTGAGCCGGGAATGCACTTGGATGCTGTCTTACTCCAAAGCCAGTGCTCTTTATTATTACTCACACTTCTCATCGAACGGGGAGTCATGAATGCAGCAGGAAACTGTGAACTAGGACACATATGTAAAATTAGGCAAGTTTCAGGATTTTTACTCATTTATTTACCTGAAAAATATATGTAATAATGTATACTTCTTGGATTTTTTGGGAGGAGAATTTAACAGCTTCCTGAAAAACAGTATGAGATTCTTAAGAGTTAGAGTTCAGGATAATGTCAATTTCTGAAAAGAGCTTAATTGGCAGATTTTCTGTAAAAATCTGCTCCCTAATGATCTTTCATTGAGATGAGAAATCAAACCTAAGTAGACTCATTGGTTTCACTCTATACTCTAAATTAAGTAGTTTTAAGCCCCTCCCTCAACCTTCCCCCCAACATTGTACATCCTAGGAAAGCTGCCTTTTTATTGGTTGAATATGTTGTCAGTCACATGGCATGAAAAGTACTGCCTCTGCTCTGTTTGCCTTTATGAATTAACAGATGTGCGTGGTTTGAAGAAACGGATTCATTTCTTGATGGGAAGAAAAATTTTGTTTAGCTTTTCACTTATTTTTTTATGTATGGGATTTTCACTAACTTTGGACCAAATACTTGCCAGGAAGAATGTAAGGTGAGTAATTGCTTATCTTTTAATGCAGTGCATCTGTGAACTTCAGTGCAAGTGTGAAATTCGGTGGTTCTGTAATTTCTTTATATTGTTGCATAGCAACATTTGTTTATAATTCAAAATGGATACACTAGATTAGATCATTCAGTAGTTACTAAAGTTATTGAACTAGAGTTTATAAATAAGAGATAAAAAATAGTCTTGTTATAAGAGAGGAGAGTTATTTGTTCAAAATACCCAATAAACATTTGTATTATGTACCAAAATATGTATCTGTAAGAAAATGACTTCAAATCAGTGCTCAGATTTCTTTTGTAACTTAAATGTTCATTTCACAGTTTCTCCTGCCATTATTATGTGAGAAGAGAGTAAGGAAAAATTTTAAAACCTCAGAAAGATATAACCTGTTTTCTGAAGAAAAGGTGTTAAATCATTTTAACTGTTAGGAAACGGTAATTGTGTGGAGTACATACTATTTAAAATTAACAAGCAAAGTTTCTATTTTCATTTTCTTTGTCCTTTGACTTCATTCCATACCATAGAAGGGAACATATAGAGATTTATCAATAAGGAGTAATATTCAGAATCTGAATAGCTCCTAATTACTCTAATTACTCATTATGAGCAGTCTTGACAAATGCATCAGGGAATTTAGTGTGATGGTGGCAAGCAGGATGATCTACCAAAACTTATGTTAAAGAATATTTAAGTTACCGGGTGATAAAAACTATAAACACAGGCATTTTTTATTTGTTTTTCCTTATTGTTTCCAAATCAATTAGTGTTTTCTTTCAAGATCACTTTCTAATAATAAGTGACCTCTATTTCTTAGATGATTAATGCTTAGCAACGTTTCCTCACCTGGTTTATACAGAATGACTGATTTGTATATTATTACACTGGTTAAATGTACACTAAGAACCATAAAAATCTCATTTCTCTTTTCGAAGCAAAATTAATGGGTTTAAATAATCTTAACTTCAGAAGGGACCCTAGAAATCACACAAATGGTTGATCATTTGATTATAATAATATGGCATATTAATTCATTATGAAGGAAACAATAGTTGCTGTTTGTTTATGTTCTTTCAAATCATGGATCTGAAATTAAAAAAATCTTTCAACTCTGTGGGTCAATTCAAGATTCTTAAAGATGAGTGTACTATAAGCTTGATACATGTTTCCTAAGCTTAGAGAGAGTAGGGGTCACCTCTCTTCCTTTACATATTCCTTCCTCAGTTTGGGTTTATGCTTAAACAAAAAGGAAATCTTTTTCCTCTCATCTAGCATCCTGTGTGATCTCTCATTTCTACCTCCCTTTCAGTTTGTTCATTAGTTTGTTAGTTCATTTATGGATGTAGCACATATATTTTTAATACCTGATACATTTAAATAGCTGGGCACTTTGCTATTTGCTGGATCCACAATAGTGAGCAAAACAGATACAGTCCCTGCCTTCATGGAGCTTTAAGTCTAGTTGGGGAGAGCTCATTAATGAACGTTATTATTACAAATAAACTGTGAAACATACTATGAAAGAAAAGTACAGGAGGCTATGAGCACTCATAATAGGGGGATCTGAACTAGTTTGAGTAGTTAGGGATAAGTGTTCCTGAGGAGGTGATATTTAATCTGTGATCTGGAGGATATGGAGGAAAAACCTAGGAGGCAGGGGTGAAGAGGAGGATGGAAAACATTTTAGGTGGAGGGAACAGCAGGAGCTAACTAAAACTGAGGAGGGAAGAAGGGAACATAAAGCATTCAGGGAACTGAACTAAGGAATGCTAGTGTAGCTGGAGCAGAAAGGGGAAGAAGTGAAATGAGCTGAGCACAGCTAGCAGACTGAGGTCTTTTAAGGGCCTTGTAGGCCATGGTGGGTATGTGATCTTCCAATGATGGAGCTGCTTTACCTTCACATTTACGAAGACATACCTGGGAGACTCATGATGGAACACCTAGTAAATCAAAACTATGTCACCAGCCACTATAAGCCTAGGGCTTTAGATTACTTTTCAGGTATTGCAGAGATCCCTTTTACTGGAAAAGGATCTGAATATTTCAGTGACAGTGTAGGTTTAATTATGTTTAAGCCTGTATTTCTCAGTTTGCTCACACAGATAATTTTAACCAGATAATTTTTTTAGTTCCTACTTTAGTCTGGAGATTATGTAGTGATGCAAAAATGCATATACATTTTATTTTTGGTTGAGATTATAGCTTCCTATAAAACTTTATTAATTCAGGCTTAGGGGTGTGGGCAAGGCCTGTCTAAGTTAGAGTTTATTTGAAAAAGTATAGCAGCATTATTGTATGTTCATGACCATAGAGTCACTGAAATGAAAATACCCTGTGTTGTCTACTATAAGTTTCTCATTAGTAAACACACAGAAATTTTTAATTAGTGGAGCAAGTCTCAAGCTAATCATATTAACGATATGGTAGTTTATTCATTCATTCATTCATTTATATATTTTTATTCAATAAACATTTATTAAACTCTTTTACTAGATATTTCCAAATGACTCGATAAATTTTTATCTTATTTAGGTAAAATATATCTTATAATTTTCTTTTTCGTTCATTAAGACATTTTAAATTTGAATACTTAATTCTGTATCATGAAATATGATTTTTGAAAAAAGTTCAAATCAGAGATTTTACAAATCTATTTGTGGATGGTGATATTAGAAAGCTTGAAGCTCCTCAGGAAGTTATCTGGGCATTAGTGTGTCTTTCACATGTTCAGTTACTTTTTAACTTGCACTACAGAATTTGAAGTTTAGGTAGGTAGAGCTCTTTTGTTTAAAGCATATCTCTGTTGTACTTACATGATTACTTTGATCGGAGCCTCACTTTTGCTGCTCAGGAAATTAAATTTCATAATACTGTTAGACGTGATCAGGCTATGAGGACTAATTCATGCTCATCCTACCCACAAGAGATTTAATATAAATCTGAATGCTAATTTATAAAATTTTAAAGGAAAGCATCTTTTAAAAAGAATCAACTAGAAAAATGTATCAAAGTAATGTACATGGGTTTAAAAAATCAAATGTTACTAAGACACATAATAAATTATAGAAAAAGTTGTCTCCTGTTAAGTCTGCTTTTCTCTAGTAACAAACAACTTTAATATTCCAGAATCTTATGACCTTCAATATTTCTCAAATGTTACATGTTGACAGCTACAGGTGGACTGCTGTTTAAGTCCTGCTTCAGCTCTGTGCCCCATGTCTTCTATTCCAAGACCCATACTGAAAGAACTATTTGGGCATGCCATTATCGTAACAGAGAGAGGCAAGAAGTGGCAGACATATGCAGACATATGCAACTCTTCTTAAAGTTTCTGCAGAACTAGCACTCTGTTGCTTTCACTTATATTCTGTTGGCCCACCCAAGACACATAGCCAAGTGTGATGATGGGGCAGGAAATATTCTCCACCTGTAGGGCGGTGCTGAAAGGTATTTATGGCCAGAGGTGAGGTATATACATCTTTGGGATTATTTCTAGGGGGTTGGGAACAATCATACAATCCACCACAACTGCCATAATATTTAAATAATATGTGCAGGTGATTTAAATAATATACATAGATTATTAATTTATACATTTTAGACAGCGTCTAACAACTTCTTTTTATTATCGACAAAGTTTCTGTCTCTAACACTGCCATCCCCTTTCTTTCTTTCATCCCCTTCCCCTCACTATAGTTATAGTACTACTTTCAGTTAAATCTATGCTTGCATCATTGGGACTATGCATATATTATTCACTGTAAGCCAGTTAGTATCTATAATTGTTTCTTTTTTTATTTTACTCATAAGTTAAAAATTACTGTTTTTCACTTGAAATATTTAAAATATGCACATTCTGTATTCTTTTCACAAGTCCCCTCATCTAATATGTGATGTAGTCTCTCATATCCTCTTTTTACCTAGAGATCTCTCTCTAGTTCTCCCTTTTTTAGATCCCTTTTTTTTTCTTGCTCCAGTCTGGGTTGATTCTCTCTAGGTCTGATGTGCAATAGTCATCCTTGTCTTTTTTTTTTTTTTTTTTTACCACTCTTGTGAGTTAGAGCCACTGTTTATTAGAGGCTTTACTTTTCTCTTTCTTGGTTTTCTCCCTTACTTTCCTGGAGCACATCCTCCATTAGCTTCCTGTGAAAGTGTGCGATACATTTTCTAAACCCTGGCATGATTCTTGTTTTTTATTTCTGGCATCTAATAGGACATTTTCTTTATCCCAGATTCCAAAATTTTACAAGTACCTTATCTCACATGTATCAACTCAAAATGGATCACAGAGCTAAATGTAAAAGCTAATACTTGAATATCTCTATATGAAACGCGAGAAAATCTTTGTGATGTTATATTAAGAAAATATTTTTTAGACACAAAAATATAGACAATATAAAATATATTAGACTTTACGAAAATTAAAACTTCTGGTTTTTGAAAGTCACCATTAGAATTAAAAAAGACAGTATGGAAGAAAACATTTTTAATGCATATATCTGACATAGGATTTGAATCCAAAGAACTCTTTCGACTCAATAATAAGAAGACAATGAACTTAGTTTTAAAAATTGACAAAAAATTTGAACAGACACTTCACAAAAGAAAATATATTAACGGTCATAAGCATAATAAAAGAAGCCCAACATTATTAATCATGAGGGAAATAGAAATTAAAACTACAATGAGATAGCAACCCATACCCATTAGAATGGCTAAAATTAAAGAGACTACCAAATGTTTCAAGAATGTGGAGCCACAGAAAATCTCGTACACTGACATTTATTGTCAGGTTTTTTTTTTTTTTTTAATAAAATTAAACTTGTACTGTATCACAGCCATTCTACTTCTGGATATTCATTCAAAAGGAACAAAAACATATTCCACAGAAACGCATGTACACAGAAGTTCTTATATCTTTATTTGTAGTAGCCTTAAACTAGAAACATCATAAATTTTCATCAATGGGTGCATGTACAAACAAAATTTGATATATCCATACACTGAAATTTTTCTTAGTAATAAAAAGGGCTGAACTATTGATACATGTAACAATATTAATGAATTTCAGTTATTATGTTAAGACAAAGAAGCCAAGCACTGAAGAATATGTTATATGACCTTATTTATAATTCTAGAAAATGCAAACTAATTTAAAGTGACAGAAAGTAAGTCCATAGATGCCTATGGCTGAGGGTAGAGGGAACATCTCTCCACATTAAAAGTGCATGGGAAAATTTGTGGGATGTAGATATTTTGTATCTTTATTGTGGCAGTGTGTCATGGGTATATGCATATGCCCAAACTCATCGAATTCTACACATTGAATGGATGCAACTTATTGTACTTAAAGTATACCTCAATAAAGTTGATAATGTGAAAAAATAATTTTATGCATTCATGAACTTATTAACAGGAGCTAGTAGACATGGTTACCAATTTGTCATCTTCAGAATTTCTCAGTAGATAATAGAGATTGTGTCACAAAGTAAATGGTGCATTTAATTTGTAACTGGTTCCATATAATTACTTATAAAGCACTTTATTATGATATAGATTTAATATCTAGCTAAAATTGTTTTGCATATAGATCATGATACATAATATGTATTTCTCTAATTGTAAAAATGTTGAGTTTATATGATAGCAATACATATAGTCTCAGGAATCTCTAAGTATAGAGTTTGATCTGCATTCTCATCTACTATAGATACAACTTATGAAAAGTTTAAAATATACAATAAACTATAAAAATTGTTATGACATTTTTGACATAATTAGAGATTAAACACTGACATAATATTTTGTGTTAAAAGAATTATTAATACTTTATAAATATAATTGGGCTGCTATTTTAAAAAGTCTTTATTTTTTAGAAATATATACCTAAATGATATAATTTCTGATATTTTCTTCAAAATATACCAAAGAGGGGAAGTGAGCTAATAGGTGAAACAAGGTTGGTTATGACTTGATAATTGCTAAAGCTAGATAATGGGGACAGATACTTGAGGGAGGGGGTTTCTGTTTATATATGTTTGTAGTATTCCATGATAAAAAGATGTGTATATCTTCTAACTCAGCAATTTCATCTCTAGGAATTTACCTAAGGAGCTTCTCAGAGTTATGAACAAACAGTACACAATAATGTTCAATGTAGTATTAGTTGTAAACATCTTAGATATTTAATAGGAATTTGGTTAAATAAATTCATACATTTGAGTGATACGATACCACATGGAATTCAAAATTATGTCACAAAAATATGTAAAGCATGGGAAAATATTTAAGATATATTTTTAAGTAAAAATATGCAATTTCCAAAACAGAATGTTTATAAAAGTCTCTTTTTAAATTTTATAAAAAGGAAATTATATGTGGTATGTGTGTGTATAGGGTGAAAAACACTGTAAGGATATATATTATAAGTTATATCTTCATAATTTTTAGAAATATCTTTTTGGCAATTGAGTCTGTCTTTTTAATAAAATGGGTTGAATATTTTTGCTTTAATATCTTAACAATACAGTGCATTATAAAATTTCATTGTAAAATATTATTTTATTTCCTTGAAGAACATATATTACGTTTTAAGTCAGAAATTCACTATTAAAAAATGGGTAGTTTTCAATGGACTGGTGGTTACCAGAGAGGAGGAGGGAGGGGGACTTAGATGGGGGAAAAAAATTTTAAATCATTTCTTCAATTAAAATAAATAAATTAATAAAAACAAAAACAAAAACTAAAAAAATGGATAGTTTTGACAGGCTAAAGTTCTGCTCTGAGATGTAATAAATTGAAATATAGTTCTTAAAACTTCATATGATCTGAAATGTAGATATTTTTCAGCATCTTTTTATTTCATTTTTTCTTGTTTCAGCTCTCGAACATCTTTAAGTAAAGAAGTGATTATAAAGAGTGGTAAGACCTGTAATTGCTCTTATGATTCCTTGTGGGGTTGAAGAAGGGTTTTGTCTGTGATGGCCTTCCCTGAACACATCAGGAGTTTCCCATGTGAAGATCTCTTAAACTATTGTATTCTAAATCATGAGCCAAGAGAGACTCAAGTCTGGCGTATTTCACAGTGCTTTTAGGATATTATTGTCACTGAATTATATTAATCAATGATATTTAGTCTTTGTACTCATGTCATTTTTTTGACAGATCACCAGAATAATGGAGATATGAAAACAGTACAGAATTTCACAGCAGTACCAATTGCTCAGGTATGAATATGTTAGGAAACTAGATTGTATCTTTTAAAAGTTTTAAACACATTTCAATCAGGTCAGAGCCACTGTGAAAATAGGAATAATTCTATTAATAAATAAAATCTTTGCTTGAACTTAGATGGGGAATGTGTTATGGTAATCTTATAGTTGAGAAAAAAAACTAAAGTTTAACTTGCTCTTGTATATTTTCATTACAATGTTAAGTTTTACTTTTGTTGCTTTCCAGACAGCATCACTGGAGTACCAGTTTATCTTTGGTTACTGACAAGCTTGGATTGCCTCTGCTTGTTAAATTTCTCTTTTATCTATATTTAGGCTGGAGTAATTAGTATGGAATAGTTAATCTAGATAAGTGGATCTTCTTTCCCATATAGACCTTTTTCTGTGACCTCTGGAGTCAGGTACTGAAGTGCGTTGTATTAGGCTTCCTGGAAATCAGCAAGGGCTTCTCAGATATAGAACATGTTAGAATACCTTGCTAGTTTATGTATATTAAATGATCTGGAGCTGCACTGTCCAGGGTAGTAGCCACTAACCACATGTGGCTGCTTAAATTTAAATTCAAATGAAACAAAATTAAGTAAAATTAAAAATTAAACTCCTCACTGGCCTCATTCCCAGGGCATGATAGCTACATACAGTCAGTGGCTACCGCATCAAACAGTGCAGGTATAGAACATACCTAATATTGCTGAATGTTCTATTGGACATTAATGGTCTGGAGAATTATGCTTGGTTTCTAAAAACCTGCTTTCTTTGTTTAGTATGTTACTTTAAGTCTTGAATTATTTGAGGTCTTATGATATTATTTTCTGATGAGATTACTGCCATTAGTTTAATGCCATGGTGAATTTTTAAAAAATTAATAAACTTATTTTTTTGAATAGTTTAGGTTTGTGGAAAAAAATTAACAAAAAAGTACAGATGTTTCCCATAAACCCCCTCAATATCTCCCCTCTCCAATTTCTCCTGTATTTAACATCCTGCATTAGTGTGGTCCATTTGATAAAATTGATAAACCAATATTGATATGTTATCATTAACTAAAGTCCATAGTTTATATTAGGATTCGCTCTTCATGTTGAACATGTAATGGATTTTAATTAATATATGATGATATCTATCTACCATTACAATATTATACAGAATAGTGCTGTGCTCTATCATCTATCTATCTATCTATCTATCTATCTATCTATCTATCTATCCTCTCTTCCTCCCCCAGCACAATGACTTTTTAAAGTCTATATTGATAATGTTATTTGCAAAGTTGTTGTTGTTGTTGTTGTTTTTCAATTTGGTCTTTTCCATTTTTGGTGCTTTGTGGAACTGGGTTCTTGTACCTTTCAGGTGTACCTATCATATTAAGCTTGTTAATATGGACTTTGGAGCTAGAGAGAAATCAGAGTTTCAACAGATTGTGAATTAGTCCTTTTACTTCTAAGAAGCCTTTTGTACCATAGAAACTAATTTATCTCTTAAATCTTGTTTATTTGGTTATTCAGGCCCTCCACTATAATCTGAGTGGACAAGAGTATTTAGAAAAAGAAACTTGGAATGCATTCAGCCATCATAGCCTGGTTAATGTCTCCATGGATGGAAACCCCTGTATTCTCTTCTGGGCCAAAAGAATAACAATTAAATTTAAGAACCAAATCTGGCTGGACTTTACAGATGAAGCTTTTGGCCATAAAGCAACAGTGGATGCTCGTAATTCAAATTGCGGTGAAGAAAGTGCCACGTAAGTTGACTGTTTTGATGGAGGAAGCCCTTAGTGCAGTTGCAGTCTATTAACTGGTCAGTCCAGTTTTCTGTCATTTCAGAAAAAAGAAGTAGGCTCCTTTGTACATGACCCCGACATACATCTTTGAGGAAATGTTTAATGTCTAAAATGGAAAAGCAAGTCAAAAATTAATTTTTTAAAATTTGTTATATTTTTTCCCAGCAATTTTCTTCAGAACCCTTTAGATTGTTATAATACCAGGTGGAAAATCAGAGTTCTGAAGATGAAGGTTCTCAAACTCATTCTGAAAAAGAAAAGGATTCCAGGCGTGGCATCAACTCCAAATGTGAGGTGTCAAATGACTTTTGTCCCACCAGGGAGGAAGTTACATATCACAGGGCACTGTCATACCTATTCTAGAGAGTGAAACAGAGATGGGTGACTCTAGTCAGGGCAGATATTTGATTCTGGGGAGTGTTCTGTAGTTATGGAACATTGTTTGCAAATGCACAAGTGTACTTTCGAATGTCCAAATTTCAGAGGTTTCTTTAGGACATTTCAAAATGATTAGAATAATAACTTTTGACTTGAGATATGCAGATTAAACAAATATTCCTTTTGAAGAAAAAATGAATTTCAATTCCTTCCTCTGCTTTTCAGTCCAGGCAAAATTTTTTGCTTGTATTTGTTTTGGACCAGGGGGAGGAAGCCTGGAATGTCCCACTACTTTCTATAAACCTCCTTGCTTTCAACATTTGCTGGTATAATGGGGGCTTTTGGAAGATTCTGTTCTGGCTTGGTATAGATGGACAGAATGCTTTGTGTAAACTATAATGTGTGTGTATGTGTGTTCTTTTTATATTTATATCCTTTGGCTGGAAACACGTTTTTATTCCTGAATTTCTCATTTAAAAATTCTTGATGATGGGTAAAAATGAATTATATTAATATAAACTTACAAGTTATATTCCAAGTCTTGATATTTTGTTATTCAGAATAAATATCTCTTGTTAGGGAATTAGGGAATTGTAATCATAAGCATCCAGAGTCCTCCCAGATTTGTTTATTCTGTTAGAGCAAGACTATCAAAGAGATCCAGCCCTGCTAATAGCTCAGGACTTTTTCCTCAGGCTCTAATTAATTCCCTACAGGGCACTTTATTTGTGGTAGGCTTTGCAGAGAGAGGCTGATTGCCTGGGGATCGTCTTGCCTGTCCATGGCTGACTGACCCTCCTTGATTTCATTTATCCTGACTCCAGGGTATTTGTAGGGAAGATCAGGGGACCACAGCTTTTGGCTGGGCTTTAGAAACCTTGATGATCATTGAGAACTAAGAGTCAGAAGGAATGAAAACTGAGCTTCTAGGCCCAGTTCTGCCAGTGAGCTCTGTGACTTTACAGGCTGGAGCCACAGTAGTATCATCTGTGAGATGGAGATGGTAGCTTCTATAATTGTAATTGATAGGCCTTGAGTGCCTACAATGGGCCAGTACTATGGAGACTTCACACGCACAATGTCTGTTATTCCTCACAACACTATTGTGAATAAGTCTCTGAGTGACAGGTACTATACTATTATTCATGTTCTAGGTGAGGAAGTCAAGGCTTATAGAGGTTAGAAAATTTGCTAAGATCATACTTGTGTGTTAATAGAGCCAATGTCTAAAACATCTTTAGCAATGACATTTTACCTCCTCTCTCTTGGCCCTATGTCATAGGGTTGTGAAAATCAAATAAGGAAATGCATGCATGAGAACTTTGAGAACTTATCAAGTGCTACTCAGAGTAGTAGATTACCTTCCTAATATACCAATGATAACTAGGGCGAATTAGTGTCTGGTTACCTGGTGGAGAGGCCTAGGGAAGCTTTGATATTCATAATGCACGCATTAATGATTGGACGGGATCCAACTTTTTTCTTCTTGGTCACAGTCTTAGACTTCTGCCCAGGGCAAGAACAGAATGTGTAGCATCAACTTCCTGGAGTCCTGCTCAGGCGAGTGTGCAGGCATCCTGGAGAGCCCACCCATGAGGATGAGTGGGAGGCTTCCCAGGATGTGAGGCCTTCAAGGACCAGCTGCTGAGACTGAGTGTCCTTGATTACTGAGAATGGTACAGACTACTGAAATGTCTTTGTTGCTCTGGCCAGGAAGTCTGATGTTCTCAAGAACCAGAAAGGGAGTCACTGAAAGGAGAAACGCAAGCAAACCCATGTAAGGTCAAAAGCACAGATTAAAAAAAGATGACCATGTTTTAGCACTTGGAAACAAAATGTTCAGAGAAAGGCAAATTGTTGGCGGACAAATTTGCTACGGAAGTCTTTTTAAATACCGAAAGCCGTACAAATAGACCATAATCCTAGCATCTGTCTGTATTTTAAATTTAGGCAATTATAGTCTCAAGAATTCAAAATCCATTTTGAATGTGGGTGGGTAGGGTGCTTAGAAGAGTGGAAGAAGCTCCTTTTTGAGTGACTTGCTAGGTTGTATTTCTCTTTTGTGTTTCCAGTTTATGGTGCAGTGTCTGGCACTTAAAAGGTTCTCAGTGAATGATCGTTCAGTTTGCTTTGTTGAAATTAGGCCTCGTGTTCTTTATTCTGCAGTGAGCATGTTAACAACTTTTACTGAAATCAGAGCAGCTGGAGAAAGTTCTTGGAGCATTAGAAACATAGAGGCTAAGTTCATTTTAATAAAATGAACTTCTATTGACATTTCTGATTTTTAATAAGTGGAACCAAATTAATGAGGTTATATATGTGTGGTATTTTTTCAAACTTGTAATTGGACATATTATAATTACTCTTGCTTTGTTGTTTTTATAATGTATACTGAGGTGTTATATAACTTATACATAATATTATGATAACATTTTCATCCTTTGTGAATTTAAATTTTTTACATTTTATCATTTTAGTTATTTAGCTTTTTGTCACTCCTTATTTAACATTATTGAAATATAAATGAAATATACTAAACAGCACATAAAGTGTACCATTTGATCAGTTTTGACATATGTGTACACCCGTAAAACCATCACCACAATCAAAACAACAAACATTTAATCATTCTCAAAAGTTTCCTTGTGCCCCTCTGTATACCATCGCTCCTGCCACCTCCACCTCTCCAGGAAACCACTGATCTGCTTTCTATCATTATAGATAAATTTGCATTTTCTAAAATTTTGTATAAATATAATCATATAGTATATAGCCGTTAGTTTGGCTTCTTTAACTTTAGCACAATGATTTCGATATTTTATGTTGTTGCATGTATCAAAAGCATATTCCTTTTTATTGCCAAGTAGTAAGTACTCCATTATATGCATATATCATAACTTATTTATCCATTCATCTCTTGATAGAAATTTGTTTTTTCCTCCCAGGTTTTAGATAATTTTCCAAATAAAGTTGC
The DNA here is from genome assembly GCA_028627145.1 of Eidolon dupreanum. NCBI lineage: Eukaryota > Metazoa > Chordata > Mammalia > Chiroptera > Pteropodidae > Eidolon > Eidolon dupreanum. Next base: position 59,056,801 of record CM053501.1, on the reverse strand, counting down.
TATAAACATTCATGTACAAGTCTTAGTAGGAGCACATATTTTCACTACTTTTAGGTAAATACCTAGGAGTGGAATAGCTAGAATATATAGTATGTGTATGTTTAGCTTTTTAAGAAACTGCCAAAATGTTTTTTAAAGTGGTTGTACCATTCACTTTTCTACCAGCATTGTATGAGAGTTCCACTTGCTTCACGTCCTCACTAACACTTGGTATGGTCAGTGTAGGACTGTTTTTATGTTTCTGCATGGTTAGTAATTTCTGAATATGTTTTACTGGGACCTGGGTTAAAAGATTAGCCTTGGAGTTAGTAAAAGATTTCCCTCCTCAGAGGAATGTGTTAACATGTCAAGGAATAATGAGTTTAGGATCATTGGAGACATTCCAGGGCATGGAAGCACAGGGAGGTTTCTCACCTTCTCCTTAGAGTAGTTCATTTACATATTATGGTATTAGACCACAGCCATTCGTTTCCTTTATGGTGAACTATTTGCACCCATCTAAAGGCTAGTAAAACCTTTCTGCTTATATTCTAAAGTTGGTACCCAGGATTCTTACCTTTTCTCTTTTCTAGGTATATAGAATTGTTTTGATCATTCTGATTACTAATGGTATCTTATAAGGGTTTTATTTTGTTTTCCTGATGACTGATGATACTGAGCTTTTTTTCATGTACTTATTGCCTATTTGTATATCTTCCTTTGTGAAGTGCCTGCCTTCTGACCATTTTTAAGTTAGGTTGTCTTCTTATTATTTAGGTGTTAATGTTATTTTTCATATTTCAGATACAAGTTCATTATGTATATGTGTTGTATTTTTTTGCCATTCTGTGGCTTGCCTTTTTTGTTTTCTTAACAGTATCTTCTGAAGAACAAACTTTTTTTTATAATTTAATAAAGTACAATTTATCTTTTTTTAATATACTTGTGTATTTTCAAGAAACCATTGCCAACCCAAGATTGCAAAACTGTTCTTCTATGTTTCTTCTGTAAGTTTTGTAGTTTTTATTGTTATATTTAGGTCTATGATCCATTTTTAGGTAATTTTTGAGTGTAGTGTAAAGTAAGGGTTATTCCTATTTTGAAAGACTGTATTGTTTATGTTTTCTTAGGTTGTCTCTGAAGTTAGATGATGCTGAAAATCCCAAAGGTCTTGATATAAGGTAGGTATGGATACCACTTTGGAGTATCAGAGGTTCAGCACTTCAGATTAGCTCCAAATGATTTATTCATTCAATGTGCAAGTATCAAGGGCCAAGCACTGTGCTAAGTACTGACATGTGAAATGTCACATCTACCTAATTACGCTGAAAAGCCAGTGGTGTTATGTGATGCGATTCTATAGTAATGCTTTCTTTAGTTTTTACTAAAGTATCTCTAGTTTCCTTAATTAGGGACCTGGAGAACACATGAACACATGAATGTGAGAATGTGTTACTCTTCTCCTCTGAGCAAAGAATAAAATATATTTGTATAAAATGTATTTAAAGCTCCAAGGGCTGAGGCTCTGGTTTGAAGTTATTTTCTGTATAGTTCCTTACAGTGAATCACACATCATTTTATGATAATGAAAAAGTGTCTGTTAGCTGTATTCCCCAGCAGACAGTCAACGCAGGCCTACATTTTTCTGTGTTTATGTATAGAAGAATACCTCTGCCAACAGTGGTTTATCCAAGCATTTAGGGACTGCTCTGAGGAAGGGAGGAGACAGCAGTTTGAAGGCATTAAAATTTTTTATTATAAAAATATAATGTATCTTTTCCTATAAGACCAGCCTTTTAGCGGCGGTAGCAGCTGTGCCTTTAATATTACTTGAAAACCAACAAAATGTGTTAGGGCAGTCTTTCCTAAGTTCTGTGAAATGCTTCTGCTCTGTGAAGATTGCCCAGAAGAGGCATTCTGTGGTCGTGGTCAAATATGGCTGAGAAAGACTGCACACCATGTGCTCCTTTTGGAGATTCACAGTGTTAATTTGTATGTTAGAGTTTTTGTGAAGACAGGCTCTTTAGAAAGATTGTTGCACAAGGTAACTTTGATTAACCTAGTGTTTCTCATGTTTAACCTTGGAAAGCTCTCTCCTCAGAATGCTTATCTGGGACACTAAAGTTTCACTGATCATAATTGAGAAAATGTATACCATCACCTTTCAGAGAAACTTTATAAGAAGAATAGACTCCCACAACATGACCAAACACATATACATATATGTTTCATATAGAAATGGGGAATATTTTTTATTCAAATCATACTTTTTCCCCCAAAGGAAAATAGCTTTATGATGATTTTTTTCTGATGATAAAGACATATGGCAGACACTGTCAGTACCCCATCTATATCCTCTTGGGCATTTCCATTTGGCAGCACTATAGTCCACCAACTCAACTTTCAATTGCCAGTCTGTCTGCCTTTAAAAATTTTTTGTTGGCCAAAGGGGCCCACTGCCTTCCATCCCTACCCCAGCAGTTCTCAACCAGAGACTGAGAGAGGCATTAAGTACCCCAGCTCCCTCACCCTCAGATGAGGTAACTCAGAGGCCTGTGTTCCACTCTGGCCCGCAGGGTTCCTCATGGACGTTAAGCCCCATTCGTCCACAGTGGAAACTCACTTAATAACATGTCCTTTTTGGCTGCCTTACATTCTTTTATAATTTCTGTTTATTCTACATATTTTGAAAGACTAAATTCTCAAATAAATTTGGGATCACCTTCCAAAAATACTTCTTGTGTTCACATCTTTGTCTCAGGGTCTGCTTCTGTAGGATCCCAAACTAAAGAAGAATAATACATGTCCATTGATAATAGAAAAATCAGAAAATATTGAGCTTTGAAGAAAAAGATTATTAAAATTACTTATAATCCAACCACCATTTGTAATCACTATTGACATTTCGTCTCTTTCCTTCCAGAATATTTTTCTATGGAGTCATACTTTTTTTTTTTTTTAAGTGAGAAAAATGATCATGGCATATGTACCTTCTAATGTTTTTATGCCTGGAGAATATTCCATTCCAAAATGGCTAAGAATAAGAGTGCTGGTCTTCAGATTGGATTCAAAGCCCAGCTCCAATATTTACTCTCTGAATGAACTTGTGCAAGTGGTTTATTTAACCTTTCTGTTTCTTAGATTCCTCATCTGCAAAATGAGGGTAATAATAACATCTATCTCATGCTGGTGTAGTGGAGATTAAATAAAATACACATAAAAAACAGACGAGTGCTCAATACATAGTAAGAGCTGGTACTATTGTTTTGACCATTATTTAGCTAATTCTATAGTGACGTCCATTTAATTTTTTCTCAGTTGTTTTGCAATAATAAAATCAAGTGTTGATTCTAAAACAGAAAAAAAGCCAAGCTGTTTTTCCTTTTGTAGGAATAGTATTGCTCACTTTGGGGGGCCTGCCTTGTCATTTGCTTTCATTGGCACTTGGCAGGAAGCTTGATCAGAACCAGGGAAGTGAAAGGCTCTCTTCGAGCTGGTTCTACTACCTGACAAAAGAGGGCGCGATTGCACTGTTCATAGCTGATATCCTGTGTCAGCAAATGGAGAAGTGCTCCGGGGATAATACTATTTTATAATCATTTTCAGATTCACCCTTACCAGTTACAACAAGTTGTCCATGCAGAGCTGGTTTAGTTTGCACCGAGTCGAGATTATTTTTAATAATTCAATCCAAGCAACTTTTAATGCAACTGGCATATATGCTCCATCGAGTTATTCCTACCACTGCCAACGGGTCAGCAGCCTGCCGCGGTATGATTCCCTCTTGTTGCCCAGTGACATGGATGATCTGTCAAGCCTGTGGGAGATCACTTTTGTTGATTTCCAGGTAATAAACTAAAACTTATGCTCCTGTGTGTTTGGTGTCAAAGAAACTCAGTATTTGTTTGAAAACACCTGAAACTGAAACATGGGTGTTTAAAGAAAATAAAGGACTGGATACCTTTAAAATAATATTGCTAATTTTTTTCTTTATCCTCTAAGGTTTGAAATGGAATAGGATAGGGTATTTCCTTTCCCTGTGTATCTCCTACCCCTCTTGCTATTATAGTCAGGTTCATGCAGTCACTAATAATTATCGGGGAAGAAAGCCAGCAGTCTAAGCCAGAGTGAAGCTGTGGCCTGAGGCCTGGTGACTGACACTTCCTGGAGAGAGAGGCCCTTCTAGGGAAAGGAATTATCAGACAATTGTTTTATTTCCTTTAGGGAGTGAAGCAGTGATCCTATCAGGGATGATAAGAAGTACATCTATAGCGTGAGTGACAGCTTTGGCAGTTAGCATAGGAAAGGAACTGTCAGCCAGGGAGTCAAAAATATCTCAAAGATCCTCTTGAAAGTATTTGGGAAAGGCATGGGGTCATAAGAGGGTACTTTTCACCACCAGAATCTCAGGCTGAGAGACATCTGTCAAGTTCCTCTGTCCTGTTTACTTGTGAAAAAAATTTTAACTTGTTCTTCTAACTCACTGAAATCTCACACAGGATTCTCCTTTCTATGAGCATTTTCTAATCTTTTCCATCTATAAATGGAAATTCATATGTGTGTGTGTATTTATTTATGTATATTTATATATACTTATTCCACCCCCTAACTTGGAGAGGTGTGGTGTTGATGAAAGGCAGTTTGGGGTATGGAAGGAATTTGCATTTTAGAGCCCACTAGACTTGGTTTCAAATTACTTCTCAGCCACCTGGGAAGGGTATTTTTTTCACCTTTTTAATTTACAATTTCTGACCTATCTTTATGGATGTAAAGAATTCATGGCCTAATATATGCAACAACAACAGGACTGTGCCAGGCATGGATTAACAATAGCTGATACTTATGAGTCCCCTCTTATGTGTCAGCACTGTTACAGTTATTTTATATATTTGTCTTCAAAATGTATCATAATGCTGCAAGATAGTTGTTATTATCTCTTTTTTCCAAATCAGGTGACTGAAGCTTTAATGATTACATAATTTTTCAAAATGATATAACTGGTAAATGGTTAAGGCAAAATTTGAATTCTGGACTGTCTAGCTCCAATGACACTTTAATATATATGTATATATCTTTCCCCTTAAAAAGAGAAGTAGACAGAAAGGCCAATGAGGAGATAATAATGAAAACAAGGAATAATTCACCCACAATCTCACCCTATTAGAACAGAGGGATTGACTGGTTTATGCCTCCACTTTATTGCAGAAATGACTTAACAGTGACTTGTAGACACACTACAAGAAACATAACTTTGTAAAATGGGCAAAGATGTGAGGGCTAAAAAAAATAAAGGCAGAAAAGTTCAGTTAGAGTCACTGGTGCGGTTGGTACACAAACTTCAAGACCATCTGTCTGCCTTAGCTGGAAGTGGCTCAGTAATTTGGCTCTGAAGCTAAGCATAAGAAAGAATCACCCAGTTACATGTTCACGGGGTCCATAAGACTACTGAAAATATGCTTGTGAGAAGTATATCCCTCCCTTATGTTGTGTCACATGTGCCAACATTTTAGACAATGGCCTTAGAGTGAGCACAGCATTTGAGTGTCAGAGGTGGGCCTTGTTAAACACCCTTAATGGAAGCAGATGGCAGAATGCAAGCTCCATTCAACAGAGAGGTAATGGTGGTTGGGGGTTGTGTACAAAAGGCTGCATCCCACATATGCAGCTTTGCTATCTGGCTTATTCTAGAAATATATCATAGAGTGATGTAACATGTACGGCAAACTCAGATGCCTTGTATAAACCAGCTGAAGACTGGCAAAGTGTAGCCAGTATCACAAGGAGCATATTTTATTCAATTCCATCCAATTTTTGCTTGGTAGGAATGCAGATTCAGTGTTGCTAGATCTTCTGACTTTTTAGTAGAAGCTAGAAATCTGAATTCTTATGGAAAATTTTCAGGATGTTCAGAATTCTAGGCCAAACAAAACTCACCTGTGGGCAAGATACAGAGTACTTGCAATCTCTAGTCCAGAAAATAGATGGACAACATATCCTTCAGGAGTTCTCCACAGACTGTTCTCAACCAAGTCTTCTTAAGAATTATCTGGCAATGTGAGGACATGCTCTTTGGCTACAGCATCAAATGAGGCCGTCTTTTGTAATCGAGAAGCTTGACTCTTAAGGCACTAGTCTGAAGAAAAGCCTACTTTGCCTCTTCATAGAGGGGGTGGGCCAAGCATCCCAGAAGCCAGGCCAAGGATCTCCTTCAGAAGCTATTTTGGATTCAGTCTAGAGCACAGACAATTGGGCGAGCAATGCCCCTAAGTCATGTGGCATGATGGGTGGCTCTAATCATTTTAGCATGGAAAAATGCTACCATGCCCATTTAAGTCATAAAAATGAATTCTCAGTAAAGCACTCATGGATAATTTAATTTTCTGATATATTCCTTTAAAATCAACTAGGTGTCTAAATGAAGTGATGCAGTGTAAGGTTATATTCTAAAAGCCAGCTAAATGTGGGGGCTGCCTTCCACAAATGATTGCTCTCATTTGGAGTAGTTGTTCTGTAGCCTTGTTTCTTTCATTGTGACAGTATTTAGATATCAGGGCCAGTTGTCAATTTGAGCCTCTTCTGGTTCTAGGTAATTAAACTGTATTTGCACATATGGGAAAGCTTTCCTTTTTGTTCTCTGGGTAGGATATACAGAGAGATTGCTTATACATAGCTATTCCTAAAACAGTACCAAGTGTGTAGGATACAACTTATAAAGACATGATGATGGGAGGAAGAAGAGAGAACACACTAATATTTATGGAGCAGTAAATTGAGAAGTGATTCTGAAGCCAGACCACCTCGGTTTGAATTATTGCTTTACTGCACTTAATGCTGGGCAAGTTATTGCACCTCAGTCACCTCGTCCATAAGATAGGGATAAAATAGTAATTTACAGGCTCTTATAGGTATTACATGAGTTAAGGAGATGTCTGATACATTAAAAAAAAAAAAACACATTACTAATAAGTGTTAGCTTTTATTTTCTATGTCTTACCTCATTGGGAATCATGATATCTTCCCTTAAAAGATTCTTCCTGTCTAATTCCTGTCAACAGAATCAAAGGCAGAAGAACTGAGACCTAAAATTCTTTGGGAAATTTATACTAACACGTAAAATTTTGAATGTGTTTGAATTTTAGAGACACTACAGTAATTATGGTTTTAGATGAATGAGAACATTTCTAAGAATGAGATTAAAAGTAGTTTTATTTCAGAGTCTTGAAATAAAGGTTTTATTTAAGAGCCTTGAATTTCATGGTCCTCTTATTTATGACAATCATACATCCTAGAGGAGTTTCTGGGTCAGGCTTGATTTAAAATTAAGTTTCACTGTTCTGTAAGCACACACACACTTGTTAGATCATGTGTTTAAATTATTCAGCAAATATGGTCACGGTATCTTTAATTTGCCTAATTAAGAGTCCAGAACCCCAGCCCAACTGGGAAGTAGATCTTAGGAGAGAGAATAGATCACTTCAGCTCTTCTCTTCTTCCTGACAGATCCAAGGCTTTACCATCAAGGGGGGACAATTTGCCAAGGCCCGAGACTGTGCCTCTTCCTTCTCACCAGCCATTCTGATTGGCTTGGCCATGTCGCTCATCCTGTTGCTAGTTCTGGCTTATGCCGTGCACATGCTCATCTACCTGCGGTATCTGGACCGGCACTATGATTTCATCGTCTCTCCGGCCCACTTCCCCCAGCTGAAAGTTCGAGATGCAGCAGAAGAGAAGGAGCTGCTGAGGAGCCAGGGAGTTGAATGCTATGAACTGAGAAGCCAACAGATCTGCAAAATGTATGTTTAGCAGCACAGGCCCCTCTCCCACACGAAGTCCGCAGCGGCCTCTCAAAGGTGCTGTTTGACTTGTGATACAAGGTTTTTACCAAATGGCTTGATTTTAAAAAACAGGAGGTACATGCATAAAAATACATTTTGACTCACCTACTTAGACTTGGGGCAATGAAAAAGGAATTCTCTGAAATCCCACCAAGATAAATATGATCGTTATTGCCCCAAAGCTACCTTGAAAGCAAAGGGATGTTTCAAGTTAGGTAAACCAAACATTAAATAAACAAATAAATAAATAATAAATAAATAACATGCATTATAAAAAGAGAAAACACACTTGGTCCATTTTCCTTTGCCGGTTTCACGTGATAAGTATAGAAACAATAAATACAAGGCTATCTGGAAGTTCCAAATTTAAAACACTTTGTAACATAGTTTGCATTTTTCAGAAATTAGGTCATAACTTTGTTTATAAAAATAATCTTTTTTTCTCATGCAGAACTGTTTAGGGGCTACTCCTGTCAATATAGTAGAACACGTAATTCAAGGGTTTTCTTGTCATTTGCTATTCAGAGGCAGCCCATGTAATCTATGAAGTAGGGGTGATAATCTTACCTTTCTCTTACCTTTCTCTTACCTATCTTACCTTTCTCTTCTGGTTGCACTGCCAAGTTTTGTCTTATTTGTATGATTTAGATCTCTGTTAGCTCTCCTAGGTACCACTTGAAATAAACAACTAAGATAAGTAAGAACAGTGTGCTATGCAAACACAGCTTCAAGGCAAATCCCTTAAACCCCCTTCTAATGAGATAGTGTCCCCTAAACTCTTCTAAGTAGAAATTCTGGAAACACCACTAATCTTACCACCACTTTCTTCAATATAGATGGTCTGATAATCTTTTTCAGTTCTTAGCAGATACTGAAGATTGGCTCACTCTGCATCCTCACCAAAGCTTCTCTAACATGCTTTCTGTGTTAGATCTTAAGTGTAAAAAGTACACTGCATTTCCCTAATTAGAATTCCTCACATGACCTCGGTTCTACTAAGAAGCTACCCCTGCACAAAACTTAGAATGAAGATAGAAACGATGTGGGGCAGGTGGACGTGCACAGAGAAATTGGATCTTCTGTGTAGCTGTTTGATATGCCTATAGTTTATTGCCATCTTGGATGCCAAGTAGCAAATGATGATGACTATGGGATTTCTGATAGAACAGTCTCATGTTGGACATTTCTTCTGGCTGCATTATTCTTGGCTGTGAATGTAGGTTTGGTTCCAGCCCTCTCAGAATCCTGTAAGCTCCTTAAAACTATAGTGAATTATTTTCTGTTTTAATACCTGGATTAGATTCTGTATTCTACAACTAAGTCTTGATTTATGTACATATTAGTACCAAAGATGATTGTAGGGAACAGATCTTCAAAAAGATGGGAATCTAGGATTTATTATCTGACTCTGGTGTAAAACCAGTGGGGATTCTATTAGCATTAGAGAATGGGAAACTGATAGCCCACATCATCCCATAATGAAACAGATTTTCTCTGTGGTTGCCTTGACTGTCCATTGGTGGCATAAATGGCTGCTGTGATAGGTACGTGAAGGGTAAACATAATTTATTATTCAAATTGGGACACTTGAAAGCGAAAGGGAGTGTCAGCGATTCCAAGATAACTGACATAAACAGGATGATGCTATACAAACTGGGATATATAGTCTCCCCAGATATGGGCAATGCCCTGTAAAATAGTCTGGTTCTTTTTCTTTGGGCTGGAGGGCTTACAGAAAGAAAATAATAGCTCAAGATCTTAAAATCGCAGCTTAAGGCATGGTTAAAGATCTGGAGAGTTTCTGTGGCAGATCTCCAAGGATCTCTTAACTCTTGTCAAAAGACTGACATAACTGAAAGTCAGACCCAGGTCTGATCCTGCAAATTGGTAAACTGCATTGCAGGTGGAATTCATAGCATTGCCTGATCTCTTATATGAACATGAGAGCATTGATTATAAAAGAGAGTAACCTTGAAATAAGAATGGTAACTTTGGGGTGAATTTAGATGACTTTAAGGATGTCGAACCCCCAAACCCCACTAAGTTTTTCTTTTTTTTTTGTAGCAGAAGCAACTTCTGAGAGAGGAATCTGTTTCTGTCCTGCTTACAAATCCTGTGATGACCACACCACCAGTGCTTGCCAGTTTTCCTTAATGCCTCTAGGCAAGTAGAATCAGAGTCTAGCATATCCCAAGGAACCAATTTCAAAGTCAAGTCTGGGAGAATAAAATTGGAAGGTTTTGCTAATTTATGGAGCAAAAGACATGGGGCAATATATGTGAGAATGTATTCTGGAGGTGCTAACTCAGTGAGGTGTATAATTTTAGATTGGGCTGAATTTTTTAGTTAGTTTTTCATACTAGATTTTGGATTAAATGTGCTGGTTTGAGCAGCTGGGAGTATTTTTAACAGTTTTCTCAGTTGATTAAAATTTAGACTTAACAGTGGCATACACTAAATGAAGCAGAGATAAGAGAATTCCCCTGATATAATGTAGAGAAAGGAAAATTTAATAACTTAGAGAATTGGGATGTAGGAATGGATTTATCATGTATGACCTGTTCTCCTTCCCGGTAACTATTTCCTTTGTGAAAGCCCAGAGGATACTCCTTTTGTCATAGCACTACCCAATACATTGGGAACATAACATCAGCATTTTTGAAAAGTGCTCTAGTGCTTGCCCTCTAAGCTATGGATGAAGGTAGGAGATGCTATCCTTGAACTGGAATCCGTAGTCTAAAGAGGGATGCTGGAGCAGAAGTCAAGTAGCAACACAGCAGCCTTAAAGGGCTGAGGGGCAGGAGTGTTAATCAGATTAGATTGTGTTTGTTAATGGTAGTGATTTATGACACATGTGGCTGGGCAGGCCACTTAAGTACTCATTCATCATCATCATCAATGTCACCTTTATCATTATCATCTAGTTCTGGTTTTAAAAGACCTTAATTGAACCATCTTAGTGCATTTTCAGAGCTATGACTGTTTGTAACTCAGATCCCTTGAATAAAAAGAGACCTCTTAAAAAAGGGTCCGTGGTCTTCGTATCCAATATTGAGCATTATCATGAACAAGTTTATACTTGTCAATCAGTATCTGTATTTTTATATTGCTTCTGGTATGTTCTGATCTTCAGGTAAAGAACTTAACACTATTCCCATGAATACCTTTATTATCAACCCAACAAGTATGTGATTATTGTCTTGTAATTGTTAGTGCTGCAGGAGCATAGCCCAAGAGATGTTTGTCTTCCTGGGATGTCTGGAACAATATGACAAAGAAACAAAGAAAGTGATGTTTGACATGAGTAGGAGTTAACCAGGTAGGTAATTTGCAGAAGGACAAACATGGAAGATGGAAACAAATATGTAGAAAATGATGAATACATACATATGTGGGCAAGCACATATATTTAGAGGAGGGAAGAGAGATGAAGCTGGAAATGAAGAGAGGGAACAGATCATTGCACTCAATTAAAGACTTAGAATCTTGACTTTAGGTGATGGTGATGCCCTTGAGGGGATTTTTAGCAACATGATTACATGGTATGTAAGTGTGAGTAGAACCGAGACAGAAATGCAATTATTGCAATAATTCAGAGAAAAAAATAATAGGACCTAAGCCAATGGGATGGGAGGAAGGAACAAGAGGTATGTAGGAAGTTGGTTCAGTTAGACTTGGCAACCAGGAGGCAAATTACAAGTGACTGGTAGGTAACTCATTTGCAGTGCTCGGTGGATGATGATACCAGTCTCTGCAATCATGGAGAAACAGGTGAAGGTAGGAGTGAGAATGGGAGAGTGTAATAGAGGTCCAAGTAGGCAGCTGGATGTATGAATTGGGCAAAATAGAGAGGTCTGGACTAGAAAGGAAACTGGAAATCTAGCAGATACTGTCAGTGCCCCACCCACACACCTTTGACCCTACCATTTCAGTGCATCCTGTCCCATTTTTCCATTGCCAGTAACTGCCCTCAGAGGCTGCAATACCTGTGTTTATGGCAGGATAGAAGTGCTACAGAACTGATGCCCTCTGAGAGTGGTCTTCATCCAGGAACTCTCAATAGTTGTGTATAAATACTCTAATTCATTTGCTCCTTGTCTGGGATCACTCTAGAGAGTGTGTTTTACACTGTTTCCTGGAGTTCCCCAGCAAGACTAAGCTTTTGCACATTGTGGTGTCTTGCTTGATAATGTTCACTTGACTCCCTTCTCTGACCTGTCTTATTTCCCTGCTCCCCTGATGATGTCTCCTGGTATCACCTCCAAAATAAACAACTTGCATTCAAGTCCTTGTCTTGGCATCTGCTGTCAAGAAACCCAAAGTATGTCAAGCAGTAATGGGCATAGGGGGAAAGCTGGGAATGAGGTGGTGGTGGTGGAGGAGGAGGAATGAGTGAGAGCACCTGAAAAGGAAAGATAGACTTCTAATAGGCCCCTGGAGGAACCCATCATTTATGGAGTGGGGTGAGAAGGAGAAATCTATAAAGGAGCTTGAGTAGAAGCAACCAGGAAAGGAAGAAGGCAAACCACGAAATGAGTAGTGTCTCAGAAATCAAAGAAAAAAGGCTTTTAAGATGAAGGGAATAGTCTTGTCAAATGCTGGAGAGAGATTAAGCAAGAAAAGAACTAACGAGTGTTTATTCCTTGGATTTAGTCAATAGGAGGTCATTGACGAACATCACACTCCATGGAAAAGAAGGAGTAGAGATAGCTGAGTATTTATTCCCTCTGGTTTTCTCCCAGAGGGAGTACTTTGGACTGATCTCATTCCTTCTCTGAGATCCCTGCTTCTCTTGATGGACTCCTCCACATAACTCTCCTTCTGGGTTTTAGTAACTTCTCTTGCTCTTTAGGGCTCAGAGATGGCAACAAGTCTATTGCTACAGTAGCCCCAGGTTACTGTACTGTTCCTTGTGGGTCTTCTGTATTCTACTGCAACATTAATAAATGGTCTCTTTGTACATAAACCCTCCTTAAGTGATGCTAATTTGAGAGTGCCTGCTTCCTGTTGGGTATCAGACTTACATAGAGGTTTAGACAAAGTTTATTTGTTGCTTTGTTTGTTTTGTATCTAACAGTTTTTCAGAAAATTTAAAACAGCCATTTTAATAAGATAGAAGAAGCTTGAGCATGTTGTAGGGTAAGGCAGTGATTCTGAGGTTGTGGGGTTTTTGTTTGTTTTTGTTTGTTTGTTTGTTTGTTTTGCCTGCTATGATGTTACAATGAGGTCCACATGTGTAATACACTCCCCTAGACATGCTCATGTATTGTTACCCTTTGCTCAACTTTTGGGGCTCTATGGCCCCATACTCCTTTGAGATCCTGCTGCTTAAAGGTCCAAGGGTAGCTGGAATAGGTAGCTCCAGGTGGCAGACAATTCCCGGGTAACAAACGGAGGCTTTTTCACTCAGAAAGGTATCTCAGAATGTGAGAGTGATATTATTACAGGACAGTCCTTGAATAGTCTTTAATTTATGCAAACATAAAAAAATCATTGCTAACAAGCCACGTGGGCACCACACACACCAAGTTGATTACCTCTGCAGTTGGGAGCTCCTGGGTTAGAAGGAAGGAACCAGGGTATAGAGAAGGATTAAAAAAGTGTATATATTCCAGAGGGGAGAAAACTAATGGAACTAGGTCCTCAGAGAAACCTTAATGTTACATATTTCCTTTTTGGGGGCCAGGGTGGAGAAGCCACTTGTCCTTCCTCATTGGAGACACATGGAAGAAACACAACTTTCTGGGGAGAATACTGAAATGCCTCTATCTCTGCTTGTGCTTTTCATGACCTCACACCTCAGAGTTAGAAAGATACTGAAATGAACAGATACAGTTTTCTGTGACTTTTTGGGACAATATGCCTTTATGTCATATTTTTCTCTGTATAGTAGAATTTGCAATGCTTGCTATATGATGCTTTCAGTTACTGAGATCATCAACATTTTATAAGGACCAAATGGTACTAGAGTAAAACTTCTAGTTCCAAATAAATCGAATTGAAAATGTGGTTTGTCCCTTCTGATATTTTATGAAGGAAAAATAGGACAAATGTAGATGGTCAAATTTAGTCATTATAATGTTTATTATTTTGCAACTGATGTAACCCTGATGCTGGCCTCCTGGATATCTCTAAATCCTCTGGCCTTCTGGAGTCAACCTTTAATTTACTCTCCTAACAAACTGGCTTGAGTCCCCTAAGTGTTAGAAATAAGGCTTTTCCTCAGAAGCTGATTCAGCAGGAGGGTGGATTGGTGGCATGAGCTGTGGTGACTTCTGTTCTCGTTTCTTTTAGTTCTAGTTTCCTGTCTCTGTTGATTTCCAGTCCTGTCTGGTGGCTTCATCTTCTCCCATTGTTCTCAGATCCTGGAGCTGGTGTCTTACGTTTAGATGAGCATCACAGACTTTAACTGAGAGTCAGGGAACAATAGGCTAAACTAGCATAGGCCAGGGAACAATTTCAAAATCTCTGTTCATGGTCATTTAATTCTCTCTCACAGGGAATTTCTCACTGGCCATCGTCCTCTTTTGACCCTGAACTTGAACCATCTTGGTGACTTCTCTTTTTCTTCTCCACAAATCCCACACCCCTATCTTGGAGATTGAGCCCTAAAAACCTCACTTTTCATAATCAACATGCACTGTATGATATAGGTGTTGCTCTTAAAGAAAAGAGCCTTTATCATTAGAATTTTTTCTATTTAATCCACCCAGGTCAAACTCAGCCATTTTAAAAATAACAACTTTTTATCTATTGATATCTATTCCTCCCTCCCTCCCTTCTCCCCTACCTCTCTTGATTCCTTTCTTCATCCATCCATTCATCCACCCATCAACTTATCCATCCTGTTATATATGTAAAATTAATGTGGTTTCACAATGTTAAAAGATATTTAGAAAGCCCACGTGTTAAGGCCATGAAAGATGCATACTACCTCTTCAATTTAAAACTTATAACAGAAAAGTTTAGAAAAATGAAAAGAAAAAGTTTTTTTCTTAGCAAAATACTTGACTGTAGAATGCATATTATTACAGTTTTTGGTTAAGAAGCTAAACTTCATTTTCAATTATAGTACAGTAATAAGTTTCTCAAAATGTTCTTTTTTATCCAGCAATGGAATCATTCTGAGCCAAACTCATCTCTGGCCTTAAAAGTTTGTTGTCACATTTATGTGAAGCATTGGATTTAGAAATTTATGTAATAGTCTCAAATTCCTGTCCTTAAACAAGGCATATTCTTATTCCCACCTCAATGAATCATTCCAATGAGATATGAAAATCTCTTTATGTGGTGTTAATTTTTCTGCCGTTTAGGAAGGTCCTGGTCCAGGAGAATATGGTTGTGGAGATTTGGATAAATATTCTACCCTTAATTCATCTTCCCCTCCCTTCCTTAGCCCCTGCGCCCTTGACTCCTTCCATCCATCTTCTTTTGAAGGTGTGTACACTCTGAGGCTGAGTGTGATTTCCCAGTACAGTCCTCTGTCTTACAGTGATAGCTTCCCGAATGTAAATTACAATGAAGACTGAGTTGGCTAAATTCACCTCATGTTTATATGTCTTGTGGCTGAGATGGGGTCTTGCCAACCTTCTCTCTTTGTTTGTAGCATGCATTTATTTCATCCTACAGCTGCAAGAGGGTTTTATGTTTGTTTTCAGGGAAATTGACTCTGAACTGACCTCAAGTGCAGGAAGACCTCTGCAGGGACAGACCCAGATTTTGAAACACCTACTATTTAGAAGACTCTCATTAGGAAAATGAACATACAATTATAAATATAAATTGGACACGAAGGCGATTATCTGTTTAGAAATAGAAAACAAATTATAACTAATTAAAAACCTTAGAAGTTGACTGCATTTGAAATAGCTTATTTTTACAACTTTTATAAAAATATAATAATCATGAAAACACAATGCTAGGGACCCTTCCATGGTTATGGAAGAGATCTGTGTAAAGTTTGTATATGTGTGTGTATCTGTGTATTTTGACAGATAGGATCTCATATCCAACTTGGATACTGTTTAAATAGTCTCTGTGACCTATTGTTTACATGTCTGATGCTAAAACTTGAAGTCTGTATAGCAGAAAACTGGAAAGAGAAGATGGATGTAAAGTGGGGAAGAGCAAGGACACGCTCAAACTCATGAAGAGCTGGGACCATGAGAATGAACTACTTTATCCAACTTTATGAAGTGGTGCTCTTTGTCATAGAGCTAAACACAAAGAGCTAAACAGATGCTCTAAGAATTGAAGATGGTGAAGGAGGATCCAGGAGAAGGTAGAGCAGCTGCAGGCCTGGGTGCTGCCCTATGCCAACAAGGTGAGCCAGCAGATAAATGATAATGTGCTTAAGCTACAAATTCACCTGACTCTACCATTTGAAGGTTAAAAACAAAATGGCTGCTGCTTTACTTCCACCTTCTAAATCCCTTGCAAATAGGTCTCTTAAACATGGTCCATCTTAAGCAGAAACATACCGGAAATGAATTTGGGAAATGCAGTTCAGCCTAGCTATATTGACATATTACAAAACCACTGCAGCCAACCTATTTTCAACTTGGCACCCATAAATGTCTCTGAAAACTATATTTGTTTTAAAAATAAATACATTAACAAAGTCCTACTACTGCCTAACATGATACAAGTACAGTGTGTATAACTGAAAATATACTAACCCTTTCTCCAAAAGTGGATACTAATTAATTCCCTTTTGTGTTTTGGTCACATTCATTATTCTCATAGGTTATTCAGTCTCCTGCTTTGATATTCTGTAACTTAAATACTAAGATAGAAGGTTAACATCCATCACCCATCTTTTATTAGATGGTAGGGGAATGGGACAGGGAAAGAAAATAAAACTATTTGGTTAATAAATACATACAAAGATATTCATATTAAAATAAGAAAAACATAACTTTCCTATTTCTCATTTCTGAGACTAGTCACATGGTGTAGCTGGTATATGTAATTACCTTCTGTTGCTAGTTGGAGTTCCTTGCCTGGTGGGTAACCTAAACATGTATTCCTGAAGTTTCTAGGCCATTAGCAGTCTTACCTGAATTGACAGGTTGCCGTTTTCCCTTGACTTTATTTACAGAACATTGTAGTACTAAGAGGCACCCTCATTGTGCAATGGCAATCCGGCTTCCCCAAATCCAATCACTGGGATCATTAGAATAATCCAGGGTTTGCATGCTCTTGGCATTTTGGGCTAGATAATTCTCTGATTTAGGAAGGTTGTCTGTGCATTTTAGGATGTTTATTGACCTCTACCCACTAGGTGCTAGTAGCACTCTCCTCCTGCAGTTATTATGATGACCAAAAATATTTCCAGACGTTGTAAACGCCCCATGGGCAAAATTGCCCCCAGTTGGGAACCACTGTAGTAACCACTTTCTTTGCCAGTGGATTCACAGGCATAAGGACCCTAAAGTGGCTTGGTGGCAGTCTCAATTACCAGTTCAATGGAATCATTGTCTTTTCTCCTGGTGAAAGCATTCCTCTTCGGAACTAAGACAGTCAAACCAAGTGAGCGTAAGTTGCAGGGATGGAAAGCAAAAACTTTGTTAGCAGAGGAAGGTTAGCTGAGGTACACATAAAAGAGATACTTTGTTTCTACTTTGATTTTTTAAATTCCAGCTTCAGTGAGATATAATCAACATCTAACATTTGTAAGTTTAAAGTGTACAACATGTTAATCTGATACATTTATGTATTGCACAATATATAGCGTTAGCTAACACCTCCATCGTGTCACATAATTACCATTTCTTTTTCGTGATGAGAACATTTAACATGTAATCACTTAGCAACTTTCAAGTATATATACAGTATTATTAGCTATAATAAACATATACATTAGATCCCTAGAACTTATTCATCTTATAACAAAGTTTATAGTTAAAAGATACTTTTTTTTAAAGCTATTATTAGAATCCAAACGTAATTTTCCTGTTTAGACAGCTCCTCCCTCTGGGCTCTGTGCTATCTTTCAAGGCAGAAATCCCTGGCCACTAGGAATTCATTTGTATACCTAAAACAAAACAAAACAAAAAATAAAAAATTATGGTGTGAAAGAGCATTGAACCAAGAATTAAAAGGCCTCTGTTTTAGCACAAATTTTGCCACTTACTAGTATAATTCAGCCAACAACTCAAGGTTGTGCTGTTACACAAAAAGCTTAGTTCCATGGCTTGTGGACTTCCTTGAAATTCCTGTCCATCCCCAGAGATTTACTTTCTCATGGTCTCCTGTGTCTCTAGCCCCTTCGTGTGCACCTGCCAACTGTTTCTGAAGTTAACCTGGACTTGAAATCACATCCCTTTTCCAGTTCCTACTAACATTGATGCCCAGCCAGCATTTTCAGGTCCATCGCTGAACTGTGGGTGGTGGGGAAGCCCAGGGCAATGTGAATCTTAAAAGAGATATTTTTAAATTGCCATGGTCAAAATGTACCATCTCATACTCTGACAGTGTTTGCAATGCTCTTCTTTGGGTGGAGTCTTCTCTTAGACTATTCAAACCAGCTGCCTCTGTTTTTCCAGCTTTTAGGCTCTAGTTTTACAACCTCGGTCCATAGTTCAGCCTTGTGAGCCCATGAGCTAGATTTGGTTCTTTGGTCCTCTGTATCTTATGACTGTATATTACAGGAGATAGCCAGTAGGGAAATGGAAAATAGCTCTACTCTTGGGGTCTTAGAGTGGAGATAGATTAAGCCACTAATCCATATCTCATTTGTTAATAGACTCTGCCCTGGGCCTGAGAGGCCACCTGTAGTAGATTCTTTGGAAAACAGCTACTACTACTATGCTCTCTCCATCTACATCCCTTGTGATGTAACTGGGCAGTTGGTCCCCTTAAGAAGTGGAGTATATTTCCTCAGCATTTGTATCTGGGCTTGCCTGATGATTTGCTTTGGCCAATAAAATGCAGCAGGAGTAGTCCTGGGCCAATTCTGAACCTAAGTATCTACTTGTTCTCCTGGAACACTGCTCAGCTGCCAAGTAAACATTTATGGGGCCAGAACCTTCTAAAAGGTGAGAGATTACCTGGAGGAAAGATAAGCCATTTGGGCTGAGGCCATACTCGGCTCACCAGCTCCCAGCTGACCCAGCAGCATCTACAGATGTCTTAAGTGAGCCTAGCTGAGACCTGAGGAACTGCGAACTAATGTCAGCCTAATTGCCCATTTGCAAAATTATGAGCTAAAAAAAAAGGTGGTTTTCAGCTATTATGTCTTGGAGTGGTTTGTTATGCAGCCAAAACTTAACTGATATGTCATCAAGTTTAGAAGCATTTCCAAATTAGGAGTTACATCCACATCTGAATTATCATACCTGCCACATAAGAGGAAAGAAATAGCTGAGGATGAATCATATATGAGAAAGAAGGGATATAAAAGGAGGAATACATATATAGTCAGGTGGCTATTACTCTTAGCCAGGTCTGGTTATAATTTCTTCTTCCACTAAATAGATCACTTACAATTTAGCAGGGGTCTTTTGTTAACAAGACCCAGAAACTCTCCATGCTGGCTTAAGTAAAGGATAATTAGTCTCAAGGGTATCTCATGGATCCTGAGACCCAGCTAGGTCTTCTTGAGCAATTGGACCTAGAACTGGAATATAGTCTGGAACCAAAGCAGCTACTTTCTCTGCCTCCTTGTCTTTCCATATCTATCTCTTTGGTAGAAGATCTCTCATCATTTCGGCCTGGTGGCTTTACTTTTTCTCTCTTCAGCTATCTGCATGCACACAGCTTCATTATGCCCATTCCAGAATAGCAGCCTCAGCTACAAATCTTCATAATCTTCTAGCTTACCATCCATTAATTCAGATTCACAACTAGAGAATCTGATTGGTCTATGGTGGTCCAGTCAGGTGTGCTTGAGTGGTGATTGGCAGGATCAATAAAAATATCCTTTTCTTGACATTGAGCAGGCATCTTTTATAAGAACCAGAGGGTTGAATTGCTCTTCTTAATGTCTACTGCTGGCAGGAGCCACCATCCTGAGTTTTTGGGACTCCTTTTCTACCATGTCACCAGTGGTTTTTTACCTATGTTTTCCAGTGGAAGATCAACTTCTGTATTCTTCCCTTGGAAGAATATGAACAGAATAATCAGCAATTTTTTTCCTAATCAGGCTGGGGCAGGTATTGGAAAGCATTTTTTTTTTTTTTTTTTTTTTTGCCCAGTGCCCTGCCTCTTTATGGTGCTCTTGATATCCCAAGACTCAAGAGTTCCAGCCTATTCTTTGTATAAAACTAGGTTCTGGTGTCCATGACATTCTAGTCAGTATCTAGGTCCTCTTTTCTTTTCTTCTCTTTTCTTTTCTCTTTTCTCTTCTTCCTTCCTTCCTTCCTTCCTTCCTTCCTTCCTTCCTTCCTTCCTTCCTTCCTTCCTTCCTTCCTTTCTCTCTCTCTCTCTCCCTCTCTCTCTCTCTCTCTCTCTTTTCTTTCTAAAATTTTACAACAGTCAAAATCTAGAAGGCTGCCAGTTGAGACACTCTCTAGTAGCAATTTATAGTTATATGGATTACATGGACTAGAACATTTTAAAAAACAAATCTGGGTACTGACATATGGTTACCAGGTCAATATATTGTCATATAAGACCATTGCAAGCTTCTATATCTAATCAGCATTATTTAATGTTGGATTGAAACCTAGGAAATTATCATTTTTTTCCTCATAAACAGTCAAATATTGGCAATTTCTCATGGTTCAGTATAATATATTAAAGCATATTTTAACATGAGAACTATAGGAAGGATACGATCTTACAATAAAGGGCTGGACTTTCAATGAATTTATTCAACTTTATGAAAAAATACACTCTGCGTTCTTGCCTTTTCTTATTTAATCATGGACTATGAAAACTTCATCATGGTCTGGCACTAGTTTTTGATGTGTCTTTGTTTAAACACAGGTCCAGTGAAACACATCTGCGTGATCCTCTCAGGATCACTCTCATTCCAAAAAAAACACCACTTTTTCCTAGCCTCTGAGGTGGAGTTCTGGCCTTCCCTTGGTTCAAAGTCATGTTCAAAGAGCAGCCATGTTCTCTGAGGGCTTCTCAGGTTATTGTTAGGTAAAATCTTCACTTACACCAAACATGGGTATTTAGGAGACATGTTTGCAGCACCCAATTCATTGTCACATTTGCCTTCATAAAGAACATGGTCACATTTACTAAAGGAGCCTCAATAACCTCCCATGGTTTTTCAATGATGTATGCAAACCAGTTTTACTATCAATCATGAGTTAAAGATGCTTCCCTTTGAATTGCAATTTTTGCACAACTCCCCTATCACCCTTTATTTCCTACACAAGAGACCGTCATCTCTCTTACAAGAAAGATCCAGACAGATTGTACAACAAACTGACTTTGGTTATTAAAAACATCTTTTGAGCTCTTGGCACAACAAGCAAAACCACTCCTGATGAAAAGAGTGTCTTTCTCCCATATGGTTCTCGAAAGAAGTACAATTTTCTGACTTTACTGTACATGTGAAAACAATAAACAATTTGCATTTCTTTCTTTTCCTAGCAATTCAAACTCTAACCTGAGGGTTTTTAAAGAATGGATTTAGTAATTTCTACATTGTACCACTTTCTGAAATATTATTGATTGTCAGTGAAGTTACCAAGCCTCAGCCAAATGTTTCAGTTTATCTCTCTCCTTTTTTGTGAATCTGTAAATGCGTCAGAAAAATGTTTACTGTAATGTTAGAATGTGCATGTGTTGGCATTAAAAGTGTGGTTTTGTTCCTACGGGGAATCAAATAGAAGCAAAATTACAGTTAATTCCTGGTATCTGTGCTAATGGGGAACAGACTGAGTTTGTACCAATAATATTGAAAATTTTATTTTAGAAATTGGGTTGAACTCTGTGCTTCACTAAACCTTTTGCCAGAGAGTCACAAGTAGTTAAGTTGTTCTCTCTCCTCTCTCCTGTGTAGAGAAATGGCCAACAGAAATGAAGCATAAAAGTAAAAGGCTTATTCACAAATTTTATGGTCATTAGATTTTTCTCAACATGTTGGCTCCAGCTCTTTTGTGAAAAGAGAAAACCACTCTGTAGTGAAAGAGTATGATAGTCTTCCTATTCCTTTAGTAAGGCATCTTGTCTTTCCTTATGATTTAAGAGATAATCATCCACCAAAACTTGTGTTACTTCCCTGCCAATTCAGTTTTTACTAAGTAACTGAAAAGAGGATTTCAGAGAATTTCAAAGTCTCTTTAAAGCTATTCTCTCAGTAAGGGAAGATTTGAAATATAGCTAAATGAGAAGAATGCCACCACAGAGCCATCTACTTCTAGCCAGTAGACTGCAAGAGAAAGGATTTATTTCATTGGGTTCAGTCTCTGACCCTTTGGAAGAAGGAGATAATGTATAAGCTCTTTATGACCTCATGGCTTCTACAAGGGTTTTCAATAGAACAGAGAGGCAGAGCCTCATTTATTCTGGATCTGTAATATTTCTTGCATGCAAAACTCTCACACATTTGCAGGGACAAAAGTGTATTGCACTCGTGGTGTCCAGATGTGATGCTCCAATGATCTAAGTCACTAATTTGTTCTGTAACTATTATTATCTGTTGAAGAAGACTTAGAAAATGACTTCCAGTTTTAAAAAAGCCTGGAAAATTTTATAATTCTTTGCCACTCACAGTGGTAGTTCTGAAACAACTCTGCAAAAGCTTTAGAAATTTACACACACATATATATATAGGATAGGGGAAACCTTAATTAACTACAGTTAGAGAAACTGAAAATACAAAATGAAATGGTGGTTTTAAATATGGCTGGATATCATAATTAGTCCCAGATGGTTCCTTTGTAGTCATAAGAGTTCACCCAAACAGCCACATTTCTTTGTTTGAAAGTCAAAATAGAAACCAAATTAGGCTCCTGCATTGTGTCTTCATACTTACAGCAAGACCTTGCTATGTGTAGGTCTTGTGAGATATCTGTCCATTGAGACAAAAAGATTGTGTCCTCTATAATATACTCTTTACAAGGTAACAAATGTTCTCAAAACCAAGGGTTTCTCTTTCCTTCTGGTTTTCTGCATTTGCTTTTAGTAATGACATTTAGTAACATTTTCCCTTTCTATGATTCATCTCTTCAGGATTCTCATTGCCCTGGGGGAACAAGCCAAGCCTCATAGGTCTCAGGTGTCATACCCATTTGCTGTAGGAAATCATACTTGCCACCAAAGAGGAAGCTCTGATTCCCATGCAGAATAGCCAGGCAGATCAAAAAGTGTCTTTAAGCAAATTTTGTTTGTCATCAAAGACCAGGGAAAAATCAAACCAAAGAAAACACACAGCTGATTGCTGAAAAGGTTATGATCTTTGGCCATTTCCAAGAGATATCAGTTATTCCTTGCTATCTCTATTAGAAAACTTGTCAGAATAAGTAAATTTGTTTCCAGTTCTGTCCTACTAACAGGTTTCACTGATTAAAATATTTAATTGGTTCAGTCATCAGAAAGGAAAGCTGTAGATATACCCAGTCTTTTCCTATAAACGATTCCCCCAGATCTGCATCTATTTGTTTTTGGAATCCAAGGTTTCTTTTAAAAATCTTCAAAGTAAGTCGATTAATACACATAATCTGTGTCTTCCTCTCTCAGAGAAACCTAAGTTAATGATTCATTGCTTTTCCATTAGCTGGAACCTGATTCAGAACAGGATTGAAGTAGACCTTCTCTCCTGTGTAATGGATGGTAGACTTCTCAAAGTCCATGTGACAGCAAAGATCAGAGTAAGTGGACATTTGGTGTTTAGTCAGATTCATTTGTATTCAGTCAAAAATGATATTTAATATGTAATATATGGGTAAATAAACAATAACATTTTCTCCTTGTCTTTAGATCAATACATTCGCTTTATATGCTTTTGTTTTTAATTAGTAATATAATTAAATATAACCTATTTTGTAATAAATGTAATGCATAATTGACCAGTGAGTCACACTAAATTTTCTCATGAAATAAAGATTCCCTATAATTACCAGCTTTTTAGGAGAAAACCAAAGCTATTTTCCAGATCATGTAAAGCAAAACCAGCCTAGTTTTACATGAGATAATCTAGTATAATAAGCAAAATACATTTCTCCTTTTGAAACATCTGGATAATTGCTGAAACTATCTGATATTCTCTTTAGTGAATACAGAACCCAAACATGCAATTTTGAAATAGAAGTATGAATTTCACTTGCTGATTTAAGAATACTTCATTTCTACTTTTAATTACCCCATATTTTGTATTTTCCCATAGGACATCTTGCTTGTCCTTTATTGAAACAAATGATCAAATATGCAAATGTCAACAAACAGCAAAATAGTCATCAGCTTGACATTCTCTTATTAATGTCAAGGTGATATTGATTATGCAGTAAGGGAATATCAAATACCTGATTAGTATAATAGCATCTAAATTATAGTGCATATATTAAATTAAATTCATATTTTATTAATATTCATATATTTTATTAACATATCACATATACTTTTGATTTTAGGCTCTGTGCCTATAAGACTATATTGACTTACATGGCCCCATTATTACATTTAATAATTCCTTGCTGAAGCTGATTTCCCAACCACAGCATTTTTCTGAGCTTAGAAGCACTAAAAAGTTGGTATTAGAAGTGTGAGAAAATGAGTGAGTCATTTAAATTTTAGTTTTGTATTATTTATTAGTGCGAATGCTGTAAGACACAAAGCGAATATGAAGTGTCTATTATTAATGCTCTAAACATTTGCCATCTCTAAAATAGATATTTGGAATAGGTGATTTCACTGATCCGTTTATGCATTTACTCATTTATTTGTTCTTTTATTCAACAAACAGATATTGAACCCCTACTGTGTGTCAGATATACTGATAGGTGCTGAGACAGATGAGAAAATTCAGATAGAGGCCTTGCTTAGAGTCTGATGGAATAATAAGTAAAATTTATTGAACATATAATCTTCAATTACCTTTAGAATTCTGACATTCCACAAATCTAAGAATCATTTAGTTATATTATGGAATCTGTAATCCTGGTGGAATTGAGGGTAATGAAAGTGACGGCCTTCTTGTTCCTTGAGAATGGCCTTCAACTTGGAGAGCAGAGAGCTGGGAAAGGGAACATGTGAGGAATGTTACTGGAAGAGTAGGTAGCTGCCCTTGGAAAACGCATGGTAGGAATGGACTTATTTTTATTGGAGGGTGAGGGTAGCTGTATGTGTGTGAGGGAAAAAGCAAAGTTCACATCTCTTTGTCCTTTAGTGATTGACAGGAAATCAGCACTAGCCTGGGAAATACAAATTCCAGAAAAACACCCCTTGAGGTCTTTTATTTTGAGGTCTTTCCATTTCTTCCCTTGCCTGAAAAATGTGCTTCCTCTGAGATGTTTATTGTATGGAATGAGGAGTAAAAGAGATGCCTTGAGGCTAGTGAAATAAAGGAAGTCACTTTTCTGAAGGGAATTCATGTTCTAACCCCTTTCTCATCTCTGGAATTTCTTGGGTTTGCCACTAAAGAGGTGGATACTATTCTTTTGCATAGTTCTGTTTCTAAATGAATAAGTGATCTGGACACGCTGCGTACCGTTCTTGGTAAAATAGGTTTATTAAGGGATGAATGAAAGTAACAGTAGATTATTTGACTAGATTTTAGCATAGCATTCTTTCTTGGATTTGATGAAAAATGACTAAGAAGCAAGTTATGGATGTGCTGGACTGCATGGTTTTTCTGAACCATGAGTGGAAACAGATGGAGAGAATCAAGGGCTGAGGCTATAGATGTCTATCTACCACATTATGGAGAGGTGTCTCAGGCATTGAAGAGGTTGTGAGGCAAAGGCTTATTGAATGTCTTTGGAAGTATTTTGCTGAAAGAAGTCAATAACATGTAACTGACACTGGGTCAAGAGGCATGTTAGCTTTTCAATGCCAGTGCCTGAAGCTTGGGAGACAATTTTTGGAAAGTGTAGTTCATCTGAGGAAGAGGTCAGATAGGTTCAAATTCGCTGAAGTGGGCATGAAGTTGATGATCATGTGGACACTGATAAACGGCAAACTGTGTGTACTGGGAATATGGCTCTTTTTAAATGAACCTCGATTATCAAGAAAAGCAGATGGAGAGAGGAGTTTCACAAATGAGCAGTTCAAATGGGGAGAGTAAGAAATGTTTGAAAGAAATAAGTAGAAGAATTAAATATGAAAATGTGAGCATAAGGAACTTTTTATCTACCTCAATCTATTGAGTGTGTGTGTGTGTGTGTGTGTGTGTGTGTGTGTAATTTTCCAGAAGGAACTATACTTTAAATAGGGTAAGTATACCGAAGAGAAAAAATAATAACTTTTTTTTTGCTGTTTTTTAAAAACATACCTCAGAATTTATCTTTTTTTAAAAGAAAAATTAGTTTCAAGTATACAGTACATTGGTTAGACATCTATATAGTTCATAAAAACGATTCCCCCAATTGCTCCCTCCCTCCCCTGACCCTCCACCTAGCCAATGTATTAATGCTAACTGCATTCCCTATGCCATGCTCCCCATCCCCATGACCATCCATCAGCTACTAATTGTATTTCTTTAACACTTTATCCCATTCTCCCAGTCCCCCAAGCCTCCCTTCCTTCTGTCTATCACCAAATTGTCCACTATATTTGTGAGTCTGTTCTTGATTAGTTTGTTCTTTTGATTCCTTAGATTCCTCATATAAGTAAAATTATATAGTGTTTATCTTTCTCTGTCTGACTTAAGTACCTTCTAGGTCCATCAAAACAATATCTTTTTCCATACCTTTCCTTTTTATATGTAGGGGTCTTCTTTTCTTACCCTTTCAGCCACTCTATCTTTTGGTTAGAGCACTTAATTCTTTTCCATTTAAGGTATTTATTGATAGGAATGTAGTTGTTACCATTCTCTATTCCTGTTTTTGATATATGTTTTTTCTTTTTAAAGAAGTCCCTCTAACATTTCCTGTAATACTGTCTTGGTGGTGATAAATTACTTTAGCTTATTTTTGTCTGGAAAGCTCTTTATCTGTCCTTCAACTCTAAATGATAGCTTTGCTGGATAAATTATTCTTGGTTGTAGATCCTGGGTCTTCATCCTGTTGAATATTTTTTTGCCAAACTTTTCTGTCCTGTATATTCTCTTTTGAGAAATCAGCTGCCGGTCTTATGGGTATTCCTTTATAAGTAATTATCTGTTTTTCTCTTGCTACTTTTAATATTCTTTGTATTTAACCTTTGGCATTTTAATTATGATGTGTCTTGGTGTGGGCCTCTTTGGATCCCTGATTTTTGGAATTCTCTGAGCTTCCTGGGGTTTTGTGTCCATTTCCTTCACCAGTTTAGGGAAGTTTTCCATCATCATTTCTCCAAACAGCTGTTCAACATCTTGATTTTCTTGAGTTAAGCTGATTAGATGGATATTTTGACCTTTAATAGTATCCCATATGCTCCTTAAATTATTTTTATCATCTTGGCATCTTATCTCTTGTCATTCTGCTTGTGTGGCCTTGGCTTTCACATCCTCTAAATAGGGCATTTGATCCTTTGTTTATTCCACTTAATATACTTCTCATCTCAGATAATGTGTTCTTCATTTCAGACTGGTTCCATTTTATAATTTCCATTTCCATTTTTATTTATCTCTTTGCTGAATTTATCTACACTTCCCAAAAGTTCATGGAGCATCTTTATAACCAGTGTTTTGAACTCTGCATCTGTTCGATTACTTGATTCCATTACATCTGGATTTCTGTTCTCTTCTCTCATATGATTTCTGCTTCTTTGTCTTCCCATTTTGGCTGCCTTACCATGTCTGTTTCTATGTATTAAGCAAAGCTCCTAAGTCTCCCAGTCTTATTAGTGTGGCTTTGTGTAGTAGGTGTCCAGTGGCACAGTCCTGAGAGGGGTTCAGCTGCAGGCCAAATTTAGCCCAAGCTTCTACCCCTCCAGGGGACACCTGTTAAGATTCAGCAAGCAATCCACAGATGCTGTGCTTATAGTTGCCTCAAAACGCCACAACAGAAACCAAGGCCAGCTGCCTCCAGTGTGAGTCTAGGCGCTTCTCAGCAAGGAGCACCTGACTTGCTGAGGATACACTTGGATGCGACTTGGGTGAGGCTGTGAGTTGGGGGAGGTGGGGTTTCAAGGAATCCTCTGGGCGGAGTGACCTCTGTTATCCAGTTTGATGATGTCACAGCTATGGCAGAGGGCTCAACAGGGAACAATGGATACCGCTGGCACTTCTGTACCGATTGAGTCTCGCCTCGGCCCTAACTCCGACAATGACTCCCTGTAAGACCCTGGTGACCCCTGCACACAACCAAATCGGCACTGGTGCTCAGAGCAAGCACGTCTATGACCACAAAAATCCTCTCATGGACTCGGCCTCTTTAAGAAGTGTCTGCCACTGTCATAGCCTCCGTCTTAGCCACTCGAGATGGGGCAGCCCCATGTCCTTACCGCGTCCTAACTTCTGCTGTTGCAGGGTGCTTTCTTGGATTTCTCCCTATTTGTATGGCTTGTTCATCAAGATCCCAGGCAATTTTTTCTTGCTTCTAATCCTTGTTTTCATCACAACTTTAATTTGGTCAGCAGAGAGATGAACAGAAAAAGCTCTTTAAAGAGGAGGGCTCTTTTAGATGTTACAGTGCCAGGGATCAAGGAATCCAGCATGTGGTCCTGAGTACAGAGCTTTGTCACTACCTACCTTAGGAGCAGTGGCCCCCTAACCACTCAGATTGCATACTGAATGATGACTTATTTGAGGGGAATGTCAAGAACCTTGTATTCTGACCACTTCACCCCTCAGATCTGAGGATATGAAGGACCACACTGAGACTGCCAAGTGTAAAGAAATAACTCTGTTGGCTTCTTTATTGATTGGTTTGACCACATGTTCATATGCAATTTAAGTGCTAAACAATACATTTTAAAAGTTTTCAGTTCATTTTGAATAAACCTACAGGTATCCAATAAATATTTGAAATGAATAAGTTAGAAAGTAGTATTTATTATATGTCCAGTATATTACCAGAACTCTGATAGAACTATAGGGTATTTTATAAAAAGCTCCAAGGAGTTTATATGTATGTTGACTTGTTTAAAAATGGATGCAATAAATCTTAAAATTTTAATTTAATGAACATTTATATAGAGATAGTTATATGTCAGAGATTTTCCTAAGTGCTTTATAGCTATTAACTCCTATATTCATCTAGATTAAATGACCCAGTGATTGGGAGTACATTTATGAAGGACTTTTATAGGTAGGTCTTTTGAACAGAGGGAATACAAAAGGTTGGATATGTACTGTGAACATGTGAAAGCCTAAAAATGGACTGTGATGTACTATTTTTCATGTTCAGAGCCCATTCTTTATTAATTTGTCAACTAGGCAAAATTTACCTATGTGTTATTCTTACTTCAGGTGTAAACTGAGCACTAAAGTGTTTTTTTGCTTCCTAAGGCCTCTCTGGTTTCCAGATTAAGTTTATCTGCCCGCAGCTTCTAAGACACTGGGCTAGGCCATCCACTGATGCCAGTTTGGATGTCAGAATCATGGTAAACTTTTTAAAGAGACATTTTGGGTTTGTTCTGAGAAGATATCCAGTGCCTCTATTTATGTCTAAAGTTTCTGTCTTTCATCAATGGAAGATGTAGTAAATTCAACCAATTAACATGACGGTTAGAGTCATGCTGACTAGAAGTTTCCCCTCAACTTTCATGAGAAAACTCAGAGCTGTGAGTGAATTATGTTGAGAAATGGGTTGCAAGATCTTTCACTTACCCACTGGATGGTTTAAAGCATTCAAATTGAAGCTATAATCCCCAAGCTCCCTGCCTCACCAGAACAGACAATCCTCCAGTGCCAAGCTGATCCCACCCAAATTCAGTGTCATTCCTAGAATAGCTAACAGCCACTGGTAAATATTTCCCAAGTAAACCCAGCTAAGAATAGTGTCTTATTTCTAGAACTGTGACACGAGAAATTCAACATCCTGTTGGAGTCAGATAAGCTAAACTTTTTTCCGAGAGCTTTGTCCAAGTTAGACTGAGAAGGACGTAGTCTGAGAAAGACTCAGTTTGAGTGAGAGTCTAGCAAGACTCCCTGTCACCTGTGATGTGGCATTGAGTAATGCTATAATATGAGACTACAGGTGCCTGTGGACATGTCTAAGTGCTTAATTGACTACCTATCAGTGACTTGGACACCAAATATACTTCTGTTAGCTCTGTTCAGTAATTAAATAAAAATTCCACTCTTACTGTCTTGCGGTTCTCCAACATTAGTTGGTACTGTCTGATACCACTCCCACTTGTTCTGTTAAAATTTGTTGGAAAGCTGAAGTTCCATCTTACTGCTTTAAGCCGGAAAAACACATTTTCTTCTTAAGAGGTTTCATATATGAGAACTTACTATTAGTCCCCAATGTTAATTTCACCTTGCAATTGAAATAATAGCTTGATCTTCCTAAGGACTTTGGGAAAGCAAGAATTATTATCCCATTTTTGTTAATGAGAAATAGAGGCTCAGGTGAGTACCTACTTATGGTTCATATTTAGCAAATGGCAGATATGGAACTAGATCCCAGGTCTTCGGATGTCCTCATGTGATTTTCCCGGTACTCATCCCATCTCTGCCCATATGCCTAAGTGTTCAAGGCCTGGTGTCCCACCTGCTCTGGCTCAGTTATCTGCTTGAGTTTGACAAGAAAAAGGCTTTGGGGCTAGGAATGGATCTCTTTCCACAGCACAATGTTTGAGGCAAATGCCCTACTTTTTCCCAGTGCCTAAAAGCATTATTTCTGTAATATTTCTTATATGATTCTCTTTAACCCATGAGTATCACAATATATATATTTTTTTGTCTGAAGCACCAACTATATTGTGCCTCAGGACTGCATTTGTTTGATATAGACGGTTTGTATTGAGACTGCCTTGTGCTTTCTTCCCTGGTCTAAATGATTCCTTCCAAGTTAGAATGTTTTTCCTTCTTTGGCATCCATTAAAAAAATCATCAGCAACATGGCCATCCTCCAGAAACACTTCTGTAATGCCAGCCACAGGACTCAGCATCTAAAAATAAGGATCAAAAATGAGATTTAAGTTAATGCCCAGAAAGAAATCTTTCCCTTTATCTTAACTAAAATTTGGTAAAACCTACTGTAGAGAAAAGTGTGAAATAGATGAAACCCTCTTGCTACTTCCTAGAAAAACTGGCTGAATAATTGGTGAGAGTTTGTCCTTTTTAATCTGACTATCCTAGTAGCTACTTTTCATTCTTTGACTTAAGGATGTGTAAGTTCGGAAGAGATCCTTGTTCTTTGCAGAGCCCATGGCCGAGCAGGCTGAACAGGCCCCTCCTAATAATTCCAGAGCTCTTGAAGTTTATATTTTCATTTGGCCATCGTTTCTGCTTCCTTTATGGAACTGATTAAACTCACCAAATGATGAAACATGAAATAAAATAGTTTGGGAATAGTGTGGGCAGTTTAAAATTTGTTTGAAATGTAGTGTAGAAATGGTAAAATGTTTAAAAAATCAAAATTAGTTAGCTGAGATCTCCCTACCCTTTCTTCCATCTAAAACTTCTTTCTAGTTCATTCCATAAGAATGATTATATCCTAAAAGAAATGCCTTTTATATGTCTTTACTTAGATTTCTACTATGTTTTTCATCTTCTGATTTTCAGGTATGCAGTCTAATGATAAAGCTCTATATCCAGTCCAATCACTTATAAATCCTCAAATGCTCAAAATCTGATGTGTTACTATTCTTTCCTTTCTCCCTCCCTTCCTTTCTCCATTCCTTTCTCCCTTTCTTCTGGCCTTCCTTCTACCCTTCTTTCCAACAAACTATCACAGAAAATTCTCAGGGCAAGCTGTTATAGGGATTAGTAATAATTACAATTACCTTTTCTAGAAGATGTAAAAATAAGTCATGCTGAATCCAAAGATGAAAGAGTAAACCTATTTAATATGTAAGGATTGCTGATTTTTTTTCTTACTGCATTTTTACACCTTTTATAGGTACTTTGAGAAGTGTCATAGACATTAAATCCAGAGAATCACAGGACAGTTCTGCAGCTATTCTTGCTCCTCAGTCAATAGTCGTTAAACCTCATGGCACCGTGTTTCACACCCTCACCCAGATTAAGATTTAGCTTAATGGATTTATTCACTCATCTGGTTTGGAATGTGTCAGCCTTATTGCTACTTTCCAAAGAAACCTGTTTCTTTCTAAAGCTGACCATCTCCTCTATTGTGAATTACTGTGAATTCATACAAACCTAAGACTTATTTTTTCCCAGAATAATTTCATTCTCTGTCAGTCTTTTGGGCTCAGATATTTCTGGCAGATTTCCTCTTGTGCGCACAAATTATGTCACAAAGTTATAGATTTTAAATTTATGTGGCAGCCCTTAAGATGTATGAGTATTTTTTCAATAAGGCAGTCTTAGCTTTTGTCCTTGACTGAACCTGGACTGATTAGCTTTCAAACTGTCGAGTTTCTCTTGCCAAGGAGATCATGCTAGGGCCCACTGAACCAAAAGGAGGATTAACAAGTCTGTGGTTCATAGCACATGGTTTTTTCTTTTCATTTTATTTAGTTTCAATTCATTTTATTTTATGTTTCGCCCTATCAGTCCCTACTATTTTTCAAATTTATTGAATTATGATTAGCATGTAAAAATTGTATATATTTAAAGTACAATGTGATGTTTTGATATACATAAATGTTATAAAATGATTACCACAATCAAGCTAACAGATCCATCTACTCATATAATTAGTTCCCTTTTGTGTGTGTGTGTGTGTGTGGTGAGAACACTTAAGATCTATTCTCTTAGCAAATTTTAAGTACACAGTATGTTATTATTAATTATACATAACAATGGTGTGCATTAGATCTCGATATTTATTCATCTTATAACTGAACCTTTATATTCTTTGACCAATATATCCTCATTTTCTCTACACCCCCAGCTTTTGATAACCATCATTCTTCTTTCTGTTTGTATAAAAAGTTCAACTTTTTTAGATTCTACTTATAAGTAATACTATAGAGTATATATCTTTCTCTGTCCCACTTATTTCCTTTAACACAATGTCCTCTAGTTCATTCATATTGTTGCAAATGGTAGATTTCTTTCTTTTAAAAGAATAACATTCTTTATTATTATCTGAATAATATTCCATTGTGCACACGTGTGTGTGTGTGTGCGTGTGTGTGTGTGTCACATTTTCTTTATCCATTCATCTGTCAACAGACACTTAGGTTATTTCCAAATCTTGCCTATTGTAAATAATGCTGCAGTGAACTTAGGAATGCAGATATCTCTTCAAGATTGTGATTTTATTTCTTTTTGATATATACCCAGAGTGGGATTGCTGCTGGATCATATGGTAGTCTTATGTTTAATTTTTGAGGAAACTCCATAATGTTTTCCATAAAGGCTGTATCAATTTACATTTCCACCAACAGTGCACAAGGATCCCTTTTCACCAGATCTTTCCCCAAATTTGTTGTTTTTTAACTTTTTGATAATAACCATCCTGACAGGCATGAGATGATATCTCATTGTGGTTTTGACTTGCATTTCCTTGATAATTAGTGATTTGGGATACCTTTTCATATACCTGTTGGCCATTCGTATGTGGTCTTTGGAAAAACATCTATTCGGGTCCTTTGCCCATTTTAAAACCTGGTTATTTGTTATTTGTTGTTATTATTATTATTATTATTATTATTGCCATTGAGTTATATGAGTTCCTAATATATTTTGGATATTAACCTCTTATCAGATATATGGTTTTCGAATATTTATTACTGTTATATAGATTGCCTTTTCATTTTATTGTTTCTTTTGTTGTGCAGAAACTTTTTAGTTTGATGTAGTCCCTCTTTTTTATTTTTGCTTTTGTTATGTATGCTTTTGGTGTCAAATCTAAAAAAATCATCAAGACCAATGTCAAGGAGCTTTCCCCTATGCTTTCTCCTAGGAATTTCATAGTTTTAGGTCTTATGTTTGAAATTTTAATCTATTTTAAGTTGATTTTTGTCTTTGTGTATGGTGTTAGAAAATGGTCCAACTTAATTCTTATGCATGTGGCTATTCAGTTTGCCCAATACCATTAATTGGGTGAGGGTCTGAGATGTGTACACCTGTGGGCTGCACATGTCCTATGGGATGGCATACAACTGGGAATCACAGATGATCTATCACATGGTTTGTACTCATTTGGTAAACTAAACATGTGACTTGTTAGAAACATTTTTTTTCAGTGTTTAGCATGTGCTTTGTAAGGGAAATTTAATCCATATGAGTCAAAGATTCATTTACACTTAAGGCATTAAAGTATTGTTCTGAGTTTTAGATGTCTAACAAGTCTTTTGACTTTTTCCAAGCAGTTTGAAGTGTTTTGCCAAGGGCAAAAGTAATGCCCAGTACCAGGAAATTCAGATTTTCTCCTTGAGTCTAAACTTCTTGCTTCCATCTCAGGGAACAGTTCCTCAGAAGTCAGCATTTATCTGCTCCCATTTCTAAGTGTCTCAGAGCAGCTGAGCTCTGAAAGGGTAAAATATGATATGGCATGATTTACACATCTGGCCCCGATCTGGGCCTGTATTCTAACTTGGCAGGAGGTATAGAATGTAGTTAACTTTCATCTACCTCTGCTTCATTGAAGACATTGTGCAATGCAAACACCAGACAATTCTGAGTTCATTTGGTCAATGGCAGTGGAAAGGAAGAAGCCTCTCTTTATTGCAAGAAATTCGAGCAAATATATTAAAGAGCATGAATGCTCAGAGAAGAAATATTATATTTCTATTATTTCCAAGGCAAGACCTACCCTGCCACTGGTGGATCTGCATTTTTAACAACAGTCTTACATCCTGCACTTCACTAATAATTTCAGTTACTTCACTTAGGGTTAGGGCTGAGCCCTTGATTATGAATTTTCAGCTGTTGACCTAATCTCAACAAACGTGCTTGTTCTTCTGTATTTTGTCTAGTGGCTTCATCCATTCAAACCTCAAATCTACAGCAGAAGATACACCAATGGCAGCCCATAGGGCAATGCTTTTGAGTGGGAATATTTTTGCTACCCTCCAATCACCCCAGGGAAGTCAAAGCAGAGCCCAAACTAAGGACAGAGTGAGCCTGACCCTTCTTTGCTGATTGGCTCAGCCTTCTGTCTAGGTTCTGGTATTTTCTCTGTGGGTCGAAGTTCTCACCTCTGTAATGGGAGTGTTAGTTGTTAGTCTAGTTCAGTCATTTTATACCTTTCATCCTACATGTCACTTTTTCTGAGGGTATCCAGACTTTAGAAATGATTAAGCTTCAGATTATTTAAGAAAGAGACATAGCTAGGCTATTTCTGGCCATCCCTACTGGTCTCTCTACTATAGTTTTGAGAACTCACAGAAGCCAATTCGGCCAATGAGAATCTCAGCTTGTTTTGGTGATTTCTTGTAGCCTCCTACAGTTGAAAGTACCTGGGAACTGGATACTTTCCCGCACCTAGCCACCAGGCATTAGGAATCAGTGATAGGAAGGAAGTCTCAGGCAGAATTCTACTATCATCTAACATGTATTAACAAGAAGTTCTGCACTTGACTTGATGAGCTCTTTGCCCTTTTAGGCACTCAGGCCAAACACGTTGTATGAACCTTCACTTCAAGGCAGATAGAACAGTATTCTTGGAAGGAAAAAAGCCTCCTAATTTGAATGGGCAACAAAGTCCTCCGTGAAGTGACAACAGACTGGATTAGATCTAGGGTCTTAGATTGAAGATGAATGCGGCAAAATTTTATACATCCGTTCAAAGGTTGAGGTGTCTGCATGTAATTTCCATCTGACCACGTATTTAGAACACCTTTTATTCACAAATGAAAATTTATCTAACATCTTTATGCAAATTATATCTTCTGGTTCAGATTTGGAAAGCTTTATTGAAAACTACTTCCCTAGGCTTCTCAGAGAATGCCTGATTATAATGCTAACTAATTGCCCCTAGGGAGTTCAGGTTAGGTTCACACACAAATATATCACCCTATTTGTGTGTGAGTATTTTAGAATAAATTAGGCACTATAACATAGCACTGGGAACTGAGAGTCTCTTTGATCACATTAATAAAGATGTGATTACTTTCCTATATGTATGTAAAGGACTAAAATGTCAAACTAAAACAATTTTGAACTCAGATTAGAAGGTTTTGCTTGGTTCTTTTATCTTAACATCAAACAATATACGAAATGATCTCAGGCATCTGCTGTTTTTAATGTGCTTAAATGAAAAATGGAAATAATGCCTTTTGAAATAAAATTATTATGTAATCAGTTTATTATTCACTATATAGTTAGCAGATATTTTAAGTCTTAAAATATTTTTGAATAAGACATTTTGATAGTTCTTAAAATTATATAATGTGGCACCTTTGTGAAATCATGTACCTATATAAGGAAATGCAGTTTCAGTAACAGCAGGGGAATTTCAACTAACTCTTTCAAGCATGACTCTTACATTTATTAGAAATATGGTCATTGTACTCACGTAGTAGATTCTTTTATTCTGTCATTATATGTTGCAATTTTAGATATAGAACAAATTTCTATTATATCATGCCAAAAAAAATTAGCCGCATTTCCAAGCAGTTCACATTATTTATTCACAGTCTGAGAATATTTTTATTATAAAAAGTTCTCCCCTTTATCATCCATGCATAAATCCTGACCTCAAAGTATATGAATGTATACATATGATGGTTAAATGTGGAAGTGGGACAACTGGCGTCATTTATTCTGTAATTAAACCCCCTGAGTGCCTACTCTGTGCCAGGCTCTAAGCTGAGCACATTATTGGATGACTGTATGCAGCTATTGGCCAAAGATGTGTCTTCCCACTTTGAGTTCCACTGTAAGATCAGGGGTTATTTTGCTAATTTTGTTTTCAGGGTGTGTGTGT
This sequence comes from Eidolon dupreanum, assembly GCA_028627145.1. Lineage (NCBI taxonomy): Eukaryota > Metazoa > Chordata > Mammalia > Chiroptera > Pteropodidae > Eidolon > Eidolon dupreanum. The sequence continues at coordinate 59,019,993 of CM053501.1, read as the reverse complement.
GGAGAGAGGTAAAATGTGATAGCAATAAATTAATTCTGTATATAAAAACTATATATATATAATCACATTCACAAAGACAGAGTGAGACAATCTTCTATAGATGTTTCCCAGGGGGATCACACCCTCTATCAAAGTTTTAATTGCTGCCTATATACTGAAATATACCCATATTCCAAAGTATGAATCTGTAAGTCTGATTTTGCAAACTGGAATATACTAATGCCTTCTGCACATGTTCACTCTGAGGTGCTTCAAGAACCTCAAATTCAAAGTGAACCAAGGTATTGCCTGTTTAGACCTATATGCCTTCCCCTCTTTCAGTTAATGGGGGGCCTAGTGCTGAGGCAGAAACTAGGGAGCCATTCAAGACTTTTTCTACTCTTTCAGATCCATGTCCGACCCAGTACCAAGTCCTACTGATTCTAGCTCCTAAATAGATGTGATCATTACCTCCTTATTATCTCTCCTATTTCTGCCTTATTGCAGTACTCTCATTGCAGACCGCCTCAGGAATCAAAAGAACCTCCTGCCTGATCTGCTTCCTTCTATTTATCCTCCTCAAAGTCAAACTCCACACAGCCCAGAGAGTTATTTATTAAAAACACAGATCTAACCAGGCTACTTCCTCATTGATATCTCTTCGCTGGCCCTATATCAACTATGACAGCAATTTTTATACTGTAGGGGGAGATCCATCAGTGGATTCTGAAATGAGTTTAGTCACTTGTGATCAGATTTTAAAGTGAAATAGGGGTAAGTTAGACTAGAATGGAATGGAATGGAATAGAATAAAAAACAGAATGATTCTCACATAATGAGAGTAAGTAATTTTTGCAAAACTCTTGTTTGAATTGTGTATGGGTGTGGGTGTTACTCAGAGACTGAAAAATGCACTTCTTTTTTCCTTTTTAACTGGAAATTCTGATTTAACAAAACAAAAGATATTGATCAAAATAATTTCTCAATATTGGCTACAGAAATACACTTAGGGACTGAGGAAGGTGAATGCAGTCACCAGGGAACATGGGAATACATGGGAATATCTTCTTTATAAGTGAAATTTTTTTCCTGTTTTATCTATTTAACTTAATCAAAATTTGCTTTTTCTTGTTAATAAACCTACATTTGTCCTATCATTAATGTTTTAAATTTTTTAGTCTTAAAAGGCAGACAAAAATGTGAATGGTCAAGCTGCTTAACATAAGTGCACTGTCTTTTGGTAAGCCGCCCCTGACTTTGAGGGCTCCTGCCTATTGTACTTTGGGTCCAGAAATACCCAGCTGCCTTTGTGGCTCCCTCTCCCTTCCCTTCCATGACTGCGGCCTTTATCCTTTGCCCTCGCTCTAGCTTCTGTCTCAGTGTCCTCTTTCTTGCCCTTTGTCAGGATTACTCCCTTTCTTATGTTACAGCTCAGCTAAGGAGTCACTCCCTGGTGGGAAGCCACACCAACCCCAAGCTGGGATTTGAGTCTCCTTGACCCCCATACCTGCTGGGCTGACCAGGCAGCCGCACTACCTTGTCCCATGCTTGCAGGAGGTAAGATGATATAGATAGAAAATAATCATGTTTAAAAAGATCTTTGGTTTCTGTTGATCCTGTTATCAGCCTGGCACAGTTTAACATTTGTTTCCTGATATGTTATTGCAACAGGATATCATCTTTGGATATTAATTTGTGTTTTCCTTGCTGTATGTACTTACCCCTCTAAGCAGGTGACGGACAGGTCCTTTGGAATCATTGCCTCTGGGAAGAAAGTAGATACGGCTTAGAATGAAGTCTTCCTGTCTATTGTCTAATTATCATGTGAAATATCTGGGATGGGATGGAGAGAAAGGGCTGGGGCTGGTGGGGGGAGGCTACCTCTGTAGATAAGCAGAAAGAGAAATAAGCAGAAGGAGAAATGAGAGACTCTCAAAAGGGGAGACAGGGAGAGAGGTTGATAAATATGAGCAGGCCCCCAGACAGCAGAAGGACCTCAGATGTGGCTGTGTGGGATGTTGAGGGAGGCTGGACCCTTTTCATGGAGTCTCAGCCTTTTGAAAATCTCTTGATCCCCAAGAGAGATAAGGAGGTAACAGAGATGCTAGCCCTGAAGGGATCATGTGGCTGGGATATCGGGCACCTCAGCAGAAACCAGAGCACCAGAGTAGGACAGGTGCTGGGTGAACAAGGTCTCTTGATGTCCTATTACATTTACTGGGGGGCTTGAGTTAGACTCAACTTGATTTCAGGAAAATGGAAGAAGTGTTTTCTGTTACCCACCTTAGTTTGTGGACTAAGTTTCATGTCTGTCCTACTGGCTTTATATTTGATGTTGTTTTTCTTATTTCATTAATAGCTCACATTTATATAAGTTAGTGTCTTAATGTACACTGGATCATTTAATTATCACAAAAATTCTTATAAGGTTAATCCCATTGCTCTCTTTATTTTACAAATGAGAAAATGGTGACATAAACAAGCTGCTCTAAATTCTGGCTAATGAATGGTGGAATCTGGATTTAAACCCAGGCTAACTGGATCTGGAGTTCATGCACTCACCCCTATACCATCCTCCTTCTCCTGTGCTGGGTTGCTGGTGGATTCCACCCCTTAGAGGACCATACTGTGTGCTTTTGTCTTCTTCACAGGGTTTATTTCAGTGAGGGGTATCAGAGGTGACCAACAAATATGAGTTGGCTCACTGGTTGCTTTATTGGCGCCATAGTCACTTACCTTCCTATGGAAGGAGCCCGGCTCCTTAGTCCTGGCCCCAACCTGACATTAGTTGGCTGAGAGGAGAATAGTGGTTTGAGATAAACTCTTTTCCATCTTGGTTTTCCCACTCTCTTGTCTTTTCTGCTAGCTGCTCAGCCATGGGAGAGCAACAGCTGTGTTACCCACAAGCTGGCTATGTGTCCTTTCTATGGCTTTGCCTTTCAGGCTTTGTGAGGGGGCATCCACTGGAGAGCTGAGGGCACTCTGGAACTTTGAATGCCACAGTTACTCTCCTTTCCTTGACAAACTCTGCAGCATTACTCCCAGGAGTTTCCTTAGTGCTTTGGAACGGAAACCCAGGGGATCCTTAGATGAATAGCAAGGGTGTTTGGGGCTTGTGGTAGTCAAAGGGGGAACCTCCAAGAAAATTTTGCTTGTGATCTTTTTTAGAAGATGTTTAGAATTATCTTCCAGTGCAGAGCATTAAAGCTCCTTTGGAGAGCCATATTCCCTCTCAAACTCACACTCTTATTTCCTGTGGTAGAGGTCAGCTTTTGTGACTTGATTTGAAATCATTGAAATTGAATGTACCTTCCAGACAGAAACACTCTGTGCCTGGGCTGTCTGTACAACAAGGGTGACAGTGTGAACTCTCACTGCATACCACACCAGGGCTGAGGCAGGGACGACAGAGAAGTAATTCATGCTTGTCTGGGGGCTGCTATGCTCTGTGAACTCCAGGAGGAAGCTGTATGACTGAGGGCTTTTGTAGCTCAGGAGCTGGAGGATGAAATATGAACCATTTCTGTTTCCTTGCCTTGTTCTCATCTAAGCCCAGGAAGTGTTATAAGCTGAGGTCTGGAGAGACAGTGGAGTAAGCTGTTTCTGGAAGGCTTATGCTGGTTTCCCACAGGACCATGGGACTTTTTCTGCTGACCCCTGTCAGACTGACCCGAACCCATCAGTGTCAGGAATGTCAGACCTCCTTTCAAAATCAGAGCAACTCATCAAGCATGGATAACCACAGGCCAAATCAGCCCCTCCCTGAGGAGGATTCAACCTTGGTTGTTTGGGGTATTGAATTTGGTGGTTTCTGAAAAGTGCTCACACAGCTGCAGATGATGCTGGGGGTTGTATCACAGCTCCATGCTGAGCATTTGATCCTGTAGCCTGTGTGTGCTGGCCCCACTCCTGAGTAAATGAAGGAACATTATTAATAATAGGTTGTGTCTCTCCAAGGATTGCTAGAGAGAGCTAGCCATGCACTAGTCTTCTAGACCTTTGCTTTAAGTTTCATATTTGTTCAGTTGTACAAATCTACCCCCTCCTTGAATCTGACTAGAGGGCCCAAGAGAGCCTTTGTTTCTTCATGATAACACCAGTTTTTAAACTTGAGAATAGACAGGCTAGGTCCTCATTCACAAAAAACCCACTTAGTGTTCGAGGCTGGCTTTAAGATAACTGTTCCCACTGCTCAGGTGGCCCATTGCAAGAGCATCTCAGGTTTGATATTGATCACCCTGCTGCCCCGCACCTGGATGGGTACAGGCTGACAGTCCCCTTTTAGGCGTGGTGTTAGGCAAGCCCTTGGGACACGTGACTTGGGGAGACTCACATACTAACCTCTGCCTTCTTCCTCAGCATGGTACTCTACTGTGGCTGCTGGATGGTGTGCATTTCTGCAGATATGGCTTTGGATCTCAAGATAGAGTGCCGTCTGGCCAGTACTGGGGGCTACCAGCTGGGGCGTCATGTGCTCTCTGTGTTTTTGTGTGATTTTAATGTTCCCAGCTGGAGTTTTTCTGCTTGTTGCAATAAGAGACCTCTCTTTATTGCATATTTAGCTTTCTTTTTGTCTTGGTGACAGAGAGAGATGGTTATAAGGGAATGATCTCTCAGAGTCTGTCTGTACCGTTGATCCTCTTTCAAAGAATGAGGACTGGTTCTTGAATTTCAGACACTTTGGCATTTGGAAATGGAAGAGTGAACATCAAAGCACCGTGTTGAACATAATGGTGGGCAGACTTGCCAAAGCCTGGAAGTGATTTTGTTCTAGCACTAAGACAATCGGTTCAGTTTGTGAAAAACCAACTTGCCAGTTGTTGAATGATGAATTTGCTGGATTTACCAAATTTATTAATTTACCAAGTTGCTTTTGCTCATTTATAAAGACTTGAGCAATTGGCATGGGTTGGGTTGGCAGAGCCTGAAACAGCTTTGGGGAGTCAGAAACAATGGTCTCTGAGAACAGTGCTGCAGGAGCACACAGGAGACTCCAGGGGCCGTCAGTGCCCAAACTGCAGTGTGCGTTGGGTAATTGGGTAGGGAGTTAGACAGGGTTCACTGCAGGAATACAAAACATTTTTTGACCACTCAATTTTTGTTTTTAAACCAATTCTTATTCATTCATTCATTCATTCATTCATTCATTTTACCATTCTTGGTTTTTAAAAGTCGGCTCACCAGAGTGTGTTCCTGACTGGCGACTTTGCCGTACGCATTTCTCATTTGCACACCATGACATTTGTTTAGCTTTTCATCGATCCTCTTCTCCCCTCTCAATCTGGAGCAACACCTAATCCCTCTCACTGTGTCCAGTGGAGCCCTAGTCCAATAGTTTAGCCATCTCCTTTATTGCTTTTGTTCTTGACGACTCTCTTATTTTCAGGGTTCACCTCTACCAAAACAGACTGTCCAAAAGAAAAGTGGTTTCTTTCTTAAGAGTGATTATGGTGCCAACTCTTCAGGTAATATTAAAAAAAATTTTTTTTCTACACATAAGTACACTCTTATGATTTTGGAAAATAGAAGAAAAATAAAACAAAAATTGTTGCAAACTCAGTTTGATAGCCTTCACATATTAGGCACTCAATAAATATCTTAGCAATTAACAAATGGTTGATTTTTATATAAAATGATGTGAAAGCTCTCTACTTTCTCCCTTCTGAAGTAGTAGGGTAGGAAGGGTATAGGAGATATATGTTCAAAGCAAACTGCCTTGCTTGGCTTTATCTGAGATCGTAAGGAAGAAAGAGAAAAAAGAACTTGGCAGAACTAGAGATCAGATTTGGGGCTTGACACAGAAGCTCTTGCTAAAAAATAAGAATTTTGTCCAGAGTCTTCCTTGATTTCTCTGAATTCTCAAGTGTGGCAGCTGAGGCTGGATAGGCACTGGTATAGGTTCTCTAGACAAAAGGCGAGAACACCAGACATCAGGGCTTACCTTGAAAAATTAAAATGCCTATATAAAAAGGGGATTTAGAGGACTGGCTTACTTAAATGTTAAGAGCAAAGGCAAAATGCCCCATGGTCAGAAGGTGCCTGCTTGGAGAAGTGATCCTGATCAGCGCTTTTCGTCAGTGGGAATCAGGTCTTGGTGGGTTTAATTTCTAGATTAGTGGTAGGTGCATTGTATATGAAACTGGGCTGCTATAACAAAATACCATAGACTTAACAACAGAAATGAACTTTCTCACAGTTCTGAAGATCATTGCAAGATTGGCCAGTTTCTAGTAAAACTCTCTTCCTGACTTGTGGATAGTTACCTTCTTGCTATGTGCTCATATGGAGGGGGGAGAGAGAAAGTGCAAGTTCTCTGGGGTTTCTTCTTACAGAGCACTAATTCCATCATGAGAACCCCACCCTCATGACCTCATCTATACCTAATTATCTCCCAAAGATGTCATTTCCAAGTACCATCATATTGGAGGGCAGGGCTTCAACATACAAAATTTGGGGGAACAAAATTCAGTTCATAGCACAGCCCCAGAAACTAGCTTGCTTTTACCTTAATATCATAGTCCCGGATTTTGATAACATAGTAAAGATAGTGTCTAGGATACAACTCCTCATTAATCAACCATTTATAACTATGTATATGTTAATTTTATGGACCAATCATTACTTCTATAGCTTTTCTGGAAAATCCTATGCTTCTATGAATAAAAGGAAACTACCCAAAAGTGGGTCCAGATTAAGTAGGTCCCTCCAGACCTGCTGTTTCTATCACTGGCCTGACCCACTGTCAGTCTCAAATCCAAACCACTCAGAATTTAGTGGAAGGGGCTTCATCTGAAGTGGGAATTTTAAAAAATGAATTAGATAAACCTGTTTATGCTCTTGGACTAGAACTTCCAGGCAAAGCAGGAGCTAAGATAAGATTAATAGATTCTGTACCAGCACCACACACTACATTCCTGTTGATATAATCTGGCTTTTTCCATAACTGAGATGTGATTAGTTCAAAGTCAGAAGCAATTAAAATGTCATTCTGGAGAAATGTCCTTCTAGTGCATATTAATGAGTATATATTTTAATATGTGATATATATCTATATAATTTTGGTAGTTGGATATGAAAATTTGGGAGAGTAAAACAAAATTACTAGGAGTAAATAATAGCCAGCACTTAAAATTTAATTTCCTAGGATAGTCCATCTGATGCCCCTGAAGAAACACTTCCCTGGCCGAGGAAAGGTAAAAATCAAAGGCAGCAATAGCATCATCTTGTGCTTATCTGAGAATATGTGCTGGCATGAGAATCAAGGAGTGAAAGACCAAGTGAATGTCAGGGTGAAACAAGGTGTAGGAGTCCTTGGAATGCATGAGAGAAATTTACTTGTGATTGGATCCTTTGAAGGCTAGGTGGTTTTTGTAGGGAGAACTCAGGTAAAGGAATGAAAATGGACAATGTGGGCCCTGTAAGGACAAGGGCCCTCAAAAGCCCTTAAGGCAATGGGATTATAACATAAATAAAGAAGAGAAAGGAGAGAGAAACCAAAGTGGATGGAAAAACAATGACCCAAATCATCCATTATTGGAAGTTCCAAATGTTTCCATAATAGAGATTACCAGATTGTAGGTCTTAATTTTGCCCCACTAAAATCCCCTCATTTTACTTCTTTCCAGTCATTACAAAAATGAGTTCCTACTCTGACCACTTGGGGTCTCTAGAGAATCACTGATCAGTGTCTAAAGCCTGGTAATCTCCTGGTTATCAACCACTCTAGGAGGTAGAAGTGTTTACTTTTCAAATGGGAATAGTCACATAGTCACAGAGATCCGAGGCCTGAATTACAAATTTCCAAAGATTAAAAAAACGTGCATAGCTACTTCAGTGGGTAGCTACCTACTTAACTACAAGCTGGCTCTGACGATCATACCTTAGGTATATCCTTTGCTATTTTGATGGTAGAAATTCCACTACTACACTATTATTTCTTGCAATAACAGCACTGCTTCCTGTTAGAAAGGCAAATATCAACGGGAGACTAATTTACACAATCATAAATTATGTCTACCTTAGAAGGAGTTACTCTTTTTGAAACTTCCCTAGTGTTATTGCTAAGGACAAATCAAGGTCAATGAGGAAACAGGAGGAAGGTGGTAAAAGAGAAGGTGAAGACAAATTTCATATACTTCACAACATTGCAGAGATCTGAGCCTGGGTCCTCTTCCAACTTCCTGTCCCTCAGTAAGTGCTAACCCTGGGGTCAAAAGAACAATCTGCTCTAAGCTTCCTAAAGCCCTCCTGTTCAAGACGATGACTTCCAGACTTTCCAGGGACACTGACACTATCACCTCTGGAATACTTAGTGAGACTCTCTTCCTGGTCACATGAATTGCAGCTACTTTTGGCATGACCGACATTTTCGATAGTGTTGATGACAAGTGCACATTTCAACATTCCATTATTAGAATACTTATGCGATTATTTGTAATGAATCACTGATGGAACCTGGGGAACAATGAAGTCCTCTCTCAATGTTTAGATGATGTGTTGTGACAAATTTTACTTTGGCGATCTTTCTTACTTTTATCTCAAAAACTTTGGATATTATTTCCTGATGTACTATAGTGTACATTAAGTTTTCATACATTTATCCATCCATCAAACATTTATTGAGAGTCTCTTACTTTCCACTTACCCTGAGGACTCTATGAATATAAAGATTAATAAGAATGAGGATAGAACTCTTATGAAGTTCATCAACTAGTGGGAGAGACAAATGTATAAAAGTAGTTTTAAAATTCAGGGTAAATAGGGAAGTACAAAGTGTTTGAGACCTAGAAAAAAACTTTTAGTAAAGTTCTTTTCCTCAGTTTGTTTGAAAGAAACCATCTATTATTGTTGTTGCTCTGGTTATTGTTTTAATCAGGGAATGCTAGTCTTCCTGATAACTTACCTTGATGCATTTGATACATTTTTTAAATTGCTCCCATCTTCTTTAAAAGGCATTGACCAGAGAATTATATGGTAGAGTGTATGCAAAGCAATCTGGCCAGGACCTGCTGGTATAAGCTATTCTGCAGGAGTGACCTCTCATCTATTTTAGGGAGACCAGGGACCAGTGGGGTGTCCCAGGTTTTCACAATGGGTCAGTACTACTGGATTACAGATAATTCCTTACTGAAGGCAATGTTATAAAGTGCATATGTTCTTCACTTCTGCAATTTTTCAAGGAATGTGGCCATCTCTCAGGGACCTAGCCTTCTTTTGGAGACTTGCTTATAAGACAGGGAATTAGATGAGTATCTGAGATTTGGAAGTGGGTATGTGCAGAAGATGAGAGAATAAACTCTGGCTTTTAAGCAAAGAGGTGGGGTGGGAGCTTACCACCTCCTTGACTCTAGTATTCTCAGTAGTGTCTTCTGCTGAGTAGTTTCCTGAAATGTGGGATCGACTTGTTTTATTCCTGACGCAAATAGCATTTGTACTTAGTTCTCTTCATGTGAGAGCAGGGGAAGCAAATTTCATCTCTTCTTTATGTCTTGTATAAAAACACACATATTTATACGGACTCTAATCCATTTGGCTTTTTACTTTTAGGTAGGCATAGACTTCTATTAATGCCAGACTTGCCTTTTCCCTTGGAGAATCATTTTCATTCTTTCTTAAATTAAATAGATTCATAATTCTGTATTTTCTTGCCTCTAATATTCTTCCTGGAAAAAATATTATTTTTTAAATAACCAAACCACAGAGTGAAGCAACAGGAAACAGTGTTCTTAAAACTGGAAGTGTGTGTGTGTGTGTGTGTGTGTGTGTGTGTGTGTGTGTCCATAGGGGAAGAGGGAGAGGTGAGCAGAAGGTAAACATAACCAGCATGTTCTAATATCTTATAGACCAAACTATTAAATAACTGAACTTATATGAAGACCTAAGTGGGAAACTCATCAATCAAGAATTAAAAAGAATTTTATGAATCTAAGCTCTAACTTATTTCCAAAGTGTTAGTATAGATCAGTTATTTTTTACCACATGCACTATGTACTAGGCATTGTGAGGCCAGATTTTGGAGAATGTGGGAACCTGAGATTCACACTGGCTACGTTAGCATTTTTATGTTCTTGAACAAAAGAAGGGTTGAGGTTGTCTTACGATCACTCAAGGAAGGCCCCTGCACCATGCTTCCTGTCTCCCTTTCATTACTAGCATGACTTAGAAATCCCAGAGGGCTTTCTTTGTCTTTCTTCTTCTGTGCTTCACAGTACCTTGTGTTGGGCAGTCATCACAGGGAGGCCCAATAAAGCCTAGAGTGTGTAATTATATCTGCACCTTGTGGACATATATTTACATAGGTTGCTATCATCATCTTACTTTTTCCCACTCCAGAGGGGCTTTGAACATAGGTGTTAAGACTACTACTCATCATCATCTTCAAAGAACCAGTTCTCCTCTTTGAAGCTTTTGTTATGCTGGGGCTTTAGAACAAATATGTCATGTATGAATATTATAGTCTAGAGGGGGTTGAGAGAAGAGAATGAGGCCTTTGGCAGCTTGATAACCCAAGAGCAGAGGAAATTATTTCAGAACAGGTTTTCTTGATTTAGATGTCACACGTCAGTCCAAGTTTAAAAAAGAGGGTCTCAAGGGCTGCTTGAGACCTGGATAGCCTTGATTTGAGGTCTTTCATCCTAGCCTTTGGTTTCCCACACCTCTGATGTAGCCATGACCAAGGGTGATAAAGTTGAGATCAGATCAGTATTTGAAAGAATAGATTAGCGGACATTAGGTCCTGTCTAGAATGTTCATGGAGACATTTGGCTCATGCCAAAAGGTCCTTGAAATTTATCCTATCAAAAATGTCCGTGAGCACATTTGGTAGATTCCAAATGGTTCTTCAAATTTGATCCTATCAAAAACATCCACACTTAGAAAACACCCTTGGATTCAAATAGCCTAAAACGTTTGTTTATACTTTGGGTTTATAGGATTAATACATTAAAAATATTAACATGGATCAAGATCTTTTGGCATGGACCAGACATCTCAGTGGAAATTTTGGACAGGACCTAATGTCCTGCAAGAGAAGGAATGCTGTCCTCACCTTGTCCTCTGCTCAGATTTACTCAGGTCAGTCGCAGGGGTAGAGATAGGGGGCCATTGGTCTTTGGCTTTACCCTGACGAAGGACCTCAAAATTTTACTTTTGAAGCTATCTCCGAAAGAAGGTATACATATGGTTATTAAAATTATTTTTAGGTCAAAAACATTCATTTGCTAAATGTAGTCATATGAGAAATACCAATTTTTATAGCAGCGTTTGGGCATTTATTCATTTTTTAGTGTATTTGTTAAGTTTCCAAATTTGAAATTAGCTCAGACTTCTCTCAGCCTGAGAGGCCCTGAATTTACCATAAACAGCAGCCAGCATTTGAGGTCCCCTGAGCTTTTGTCCTGTGCCAAATGACCCAGATGGTCCCTCTGCTTACAGATCTGAAGAGCAGATTAGATTCACTATAGCTCCTGATCTTATATGATTACTTCAAAGTGAGGTTTTTGACATCAGGTTTTAAGCTTGGTTCTGCATGCTTGTGGGACATTCTGACTTATAAGAATTAATATTTTACCAGTTGAAAAAGTGCCCTAATTGGAGATATTTTTGCTATTATAAGTGGAAAGAAAAACAAAAAAGGCTGAAATGTCCAGAGTGCACCAAGAAAAACGTTGAATAGGACCTGTCAGTATCTGTCCTGTACTTCACTGGAACAAAGCTCTGGAAATGAAATCCAGTGCTTGGGCTGTGTGTGTAAAGGTGTGTGTGTGTGTGTGTGTGTGTGTGTGTGTGTGTGTGTGTCTTTGTGCAAATGTCAGGTCAATGCTAAAGAGGCCTTAGGTGGCTGAGGCTAATACATGCTTAAATGGAACTAGCACAGGAGGTGGCCTTCAATTGCAAATGATTTTTTATTTTGCCTTTCTCAGGGCTGAAAGCACCGCCAATAATCTCTGAGCATATCTGGGGCCCATTTCCTTTTGAATTTGGAGACTTAGGTCTCTCAAACTTTCCAAGAGAAATGTCCAATTGGGCCAGTAGGGGAAGCCATGATGCAATCATAGTGTACTTATTTATTCTTAGCTTGCCGTTTCCTGTAAATATCTGTTTTTATAACTATAAGCTATATTTTGCTAATTTTATTATATACTTTTTGTTATAATTTTTCTGATTAAAAAATAATGCATACTTTTAAAAGAAAATTTGAAAAGTATAGAAATGTATATCCTAAAGAAGTTAAAACCATAGTTAACTCAACAAACACTGTTATTTTAAGCTAACTTAATTCTAAAAGAAATTTTGTTAATTCTTATTAATTTCTATTCATGCAATCATTTCACCGAAAATAATGATAACATTATTTATGCTTGACCATATAAACCTATTTACTGTGACCCTAAAATAGTACAGGGACCTACTGAGATGCCATCTAATGTCTTAAAATTATGTGATATATGTCCTGAATCTTATGTTTCAGTTTTAAAATAAACTATGATGCTTAATATTTATTGTTTATACCAGCCACTGTACTAGGTGCTGTACACAGATTAACTATTTTAATACTTACAACGACCTTATAACAAAAGTTCTATTGTTAGATTTCCATTTTACAGACGGAAAAGTTGAGGTGAGAGGTATTAAGTGGCTTATTCAAGGTTACACACCATTAAGGGATAGGTGGGCTTCTGACCAGCCCCTGTGTTCTGAAACCCTCTACATCCTTCTCCTAAACTGGAAACTACTTAGTTTCTTAAAGAGATAAGGGCCCAGCCACATCAGTCAGGATATATTTGAGCACATGAAAGGGCAGCAAAGCACGTCCTTTTGCTTTGATTTCAGCAGAAACACTTCCTCTGTATCAAGTGGTGACAAGCCGCATGGAGGTTTTGCTCAGGCGACAGGCTGGGAATGCATGTGTGTGGCAGGAAGGCTTGTGAGATCATATCCGAAGGCTGGCTGGACTCATTTCTGGCCTTTGGAGTGATGATGTAGATGTGGGGGAGAAGATGCAAACCCTTCTTCTTTGGCTTAGAAGATTATGGATCTGCAACTTCAAAAGCTGTTTGCAATTTTAATTTTGCATCTCACTGCCAAGGTGCTTGTCTTATCTTCAGTCAGTTGGCTGGGGCTGCTCTGAGTAAGCTGGGCCATTTCCTTCTGCATTTGGAAGGGAGTTGCAGGGGCAAGAACAGGGCGGATTGTGGAGAGGTACATGTGGCCAAGAGGATGATGCTAGTGGAAGGAAGTGAATTAGGTTGGAAGGAAGGCAGGAGGAGCCAGGGAATGAGGGAGAAGGGGGGAAAGGAAAAGAAAGGCCTTTTCCTAGTCTGTGCTGGCATGGGAGGCCCTGAGATCAAAGCAGAAAGAACACAGAACTCAGAGTCAGACAGATCCTGTTAGAGTTTTGGCTCTCCAGCTTTGTGACCTTGGTCAATTTACCAAACATCTTAAGCCTACGTATTCTTTTCTGCACTATTCGACCTATTGTGTCTGTTTCTTGCTAAGCTTGGGTAGTAATGTTGCCCTTAATGCTCCATGTCAAACTCAACTGAACAGGAAAAATGCTGGTCTGGGAGGCAGAAGATCAGGATTGATTTTCTGTCCTTATGCTTTGTCAGCTCTCTGACCCTGAGCAAGAGACAAAGCTTCCATGAGTTCCAGCTTCCTCACCTGTCAATCTGTAGTAGTTCATACCCTTCTCATCTCACAAAGGTTTTGGGAGGCTCAAAGGAGATTAGGCATTTGAAAAGATTTTGTAAACTTAAAAGGATTATACAATGAACTCTTTGAGATGCTGGGCTAAAGGTACACAGAATGTTGGTGGACTGTAGATCCTCACTTAGGAATGGCAGACAACTTTCAGTTTGTAAGCCAGGTCTCACCAACTGGTAGTGACTGCCTGGAGCATCACATGGAGAAGGATTCTGAGGCTGTGCCTGGGCTCAGTGAGAAAGAGTGCTGGGATTGATTATTAATGTCTGCCATGGACAAAGGAGTGGGAGAAGTGACTCATGTACCATATGTTTGCCCCCTTTTCTCTAGTCTAGTGATTCCTAAATCTGGTTGGTTATTAGATTCATATGTATAACTTGATAAATCTGCCTCACACTACAGATTTTTGATTTAGCAGTCTAAGGGAGAGACCTGGAGTGAGGGCAGAGAATCTTTATTTTTTAAAAAAGTTGGTTGTATTGCCTTTAAGGCCAGATCCTTTCTCCTCATGGTTCAGGCGCCAGATCTTAAAGGGCCGGATCCTGAGATCCATTTCCCACCCCTGCCCGCTACTTCAAATCTATACCAGTTTGCAGCTAGTAGTTTTCATAAATCAGGATAAAGGAAAAAGATGAAATTAGCTTCTATGTTAATTAGATGTGCTCTGAAATTTCTGCTTTATATTTAATTATTTTGACTTTAGCTTTTATTATTTTTTTGAACTAAAAGTTATTGAGGTGACATTGACTAATAAAATCAAATGTTTCAAGTGTACAATTCAATAGTAGGTCATATATATATTTCATTGTGTGTTCACCACCCAAAGTTAGATTCTCTTCAGAGCTTTTATTATGAACCAAGCCTGTAAACAGTGTTTTGTGTATGTACCACCCAAACATTCTGAGGAACAGCTGGTTTTTTATTACATGAGAACAGCTGTGCCCACAAGTGGCAGAGGTGCAGGATGAGAGCGATAAGGAAAGGGAGGACTGTGTTCGATTCCTGTTCATTTCTGTCATCCAAGCTGACAGATAACCAGCATATTGGTTAAGAAGACCTTGGAGAGAGAGAGAAAATTTTAAACTTTAATTAAAAAAAAAAAAACAACAAACCTAATTCCTTCTCATTCAACAGTGAGATGAAAGAAACCATAACTTGGAAGTTCTGATGCTAGTACTAGCTTTTTTGTCAGAAGACGTGGCCCACCTGCCTGAGAGCTCACTGAGAGCTTCCCTAATCCTGACTGGAGCTCTTAGGAACAGTCTGAACCTCTGCTGAGCAGAAGTAACCCACCTCTGAGTGCTTAAGGAGCAGTAACTTGGGAGAGCTGCAGTTCTGGATCCTGGGATCAATCCACAGAGAGATGGGGGCAGAGTTATAAGTTTTTGCTATTGTAGGAATCCTGATTTATTAGCAAGGAATATGGGTGCAGGAGGACTTTTTCTTTTAGCAGGAGGTGAGGCCTTCGAATCCTGCCTGTATAAACAATATGTAAGCTGAAAGTCTGGATTCTTTTCTTCTGATCTTTCTCCTTCAATCTGATTTTGTCTGAAAAAAAAAAAAAACAAAACAAAACATACAAATGTGCCCATAGGAGAGAAAAGAGGAGTTATAGTACTTGGGTGTGTGTGTGTGTGTGTGTGTGTTGTGTGCATGCGCACATGCGTGCTAAACCAGGGGTTGCAGACTGGCAGCCGGTGCCATTCATTTGGCTCTCAGATGTGCTTTGTTTGGTTAGCACGGTGTTTGAAAAAACTGAGTGGGCATGCACACTTAAGTTTGCAAAAGTTCTGTATTTTCTTACACCTAGGATTTTTATAATTTATAATTCAGGTCACTGAAGGTGTTGGATTTGGAACCAGTGGATTAAATCTTTGCCTTGCATTTTTTGTTATCTTCTCTACGAGTGAAAAAAACAAACTCCAAAGCATTCTGGCACAAAATTATAGTGTTCATTTCTCTAAGGTGGTATATCATTCTATAGCTTCTAATTTCCCTAGTAAGGGGTACGTTAGTTGTAGCATATGAATCTTCAAATTTTAGATACTCCAGGATGTTTTCTGACTCAAACTTTGAGAGATTTTAATTTTTTGCTTTGTTTTATTTTGTTTTAAGAATGAGAGTGAGGAAATTCAGGGGTGCGCAAGAAGGCAAAAGGGCAGGAATGATTGATGGGCATAGAAAGTACTGACAAATTTGTAGTCAATATTGTTTGTCTAGAGCAGCTTGTATGACAAAAGAAGTGTCAGCAGCCTCCTGACATCTCATTCTTCAGGACCCGACCTCTGAGTTAGAATAGGGGGCTTGAGTGAAATGCTTGTCATGGTTAATTGGAAAAATCACTCCAGATGAGTGAGGTGGGCTGACAGTTATGCATTACAGGGAGAATTTAGTGTGTCTTACAAGGTTGATGCAAGCACCAAAAGTGACTGGCTTTAGTTTTTTTCCCTAATTAGGAAGGCCACTAGAAGGAGAAAACCCAAGAAAAGAAGCAGCATATTATTTCAGATTTATATACGTGCTTGTAAAAGACTTCCAGCCCCATTACTTTTATTGTTGCCCCCAATCTTTGCCCCAGTTCCTTTCTTTTTTTAGATTTTTGTTCTATTCTTGCTTTCTAATGACTCCATGGAATAGGGACTGGGGACAGTTTTAGAGGACACATAATGGAGGAGGGGAAATGATGGACTGTTATTCTCCCCCCTCTCTCTGAATGTTTGCCTAGCTGAATGGAACTGGTCATGAACATTTCCAGCTATTGCTCCAGTGCACAACAGGCTAAACTCACTTTGTCATTTAGTAATTTGTTTACCTGTTAACATTTCTCACTCTCAAATGACATGGCTTCTGAGGGAGCTGTGGTTTCTCATCCAGATGAAGTCTGAGAGCTTACGATCTATGAGGGCTGGAGAGGTTGGTGGGCAACTGGGTCTCTGACCTCCCAGCATCCTGCTGTCTCAGGACCATCGCCACTGACGTTTGGACATGTGGGTGCAAATCGGCCATTGGCCCCTTCAGTTTAATGTTTATATTTGCATCATATGTTCTGCTTGTTTTCTAAAGTCTCATAGATCATTGAGAAGTGGACGACAGATTTTGGCTTGAGGCTTCTGAGCCTATTTGGCCTCTACGTCTTTAGCCACCAAACTATAAAGTAGTGCTTCATTTGTGTTGTCCTTTAGTGATGTGTAAAGGCTGGTGGCATTTCATGAAAAGGATGTGGCCCTAAAGAGTTTGTATAATTAAAAACTTGCATCAGTTAGACAATAGCCTAAACTCAGTTTTATAATTCATTTGGCATACTAGCTTTGAAATTATGTGGTCCTTGAAAAGAACTTAAACTTTGGGGATTTATATTACTTCAAATTTTGAGCATTAAGGGATTTTATTAATTTTTTAAATATCACACTATTTTAAATTTGCGTAAAATATAATAACCACACTAGGATATTTCATTGAGACTTATGTCTGGTAACTCTTATAATTTTAAACAGAATAATCTAATTTCTTGGGCCAACTATCCTAAATCCTGCTTACAGAAATATGGGTCTAAATCTTTTGTAAGCAAGAGGGTAAGCTAACAGTACTTGTAAAGTATTTTGAGACCAGGGATGGAACTATTATTACTACCATTATATGTGGCACCTTGGAAATGCCTCAGAGACAAATCGCTTACACCAAATTCAATAAAGATTTATTCAGTACCTACCAAGGACCAGGCAGTGTAGCAGATGTCGGGGTGGCCATAAGGATCAGGAGTTGAAATAAAGTCAGTGAACTGAAACTAAATGATCCAAGAATTTTAAACTAAAGGCAGCCATGCCTGGCCCTGAACATTGCTTAATTTTTCTTATTCTCTTTCTATCCTATTCTTTTATGTAGATGAACAGGACACTGCCAATTGATGTGAAGAGAAATTTGATAGTATTTAGGACATTTTCAGGAGTGCCCAGAGAGGTAATGAAATGTCTATGAATATTTTCATTTTCACTTTGTAGACTTCATGCCTCTTCCTAGCTGCATGTCCTTGGGCAAGCCACTCAGCTTCTTGGTGCCCTCATTTTAAGAGTAGCTATCACAAAGAGTTGCTGTGGGGATTACATGAGTTAACATTTATAAAGCTTTCAGAACAGGGCTGACATAGTCTAAATGCTGTATTGCATTTGATGAATAATATCTTTTTAAAATGTCTTCATCCAGTTTTTAGGTTCTAGTATGTATGGAATGCTTACACATGGCATCTTTGTCTATGATATAGAAATATTTCAGTGCCAGCACAACTTCCATTGTCCAGAATGGCAGCTATGAAAGTTCAAGAACATGGAACTTACTGTGTACTGAATACAGAAATCAACCCAGATATCAAATTGTTTTGGTGAAATTTCTTTTTCTGGTGACACCATGATGCAGAAATGTTCTAATCCTGGTTAATGTGGTTTCAATTCAAGTTTCATTGTAGTTTAGAAATGTGGTATTTAAGTGGTGTTTGCGCTGTCATCAATGCTGAGCTTCATGATGGTATTGATGGTCTTGAAAATATATTTTTGTCAAAAAATGTGCTTTTTAAAAGTAAAAACTAGTGTAGCTAAAATGTCGATTCTTTATCATCTGTTCAAAATTTGGTTTCTTGGAGGATCTTCCATTTTCTGAAATACACATCCCATTGAGCCCATTATAAATATGGATTCACTAAATGTGGGTTTGCTTAAAAACAAGATATGCCCAACTAACCTCATTTCCTTTTTTGATAGAGTGGGCAGACTGGTGGGGAGGGGAAATGCCACAGACAAAATGTGTCTGGATTTCAGGAAGACATTCGATAGAGTCTCTGGTGATGTCTTTGTGGGAAAGATGAAGATATTTGAGCTGGGTGATAATTAAACTAGGAGGATTCATAGCCAGTTGATGGCAATATGCAAAGGGCACTTGGGAAGGAGACTTTGGGGCTCCATTTATGGACTCCACCTTTTTACTATCTTGACCTGAGGTTTGGATGATCCCAATAGAGAAGAAAAATTAATAAATGAGCACAAATAAGAATGTGAAGTTTAAAATAAATTCTTTATTCTTGTTAAATATGTAGCGTGCATTTCTAGGCTGGGGAGTGTCTCACTTTCTGTGTGAGAAAGGTTGAGGATTCTTGTTGACTGTGAGCCTTGTCTGAATATCAGTGTGATCTAGCTGCTGTGAGAGCTGAAGTCATCTTCAGATGCTGTTTTCACAGAAAGTAATAGTCCCACTATGCTCTCCTGTAGTCAGACTACATTTAGAGTATTGTTCAGCCTAGACATTGCATTTTGATTTCGTGGAAAGAGATGATGATAATAAGCTGGAGTGAACCCCAATAGTGAAAAGACTGGAAAACTTCTTGTATAAGAAAGAATTGGAGGACCTGGGATGTTTAGATTGGAGAAAAGACTGGGAGATGGGGCTGGTGACCTGATACTCAGTTTCAGGTATTTAAAGGAATGTCACGGAAAGCAGGAATTAGCCTTCTGTATAGTTTCAGTAGACAGGATAGGATGAAAGGGTACAAAACATGTGGTAATAGGAGCTCTTTAAGCAATGAGAGCTGTTAGATAATGGAATGATTTTCTCATTGCTGGCTAAATTTAAGGAGAGGGAACAGGATGGCTGTTTAGGAAACTCGTGGGGGCCATATATCAGGATGGCTAAAAGTGTGGGCTTGGGAGTTGATAAACTGGTTGATACTTGAGTTCTGGTCTCACTAGTGGCTGTGTGAACTTGGGCAATTTATTTACTATCTCCATGTCTCAGATGTCTCATTTATATAATAATAGTTCATTTCTCCTATAGTTGTTGTGAGGACTTCAATGAAATAATCCATGTGGAGTGTTTAGCACATTACCTGACATCTAGTAAATACTCAATAAATGATGAGTCATGATGTAAAGGAGTATTGAAATAGAGACTCCTCTTTTAAAAACTAACATTTTATATTTCTGATCTATGTAAGGCTTAAAAGGGAAAAATATATCTAAATCATAGTTCTAGAAAACATTTAATTGTTTTTGAATCTCTCTTCCCGTCGCTTCTACTGAATGATTCTTTCAACTTCCTCAAGAATATCTCCTGAAGCACAAGTGTTAGTCTTCATTTTTTCAAATACATGTTACTAAAAATTAAGTGGCAGTGGCTTTAAGAAGATGGGCCCCCTTCTGAGGACCTAGGGGTATGCTTTTGTTCATTTTCTTGGGAAATGGTGATCATATTATGCAGTATGCCAGAGAAGGATATGCCTAAATTAAAGTCGTGGTAGAGATTTTTATGCCTACTGAATTGTTATTGTTTCTGTGCCTTTTTTTTTTTAAACATGAGTTTAGTAAGTATTAAAATAATCGTGTAATTAAAAAGAATTATAGTTATTGTTAGAGGACAAAAGGCAAATGCAACAGAGGCGTAACCATGTATTATGATTTTATCCTACTTTCTGGTTGGATCCTGCCACGGTTTGCTGACAGAACACCCATACCACATTTGTTGGAAGAGAAAACCATTTCCGGGAGTCCAGCTTCTCCTTGTTCTTAGCGACCTTCTGTCTCTAAATTGCCTGAACATGCCACAGAATGTCATCAGGGGGCACTCTCGGACCATCTATTATCAATGGACTATGGCTGGCAAGAACCAGACAATTACACTTGGATCTCCTTTTGGATGAAGAGACAGTTTCTAACTTTCACTTGGAAACACTTGGAGTCTGAAGGCTGCCTTGCTAAATAAACCATTATCTAATCCTGGGGTATCAGCAGAGACATTTCACTGAGTGACCATGGAGTTCAGATTTTTCTGTTCCTGTACTGATAATGTCCTCAGAAGCAGGGCAGGCAGCATGGGCAAAGAGAGAAACCTCTGGTCTGGGAATCCAAAGACATGATCAATTTGGTTCCAGAATTAATTGCTTTCTTAACCTTCAGTAAATTACTTTCATGCCCCAAGTCTCTGTTCCTTCATCTGCAAAGTAGAAGACTAGAAAGAATACTCGAAGATCCCTGAGTTCTAACAATCAATAATTGAATCCCTTTCTTCTCTCGACCTCCTTCTCTTTCTTTCTGATTAAACTAAAGGAGAAACTAAGATTTACTGGCACTGTTTTTGGAGCAGATCTGCTAAGAGCTTGTAGTACTGAAGAGACAGTCTCTAAAGGATTGGCAAAGTACACTGAACATTGCAGAGTTGGAAGCTAAGCATCTAGGGTAGACCTCGCCTGCTCCTTTGTTCAGGGTTCCCAGACTGGGGCATGCATACCTTCTGGGATGGAACAGCAATGGGACCGTTTATAGTCCTATACCTTGGAGCATTAATTCCACTCAAGAATTTTGGAAAAAAGGAAGACATTTTTTAATGTTAAACACAGATATTATAAAAAAATAGTTTATATTTGTATGCATTTTTATTGTGAAATAGATTTAAAAAATGTAGGGTTTCTAGTTGTATGCTTTGGGTTATACATCTACAACTCCTGGGATTAGAATTACTTCTCAATTTCATTAGGGGTACCTTGGAGAGAAAGTTTGGGAAAGCTTAACCCTTGGGGATTGTTTTGAATATGATTTAGGTTGGGTTCCCTAGAAGCAGAGCCTGAGGCAAGCATTGAACTACATGCAATTTACTGAAGGCATGCACTTAAAAAAAAAAAAAAAAAAAAAAAAGAAAGAGAGAGAGAGAGAAAGAAGAAAAAAAAAACATACTAATAAATGAGAGAAACAGGATAGGAAAGGGGAAAGAGCTGATCATTGATGTGATCTCAAAGAATATAATATGATTTTATACAGTGATGAATTGTTTCAGTACAATGTAGAATTGACTCCTCTTCAGTTACAAGGGCTGGGATTTTGTACCTCCATTATCAGTTAGTCATTATCATCAGGCTATTCCTACATGAAGCCTGAGGGGTGACTCTTCAATAGGAGTGGGAAGGAAAGTGTGTAGGGGTACAATTCTCCAGAGAAAGGAACAGCTGCAAGTTGTATGTAGCTGGTGGTGTGCTAGAGTTGGCTCAAATAGCTCAGAAGAGCTGACTATGTGCATTGTTTCTCAACCCTCCAGCCAGTGATTTCATCCTGATAGCTTGTATTTGTCTATGAGGAGAGCATTTGCATCATGAAAATTAACAAAAGCTACAAATTAGGGGCTTTAGTAAGAGCCAGTTGTTAAACATTTACCACCACACCCCTGGCCAACACTCTCAGATGCTAAGGGATGGTGCCCTGGCTGGTGAAGGGGATCTGAGCAGGCCACATAAGGGTTACAGAAGATCTGCCCACAAATGGTTTCCCCAACTAATTTAGGGTTTGCTTCTGTCAGCCTTTTTCAAAATGCACACAGCATTGGGCTGCATAGAACTAATAATTCACAATATGTTGATCAAAACAACTAATTACATTTTTTAAATGCAAGAGAAGAATAGAGGTAAGGAAAGAGTGTGTAAACTGAATTACCTACAGTAAGGGATGAGGAAGGACTCTGTTACATTGCTTAGAGACAGAATTTAGAATAACTATGACACTATAGTGTTTGGGAGATATTTTTCAGAACTTATTTAAAATACTGCACTTCACTGAGATGATGGAGGGTTAAAGATTTTGCTATTACAAAAAAATTATTAGGGAAAATTTCAAATATATACTAAGGTATAGAGAATGATATAATAAACCCTCATATACTCACCACTCAGATTCAACAGTTATTAATTTATGGCCAATCTTGTTTCATCTATATCACCATTTACTTCCCCCTGAGGGTATGGGAAATTTTGAAGACTTAATTAATTGAATAAATGTTGAATGTGTCCTAGAAAAAAAGCCAAATTCACCAAGCACAGAGTGGGGTGGGGGTTAGTTTTTTGAACACTCAGTGCACAGCAGCTGTGACCACTCTCCCCAACATATTAGAATCTAGTAGAAATCATTAGAAGACACATGAAATGCAGTACATAGGACCTGTATTCTGATTAATTCTAAGATTTTTTATTTTTTATTTTATTTTTTTACATTTTCCAACTCCCCCTAAAATGAAGAGTTGGTGATGGAAAGAAAAGAGTTACAGGGTTCTTATCAAAGGAGCTCAGTACTCTTTGCTGTCTAAATACTTATCCTCTGGGCTTTTTCTTTCTGTTCAGATTTACAGATGCAAAATATCAGGATGATTTCAAGTAAAAATTCTGAATGATCTTCCACCCTAAGAATAAGACTTGTCACCACCACAATAAAATAAGAATCTTGACTTTTATTTGATAGGTAAAGAAATTTTCACAGAAAACATAAACAAACATAGGCCTTCTTAGAATAGTTTTATTGTATTTACAGTGATAGATTATGGACCGTGTACCTTTTTCTTTCTTCTTTTCCTTCCATTGTCAATGGGGATTTGGGATAAGAATCATCCTCTGACCTTTTTCTAAGAAGAGCAGTTTTCCTTCTCTCTGTCTTCTGGTCATTCTACTTTCCCTCTTACTGATTGTAATTCCAAAGATAATGCAGATGTGAGCTCTTGATCACGTGGAGTTGAAAGAATAAGTAATGGGGCCTGAGGAAGAACATGTTTGGAATATTAATAATTAATTCAGTATGAATGAATAAGCTAGGAAAGACTTGGTTCAGTCATTACATATTCATCACTAGAACCTTTTCTCAAGGTTAGTTGGCAACGGACAAATGACTTTAAAAATTAGACCATTGGGAGCTTCAGAAAGCCAGTGCTGAGGCAGGAGTAGATAAAATAACAGTAGAGAAACAGCTCTGTCTAGATTACTGTCTAGTTATTTTCTAATAAATTGGTTGCAGCTACTTTATTGGAACTGCCCATGACAAAGCCTGGTCATTTGTGCATGTGGAGAACCTAAGAAAGAAGCTGCTCTGATGCTGTAGACAAGTGTGTGAGCTGTTTATTGACAGAGGGTTTTCACTTGCTGGTTGCATGGACGAGGTTGTTGACAGGTTGTAAGCCTGGGCCCATGTGGATCAAAGGCATAAAATAAAAGAAAGCATTCTTTCCTAAGGGATGGTTACAGCCAAAATTGGAAAGGGCTGTGCAAATATCAATTCCTACAACTCATCTCTTCTAGCTAGTAAATCTTGAAGATATATTTGTTAAACTTAGAATTGACCATATGCTGGCTGAATTTCTGTTGAGGTTTTCCCACAGTTATTGGGAATCAGACTTCATTCTTTCAGTGGATTTCTTGGCTTTTTTTTATTGGCGCCTACTTTTCATTGTTTCATTTTTATTGAAATGTCATGATGTCAAAGTAAAAACGATTTGCAATCGAGGTACATGAATATTTCTGACATCTGGTCAAGCAAAAAATGTAAGTTTCCTAGAACATGTGCTTGTGTATGTATATTAAGAGAAGTTGGATTTCATTTTTTAATACACTTTACTTATTAGAGGAGTTTTAGATTCATAGCAAAATTGAATGGTAGGTACAAGATTTTCCTTATAGCCCCTACCTGCATTTGCACAGACTTCCCCACTATCAACATTCCACATCAGAGTGGTACATTTGTTATGATTGATGAACCTACATTAATACATCATTATCACCCAAAGTCCATAGTTTACATTAAGGCTCATTTTTGGTACTGTCACTCCATGAGTTTTAACAAATGGATAATGACATGTATCCACTATTATAGTATCATATGGAATAGTTTCAGAATTTTATTTTTTAAAACTTAGATTTTTACATAACTTTTGTTCTCTTGGGCTGCCTCAATCAATCCCTAAACCAAGCAGTATACATGGTGATTGCATGTTACAATGTACAGAGAAATGCATGTTATAAAAAGTGCGATTATATCAAAATCTTTTGTCAGAGCATACTTAATGAATAAGGGGGGAAAGAATTTTGAAATGTGAAGCTGATATCCTAAAAAATAAAATCCCCTTACAGAATGAGGATGTCAGTATGTATTTAGTCAGCCCAAGTAGAGAGCTACTTAAATTTAAGACCATTGATGGGCATTGATTCTGAATAGAGGCTCAGACAGCAGGTCTTCATAAACTCTTTAGTGAGATTCTCCTTTGAGTTCCTTTTGAACTTTTACCCCAACCTCTTTCAAAACTTAGAGAACATACTCACCTGGGAATGAGTTCCGATCAACCAGATTCATATTAATTTAAGCACAAGTACCTTTAATTCCCTTAAGTCATACTAGAATAATCTAAGGCAACCAAAGTGACCAAATCTAAATCCACTTTACAGTAGATTCATGGTAATGGCCTTAGATATCCTAAAATTCTAATTGTATAGTGAATTTATGACTTAAAAGCCAATTTAAAGGGATCCAGATCCCCTTATTATACACTTAATTTGTTATGATAGGAATAAAGGGGAAATAGAGGATTAAGATTAAGTGAAGTATAGAAAATGCAGATTAGGAAAGTGGTGTCATATGAATGTCAAAGTGGAAGAGAGGAAAAATAATTTTTCCTCTACCTTTTATTGTTCTTGTTTGAAACCCACTGTAAAAAGATTAACAGGATAAAAGAATTTTTATTACACATGTTAATATAGGAGCCTCATAAAAATATAAAACTCAAAAGCAGCAAGAAGACTGGAGCTTTTATACCATCCTGAGCTAAGGAAAGGGATAGAGGTCTGTGGCTTCAAAGCTGGGAAAGAAATTCATGAGAAATGGAGAAGACATATTTGATAAACAAAGGTTGCCCTGGGTAGATCTTGAAATTTCTAATCACAAGAAAAAAGAAAATTATAACTATATGAGTGATGGATGTTAACTAAACTTACTGTGGTGATCATTTTGCAATATAGAAAACATTGAATCATGATATGATACATCTGAAACTAATATAATAGTGTAGGTCAATTATATCTCAATAAAAACAAAAGCAAAAACAAAGATTACCCTGCCATTCAGATAAATCTCTCAGGTAAAAAACTTTCTTCCTGGTACAGGACCCCTTTCTAATGTAAATTCCCTGTACAAAGGGGTAACTTCTACTCTGTTTCAGAGCTTCCCCTGTGTCTGCAGCTTAAAATAATCCTTAAGACAAAGAGGCATATTTGGGGATAGCATATTCTGCTATACTTCAAAAGTATTGGTTAAAGAAAAAATGTGAACTACAACTGAATAGATATATCAGTTCTTCAGTCTATTGACATGTGTATTAGTATTGATTATAAAATGGTAGAGTGGCAGCAAGATCAAGGAAAATAATTTGCTCTGAGGCTCACAAAACTAGGTACATGCAGACTCATCTACCTCCTGGGATTGCCGAGAGGATTAAAAGAGATAACATTGTGTGAGAAAGTACTTTGTGAGCTACAAAGCTCTAGTTGAATGCAGATGATATTTTTCATAAGATTTGACATTTATTCCCAAAGATCTTATGGCAAGACTAACATGAATGAAGTAAAATAGCATATAATAAAATTCTAAATTCAAGTGTATACAGATGATCATTACCATAGGAGACCAGGGATGAGAAAAATCCAGGTAAATTGAAATGCTTAGTGAATGTTATACAGAAGAAAACAGACTTGAACTTGTCCTTTAAATGCTGTTAAAATAAATCAGGCAGGGAAGACATTAGATAACATAGGTAGGAATGGGGAAAGTGTGTGGGACCAGTGAAGAAATCTAGAACAAACAGGATCCATTTATTCATTCAGTTATCATTTATGGAGCTCCAACTCAGAGCCAGCTGCTGGAGGTACAAAGACAATAAACCAAGATCTCTGGTTTTGGTGTCTCAAGCCTGGAGCAGCTATGTTGAAAAGTGTTGGACAGGACAGCACAGATGGAGTTGGAGATATACAGGAAAACTATTCAGTAATAAATAGTTTGGTCTGCCACACAGCAGAATGGAAGTACAAAGGTAATTGATATGACAGATGGACTTGAACTGTGTAATTATGGTCAATGAGCATGAGAAGAAAGTTCAGAGGTAGAATAACACTAAGGTAAAAAATTAAGATAAGTTTCTAGACCAAGTCCAACTCCCTACTAGTAGTGGGTCCTTGGATTTGTTGCCTAAATACTCCCAAACTGTGTTTCTTTAAGTGTTCTCAGGGATGGTAGACAGCATGGGAAGTCCATGTGTCATTACCTGATGTTATTAGTAATGTGAGGATTTTGGGTGCCCAGTGCCAAGGGGAAAGTGGAAAGAAAAGAGTAAAGAATCAAGAGTATAAAGAAAGAAATGTAGAGAATTGAGAAAAATAGAGAAAACAGAAGCACAAGGAAAGCAGGGATAAATGGGTAAAAGCCACAAAAAGATGATTTCAAAAAAAATGAGTACATTTAAGGAAAAAGTAATAGGAAGCAAAGCCAGGGGAGAAAATGGGCCTCCAAAGAGTAGGTAGCAGCTGCAATGGAATGGAGAGAGCTGAGTCTGGAGATCAAATACCTGATCTACTACTTGATCAGTTAATGAATTAGAACAAGTCACAACCTCCTTCAGTTGGTGGACAGGTCATGGAGAGAATGCACCAAGAAAGCCCTGACACAAAATAGTTACTTAACAAATATTTAAATAAATTTAATCCAAGAAGGTATGGTATATTTTTACTGTATATAAATACTAGTATTTAGTGAGAGTAAAACTAAATAGTATAAGAGTTGAACATAAAGGACTATAAATAAAGCTGAGCAAATAGAAGACTCAGGGTGGTATAGCTGTGAAGCTAAAAGTCCAGGATTTCAACATCCCTTGGCTAAGGGTTTTTTATTTCTTATTTCTCCAAGACAGTGATATGTACTGATGAAGTAAACCTAATGAGCATCTGCTAGATTTTCTTGCCAGTAGCCTACTGACATTGCCCACCTGCTGTTTCTCCTCTGAGGTCACTTCATTAAGGAGTATTTTTTATATGACACCTCATTAGGCTCTTGATACCTCCAAGATGCCTTATGCAGGAAGCTATTCAGCAGGAACCCTAGTACTTCCTAAACACACTAGGGCTGCTCGAGAGAAAAGGAGAAATGCTCTTGACCAAACAAAACCCTGCATTTAGCAGGCCTTTGAAGGCGAGGTCTGTGCGGCCACAGGCCTGGCCCTTGGTCCAAGTAGCTGATGCTGTGGTTGGGCTTTGGGTCGGGGCATGAGAATCGTGAAGAGGTGTGGGATGGAGGGATGGTAGATCATAAAGTGCTGTGACCACAGCAGTGGTTTGGTAATTGATGTCTGCGACTGAGCCAAAGGGGCTGACAGAGGCAGAGATATCCTAGCACTTGATACCAGAGGGAACTGGATGTCTATAGATGCTGCTGCTTGTGGACTCTGAGAAGCAGGGTTTTGTTTTTTTTTTTTAATCTAAATTTTAATTAGATTGTTTCAGCTGAACTTGGAAGTCAGAAACTGCATAAACATCTCCAAACTTAGTTTAAGTAATACAAGAACCTCTGTAACCTAGCTGTCTTAGAGACTTGGACTTGAATTTTTTATTTTATTAACAACTTTATTCTCTGTTATTTGCCAAGCTTTGGTTCAGGCATTTTGCTGAGTTGAAAACTGTGGAAATTTGTTGTAATTGGAGGGGAAAGAATCACATGTGGTTTCTTCCAAAGCTTTTTCCAATTTTTTTCTTTTTGTTCTGAATTCCATGGGAAAATTACCCAGAAGGGTCATTTTCTCCTTTAATGATACAACAATGCTTGGTTTGCTTCGCCTGTTTTTATTTTCTAGCTGCATTATAATTACATTTTCCCACACGACATTTTTTTCTTCCAAATTAGTAGATATAAAATGCTGATGGCTCTTCAGGGAGCTAATCTTCAGATATTCTCTCCTTGCACCGTCCTTTGTGTGGGAATAGATGATGCTGGACAGCCAGGCCCCAGTCAGACTGCTTTGTGGCAATTCATCACCTCAGGCCTTTTAATTAGCAGTTGTAGGTGAATCACTAATTGGCCCCATATTTGCATACAGAAGCCAGAGATTTGCAGGGTTACAGTTATAAATCTTTGTCATTTAGTCAGGGTATAAACGTTAGATTTTATCCCTTATCCCTTATAATTGCCTCATCAGCTCTTTACCAAGGGTTGTCTTTATTTGTAATTTTCAGAGAGTGAAAAATAACTTACTGTATTAATTTGTGAGGAAAATATGATATTTTGAAGAAGAAAGGAGTAAGAAAAGACAAAGCAAAAATATTTATAAAGGGCTCCTGGGATAGCAGCAGCGGGACGTGGTCTTGAAAGAGGACACAGGGTTTAATTGTTTTATTGCTTTCGGTCCTTTGGTGCTTAGCATGATCAACACCAGCAAGGAGAAGCTCTCAAGGATTTTATACTTTTCTGAGACAGATCCATTTAATCAATAACAGTGAAGGCTTCTTAACTCTGGGCCCCTATTGACACAAATCTTTAGGAACCTGAGAGAAATTCAGGCTTATTGTTGGACCTCAAGGGTCAGTCTGTTCTCAAACCTCATCTTGACTCCTGATCAGTGAGACTGCTGTGGGTCTTCAGGTGGCTACTTTGATCATGGAGATTTATGATCTTCTTATCTGTCTGGAGGCAGAGATGCTCCCCACTTTCAATAATTTCTAAGGACATCCCAGTCAAAGACATGATTACTATCATCAAATACTGTTTACCAAAGGAAATGTATGTGTTGAGGGCTAGACTGCTCATAGGCCAAAGCCTACATTAATACCCAAGTCTTTGGTCTGCTACACAGCAGGATAGAAGTACAGAGGCAACTGGGATGACAAATGCATTGGCTCAATTAATAAAGAAGAATCTAAATTATGTATTTAGTTTCATACAAGAGATAATAGCAATACTTCTTTTCAAGATCATGACCATGGGCCATGAAGGGTTCTCAGGCCAGTAAAGACCAGAGTGTATAAGCAAGTGGGTAGAGACAATATTTAGACGTATGTCTGCTTTATATTCCTATCAGTGTAATTCCTCATCCCACACCCCAAATGCACTTCTTCCTTGCAAGCAAGGAAGAACATAAGCTGTCTTATGTTTTTGTTTGAGATGACTGTAGTTCTTCAGTTGGATATTAGGCGATACTGGCTCTGCTTTCTTTGCTGGTTTCAGGGCTCACTGATGGCCATGTTGATTTTACATCTCACTCTTAGAGGCTGCCCTCTTTGATGTTCTATGATGTCATTTTTCCAATCATTACCTAGATAATACCTTTTTCTTCTCCCAGTCAAATTAATCTTGTATTACTTATTCCAGTTTCTCTCTTCTATTCCCTCCTAAAGAGTCAGGATGCTTGCTTGCCAGGGATAGAGAGAAGGGAAATAGAAAGAAAAGAGGAAAGTCACATTGTGTATTCACTTTTGCAGCAATATGCTGTGTAATGAACAACACTGAATCTCAGTGTCCTACAAAACCAAACATTAATTTCTCATTCACAGGTTTTAGTCAGTTTCGGTGGTTTTGTTTCAGGCTCTGGATCAGGTTCCTATTTGCTCCATGTGTCTCTCTTTTCATGACGATGGTGGGCTTTCTCTTTTCATAGCAGAAGGCAGGCAGAAGTGAGTATAAGAGATCAAGTCAAATCATACAAGTATATTTAAGCCTCTGTTTGGTTGTGGCATGT
Source organism: Eidolon dupreanum (assembly GCA_028627145.1). Lineage (NCBI taxonomy): Eukaryota > Metazoa > Chordata > Mammalia > Chiroptera > Pteropodidae > Eidolon > Eidolon dupreanum. The sequence goes on along the minus strand of CM053501.1, from coordinate 58,989,762 downwards.
GGGATATGTTATGTTTGCTCTCATTCCATAGGTTGAAACAAGTCACATGGCCAAGGCCAATAGTAATAGTGAAGGGAAGTATACTCTTCCCACAGAGGAAGAAGCAGAAGAAGAAAGTATATCAGTAAGGCAACCCAGCATTTATGGATGTGTTTCAGTAGATAGATTTGGAAAATTTAGTGATTCTTAGTCTCTGAGAGTACGCCTGGGTCCTATAGAATTGGGAAAGAATTGGGAAAGAAAAGAAATAAAGTTTAAAATGTATCGTTGCAGATTATGGAGTCATCCAGAAATGCCAGTAAATTATTTAAGTTACTTTTAAAATTATTTTTTGTATTTGTGCTTTATTTTTTTGAATGTAGTGTTATTCTAAGCTTGCCATATAGGTCTGCTGGATTTTATGGGTTATGCACATATTAGTTAAAATTTGGTGGCTGACCTGTGAGGAGTTTGAAGTGAATTAGTACTATCGCTGACCTTTTTTGTGATATTCTCACTCATTCTCTAGGCCTATGTTAGTCACTTCTATGACTTTTCACTCCTTGAAAAAGGGAATGTGATTTTTACTGGTATGTCAATTTGGATATCTCTATAGAGTTCTGAATAGCAAGGCCATTAGCAGCATTCTGAATTTTTACATTTTATTTATTAGTCAAGACGTGTACAACTCTATAGGCATATTGGGTATATGTGTTTTAGTTTATCAAGTGACCTTTTCATATAAAGTCTATTTGGCAGTTTACCCCCACTTTTAGCCACTTTGAATCAAGAATATTATTAAATTCCAAATATTTCAAAAATTCAAAAATTATCTGAGTGTAAAATTTTTAATTTGGAAGTTACTGGTTAATATTGAGTTCTGCAACACTAAATTGTGAACAACAATTGTGAACTGACTCTGAGTTGGGCAAATTGTGAACTAATAGAAATTATTATATAGTCACTACTGGGGATAAGGAAAAAAATCTCTTTCCCTCTCTACAAATTCTTTTTATAACAATGGTGATGCTTTTGGTATGATATTTATTTCTCATAAAGTAGCAGCATTTCTTGATAAGTAGTGTTTTATTTTTTCCTGTCAAATACCTTTTGCTTCAAATTAAATCTAGTTCTTCTGTTACAGTTATTTAGTAAAATGATGGCATAGAAAGAAATTTTGGTGATTCAGGTTGATGTAATAGTCAGTAGGTTTGGACACAGAAACACCTGAGTTCCTCTCCATGATCTACTCCTTTGGTGTTACATGTTCTTGGTATATTTACTTCACTTCTATGAGCTTTAGTTTCCTCCTTTGCAAAAAGTGGATAATGACGGTAACTCTCTGATAGGGTTATTGTGGGAACTAAGCGAGCTTATAATTACAACGTACTCAATGCAATGCCTTGCTCATACAGAATGCTCGTTAAATATTAGCTACTAATATTGTTAGTAATAGCTTTATGAGTTCCATGGATAATGAATGGACATGTGAACCTGTTAGACTGACATCTGAGTCATTTAGGAGTGAACTTTCTATGAGGTTTTAAATCCTCCTTTTTCTTTGAAAGAAAAAGAGTAAGGTTTTGAAAAAACTGACATGATCTATAACCTACAATATAAGTACAAAGAGAGAAGTGACAATTGTACAATATTAACTGAACATATGTAATTTTTTTCTTTTAGTTACATAAAATTTTAACAAGTACATTTCCTATCTTTGTTAAAATTATCTGGAAATCCTATCTGAGACTTTTAAAATATTAAAATTGCCAAAGCTCTTTGTGCCTTATTCATATCCTATCTATTCACTCTTATTTTACTCTTATCTCTGCTATTTACACCAGTAGTTTTCAACCCTGGATGAAGTTTGGAATCACCTGGGAGAAAATATTTGTGAATCATACATCTAATAAGGAGTTAATATCCAAAATATATAAAGAACTCATACAACTCAACAGCAAAAAACAATTTAATAATAAATTGGGCGGAGACTCTGAATAGACATTTTTCCAAAGAAGACATATAGATTGTCACAGATACATGAAAAGACGCTCAATATCACTAATCATCTGGGAAATGCAAATCAAAATCACAATGAAATATCATTTCTCACCTGTTAAAATAGCTGTTATTAAAAAGACAAGAAGAAATGTTGGTGAGGATGTGGAGAAAAGGAAATCCTCGTGTACACTGTTGGTGGGAATGTAAATTGGTGCAGCCACTATGGAAAATGGTATGGAAGTTCCTCAGAAAATTAAAAAAAGATTTACTATATGATCCAACAATTCTACTTCTGGGTATTTAGCCAAAGAAAGTGAAAACACTAATTTAAAAAGATATAGGCACCTCTATGTTCACTGCAGCATCGTTTACAATAGCCAAGATATGGAACAACCTAAATGTTCATTGATGGATGAATGGATAAAGAAATTGTGATTATATATATGTATGTATATGCATATAAATATATATATAATGGAATATTATTCAGCCATAAAAATAATAAAATCTTGCCATTTCTGACAACATGGATGGATCTTGAGGGCATTATGCTAAGTGAAATAAGTCACAGAAAGACAAATACTACATGATCTCACTTACATGTAGAATCTAACGCCACTACCACAAACCACGTTTAGATACAGAGAACAGATTGGTGGTTGCCAGAGACAGGGGGGTTGGTGATGGGCAAAATGGGTTGAAGGGAGTCAAAAGGTACAAACTTTTATTTATAAAATAAATCAGTCATGGGGATGTAATGTACAATATGATGACTATAGTTAACAATACTGTACTATGTGTGTATTTGAAAGTTGTTGAGAGAGTAAATCTTAAAAGTTCTCTTTTAAAAGTTTTCTTTTAAGAAAAAAAATCATAACTACATGGTGACAGATGTTAACTAGACTTATTGTGGTGATCATTTTACAGTATATACAAATATCAAATCATTATGTTATACATCTGAAACTAATATAATGTTATAAATCAATTATACCTCAATTTTTTAAAAAAATAAAATAATGAAAAGAAAAAAAAAACAGAAAAAAATTTCTGATGCCTGAGCCCTATCCCTGTATATTCTTATTTATTTGGTCTCACATTGTTGAGAATCTCTGGACTAGATCTCATTTCTGGAATCTTTCAACCTCTTTCTTCTCTCTTCTTTCCACTAAATGTCACCTTCTCTACAAAGCTATCCTTGATTTCTCAGGAGAGCCGGGATTATGCTACAGTACTAACTCCCAAGTCTCAGTGGCTTAGAAGAAAAAAAGTTTATTTCTCCTGGCACTGCATGTCCACCCCACATTAGCTCAGTAGCATTACTCCCTGGCATCTTCACTCCAGGATCCAGGTTGGCAACTGTACATGTCTCTGGAATGTTGCTGGTTATGGTAGAGGGCACAGGGATAGCAAACACTGGCAATTAAATGCTCTAGCCCAGAAGTAACATATGTCACATTTGCTCAAGACATTTTGGACAGAACTGGCTTCAACTAATTTCAAATAGAGGGAAGATGCAAGCCTACCATGTCCCAGAAGGAAAAACAAAATATTGGTGAGCGGCACCAATGTTACCACATGTGATGACACCCGGCCATACTTTTCTCCCCTTTTCTGAATTCCCATTGCACTCATCTATACCATATAGGGACTTATCATTTCATTGCAGGTATCATCTATACCATATAGGGACTTATCATTTCATTGCAGGTTATTTTGAATTTTGGATTTGGAAGAGATCTTAGAAATCATGTGGTTTAACTTCCTTGCCGACTTTAGTTCTTAAAACCAAGAGGGATTCCAATTTTTTATTTTTAAACAAAATGATCAAAACAACACCTTTTTCAACTCCCTTTTTCTCCAAAGGACAAAACAAATGTATTGTTAGAATGGAGAGCTACTAGGAGGAAATGCATTTCCTCATCTGGCTGCTGCTGAATGAAGGCATTCTTCATTTAGAAGGAGCCCTGTTTCATGGCATATTTGCAGAATGGTTACCTCTTGCTCCCTGTTGGCCTTGTGCCTACTTGCACTTTAGTGATATTAATGGCTACTAAAGAAATAAAACTTTTGCAGAAAGTTATGTCATCCTGATTGGTCCAAAGTTTTGTTGAATTTGTTTTCACCATGAAGTAGCCTCAAGAGAAAGGCAGACTAATAAACCAGACATGATAATCACATCACGTGTATGGCAGAAATTATGCTTATTCCCCAGTGAAATAAGACTTCTCAGTCCTCAGTGGAGACATAAATTTATCATTCTGTAGCAGCAGGGTAGGTCATAGCCTGGGTGGCAAACTATGTAAATATTAATGGAGATTACAAACTCCACTGTTTCTGTAGTAATCTTGTTGCTGTGCTAGCAGCTGAGGGTCAAGGCAAAAAAGTGAAAAAATGGTGTGGGTGAGACTTGGATCTCTTCTACTGTAAGGAAAATCCTTCTGTTTATTTTTAATTTATTTATATATATTTTTTGTCTCTTCAGCATCTGTGACCATCTTAAAAGCACTATGCGATGCTGGAGCATACTTTTCTCTGGAAATCCACCAATACTTTTGCCATAAGGTTATTTGACCCCTTTCTTTCTAATTTTGCAGTGTCAGTCTTTGAACTGAATAATTTCAAACAGATTTGCCTCCTAAGAACCCTTTTCTTTGTGGAGCAAACCATGAAGAAACACTTGACTAGTGGGTGAAATGATGAATATTTTCAGCCTCACAAACTATTAAGAATCAATTTCTCAAGCATCATATCTAATTATTCTCCATCCCCCCCATTTCAATTCAGGAATCCCAAGATTAAGGAAAAGCAGCTGAAAAAACAATATTCTTGGTTGATGTTCATGTACTGCCTATTTTTGGTTTTATGAAACTAAAGGATAGGAAGGAGAGACAACTCTCCCCTTTACTTGCCAAAAAAAGACACAAAATGTGCAGGGAAAGAAAAAAAATGTGCTATTATGCAGAGATAATTGTGTTGACAGGAATATTAGAAGTCCTCTTGTCTAATGACTCTCATAATGTGGTCCTTATGGTGATATCAGGTATTTTCTTAGTTGAGAGGAACCTAAGAAGGAAGGGCTAGAAGTATGGCTAATGTGGATGCCCAGATGGTGAGGAGGACAAAAGAGATTCAACTAGGCTGCCAGGAAAAGGCAGAGAATGTGTGGTTGGCACTGGAATGTGTTTGCGTGTGAGGAGGTGCAGAAGAAGCAGATGACAGCAAGTGGAGGGCATTTGAAATGAGACAGCCAGACCAGGAAGCTGCAACTGAAGAATGGGGTAGATGGTCTTTGTGTCGTTACGACAGGTCCAAATTTTGTAGAACAAATAGTTTGAGAACTGCTCATCCAGGCTAGCGCCTGTTTTTGTGTGCTCAGTTTCTCAAGACAATTGTCCAAGGTAATTTGAAGATGGATAATGGATTCCATATATACACTTTATAGCAATTTTAGTGTTTGAGCCCCTTTTGAGTCAAAATTTATATGTAAAATAATAGTCATATGCATCATGTAACCCTTGCTGAAGTCTAAGACCATTTCTCTTGTTAAGTGCTCTGGAGATGGGAACAACTGATGGAGAAGTTAAGACATGTGTTGATTGCATGTCTTAACTTGCAATCCAATTAGCTTACCAATGAAGGACTTTATTGATAAACATAACCAAGCTATGGGAAAGGCAGGGGTATGGCTGACCCAAAGTTCTGAAAACAGAGCCTACGGTAACATTTGGCCTCTCTTCTTTCTGCTACTCTCAGTTTGTTGATTCTATTCTCTCCTGGCTTTCTCTATGAGCAGCAACAATAGCCACTGATAGCTCCAGTCTTGCACTTCCCAAAGCTTTCTACCTGAGAAAAAGCAGCTCCCCTTTAGTTACCTATAGAAACCACCCAAGGGCAGGACTATGAGTACCCTAGTTTGTGTCACATATGTGTCCCCTCCTGCCAACCCACCACATACACACTTTGTGGTATGGAGGGAGTGGATACTGTGATTGGCAGTCCCAGCTAGAATGCCATGTTTAGAGTCAGGCAGAAGTTTCTTTCTTCAAAAAAAGAATGTTGCTGCTGTACATTCAACTGAGGAAAATATTTCTTTTCAAACTAAAAACTCTCAAAGTTATCATTTGGACTTTAGTTTCTAGAATAGTAATCTTAAGAATTAAACTGGTATGGAGAACCTGATTAGAAACTCCTTGAGAACAGAGATTCTATTTTATAATGCTTCTGTATCATCTGCTCTTGCTTAGAAGAATTTTGAAAATATGCTAAATATTGACTTATTTGATTACTTGTGATAATGGAGTCATAAAATAATGATGGCATTGGTATTACTTATGTGAAACTTTATAAATTTGGTTTTCTCTCACAGATTTAGTTCCATAATTTTCTCAGTATAGGAAAATATTAAAGACTGGGTGAGATCATGAGTGGTCTGAGTGGTTAGGGGAAAATAAGAGTTTGCAGCTTTATTTATATGTTAGGACTTATTTAAAGATTTTTTTTGAGGTGGTGCTTTTAAAACATTCTTTTTAGAAAAAAATAAGAATCCTAGATTTTAGATAACAAATTTTGCTACATGGCATATCTCCCTTGAGATTTTCAAAGTAATTTTTATAAGTGCCTTTTATAATTTTTCCTATCACATTGTAGAAATGGCCAGTGTCATTTTGAACACTATTAACCATGCCTGATACCTTCTCACCACCATAAATTAAGGTCGAATGTTGGTTGAAGCGAAGCTAGATGAAATCAACCTGTCAAAAGCACTGATTTATAGTCCTGCTACTCACATTTCTTGTTGGTTTGGACAACTTTGAAGTACACAAGGAACGAACTAACATGGTAGCTCCTATACCTAACTAATCCTGTCTAAACTGTCTCCTCTGGAAGTATTTGAGAGCAGTATTTATTTTCCCAGTATGATTTATGTAAACATTTATCCCATTCACAAGTAGCATATTAATACCTAATTCTGGGAGGAAAAAAAGGGTGAAACCCTTCTCTGCCTGTCTAGACAGAGCCTTACTAGCGTATGTCTGAGTGTATGGGTACTTACGGCAATAATATTAATCGGTGGGAAATAAGCCAAAGTAAGACAACCCTATCTACCAATTAAATTTACTAAGCTTACAGGATGGTTTATAAAGTCAACATGCTGGGCACAGTTTGCATCTGACCAGGGAAATTGTTGTTTTCTGATCCCCAGTTGGCTGTCAGCCACTCCAAACACAAGACAGATGTTGGCTTTGCTAGGGTCAGGGTTATCATACGGTAGGATGAATAGTCAATGACTCTGGGGTTTGCTATTTTTTCTTTGCTGATGAATAAGAGCAAATAAAATTATTTCTGAATACCTTGGGGGGATGGGTTAGTTTTGCAAAGCTAGATAGGGCCACCAAGAATCAGCATCCTACAGATGAACTTTTCCTGTGTCTCAGACGTTTCTTAGTTTTTTGTTTGATCTGAGGAAGACTGATTCCACTATCTTAAAGGGCAAAGGTTAATGTCTTCTCATAAAGATAACAGTGATAAACATGAACAAGGTATTCGCTCTGATATATTGGTTTCTTATCTGGGGATTAAGGCAAAAATGTGAGGGAACCGAAAACACAGAGTTTGAAATAGCACCAAAGTAATTTGTTGGTTTTTGAAGTAGGAAATTTTTTCTCAATGTATTTTCTTCAAATATAATCTAAGTATATAATAGCATGAAACCAGTGAAGACTGTGAAATTGGGAGATGTTTTCTATGTTTACTATGTGTCAAGTATGTAAAGCCTGCACACTTGATTTCTACTTGTATTTGTCTTTTGGGATGGTTCAGTTTACATTAGGTGCAAGAAAACTAGCCATGCACCATCGTCCCCTCAGGATGAGAGCCAGACCTGAAAGAATCCTGTGTGGGAAGGCAGACTTGTGGTGAAAGCCGAGTGATGAGCCCCAATGCTGGAGCTTCAGGATTCATGTTGGAGATGACTGGAGATGTCACATGACACTGGGCCGCAAGGGAGAGCAGAAGGCTCCGAGTTAGTAAAACTTTTAGTGTACTTCTGGGAGAAAAAAATGCGCACATAGCCTTTCATGAGGCAATATGTAGCTAGACTGACATAATTTATTCTGGGAATTACATGTTAAATTGTATTCCAGATACCAGGTTATATTTGGTGGTTGACTAGAAAATAGCCTACCAATTGTCTATTTAAGGCTAAAAAATCTCCATAATTGCCTTTTAAGCCTACAATTGCCCATGAAAATAAACAGATATTTCCCTCCTTGCTTGAACTGCCTTTCTCATCTGCTAATTTAGGAATGCTCTTATAAAAGTTATCTGCCTCTCTGACCACATATATTTTGGAAATTCTTTTCTCCTTCAATGGCAACTTCTCTTGTCACCTCATCCCCTTTGTGCTCCAGACTTTGCCTCACTTTGGCTTCATCCAGGGTTTCCAGACAGGGTTTCATTCCTGTCCTCCTGGCTCTGAGTGTGTGGTCACCCCCAGGGCAGTCTACTTTTTCTGAGCTCCTCCTTGGTCTCCCTGATACTTCCTCAAAGCTCCTGCGGCTTGGCAAACTGAACACCAACCCCCTACTTTGGAAGATCCTTTTGCTTCCACATACCCAGGGGTCACCAAATTGAGGGCTCTCAACCTCTGAACTTTTCCAACTGGAGCTTTCCAACCTAACTGATGCCATCTAATTGTGTTTGCATGCCTGTCATGTGTTTTCTTGTTATCTCCTCCATTTATCAGTCATGATGTTTGGAGTCGTTTTTGGCTATTTCTACTTGCTTCTTGTCAGTCCGCACTAATATGACTTCAGTGCTCACATTTATGAGATGTTGACTGCACTGGTTGCAGAGACCCAACACAGTAACCTTCCCTGTATAGATTTTCCTTCTCCTACCACGGCAGTGTTGGCAAGCCCATCTTTTTGCCTTGGCAGGGAACTGAATCAGACAAGGCCTTGAGAAAATTGGTTATGTTCTGGTGATGTGATTTAGGAAGTCATCATTTTGGGTAAAGCTCTGCCCTCCGTGTGCTCCCTCACAAAGATTAAAACACTAGATCTGTCAGTAAAATTATGAATCATTAGGTTCGCAGAGATGTTAGGCAGCAGAAATGTAGTCCAAAATTTACAGAACCTCAGGTCATAACTTTTTGTCATTTTTTTGTGTGCTTGTTTGATTCTGTGGCATCACTGCTGTCTTGTGGAAAATTTTCTTTCTGGAGTTGTTTGGCTATGTCAATTCCTTTGCTTGAGAACATTGTCCAAGACATTAACAGAACTACATATTTCCTTCTGCCTCTTTAATTTTTTTTAAAGAAAAAATTTGGCCAAATTATTTGACCTATGGATTAGAGTCTGGGTTTATAATGAGCTGAAAGAAACTCTTCTGTTTGGAAGTGGAAAGGGGAGTAGGAGAGGTTGGGGAGATTTCAGTTGGAAAGCAGTGCCCCGCCTGCCCAGAGGCTGGCCGTATATAACTGTTTCCTTCTCACTTTTGCTTCAATAGTGGCTGACTTGATGTGGATGATTCCTGAACATTCTTTCTGTCTTTTTTCTGTGCTGCTTAATACAATAGAGAATGTGGAATACGAGGGGCTTTTACCCTGTTTGGAAAATCTATTTCTGTAGCATAATTGGACTTCATGTGTTTATAAAAAACAAAACGAATAAAACGAAAGATTTACTACAATTTAATTTTAGCTTTTAAGTTTTTAAACAGGAATTCTAAGTTCAGAAACATCAGGCACTGGTCTCTTATGTTCTTTTTATAAAGATAAGCCAGAAAGTTGCATACATGCCAAAATAAGTAAATAAAATGAAATATTATAAACCTCATTATGTCCAGAGGTTTCTTATGCTGGGTGCTTCTGCTTGGCATTCATTCACACTTGATTTGTCTAAAACGAATGACATTGCCATTAACTTTCAAAACCACAGTGTTTTCAGATTCTTTTCTTTTGTGATGCCATCATTCTCCTAGGACTCACTGAAGAAACCAATACCTCTATGAAAAACTTGTATCCCATAATTAGAACTATGCACACTACAGTAGGCCATTCTGGCCTGGCCAGTGAGAGCTACGTTTGGGGCTTGGTGGTAACATATCCTCACCATAGTTTTTTCTGGTACATTTATTCTCTACCAAACTGTCTTTGTTCTAGATGATATTTTTGGTCTTCATATTAATAATCCATTTACATATTTATCTTTTATTATAGCTCAAATAATTTTTGATATCAGACTTAAGGGATCATTTAATGGCAAGGAAAAGACACACAGAGCAGTGTTTATCAACCCCAGAATTATTGACATTTGGGTAGCAAGACTGGGCAGGGAGAGCCATTACACAGCAATGAAGATATGAACAATGTTTTTGCCAGCCCATTGGGGAATGTTGAAGCAAAGATTGTCTGCTAGAGAGGGTCTGCATCAGGTGAAAATAGCTAAGCCCTTGTACCATCCCCTTGCTTGGTCATTTGTTGGGGTATCACAAAAGGAATGTAAACTTGGTTACCACCAAGTATGTGTGAACTTGGCAACACCACAAGAGGAATATGGACTCTGGTAGCACACTGAGGGGCAAGTTAAGGTTGCTGACAGTTGGAGGCTGTCAGCTAATCACACTCTTTGAAGCTGGCAGCAAGTTCTTTGGGCAGAGGGATCTGAGTGGCAGATCCCCATGGCTACCACACAAGATCAGGTACCAGAGGTACTCTGCCCATTGTCTCATATCTCTGTTTTCCTATGAACTTTTGCATACCTTTTTTTCTGTCCATAGACCTTTTTTTTCCTGCCTTCCTATACAGTTGAACCAAACATGATTGACTCAACAGGCCTTATTTTCTCAGTTGAAATATTAACAGAGTCTTAATAGACTTAACTGAATACAAACTCAAAACTCTTATAGGCTTCTTGGGCCAATTGGAGTTGGGTGTGCACTTGTGGGCCAATCAATATAGTGTAACCTAGAATAAACATGGTGGTAGGGTGCCACTTTTGTGGGTAGGGGGTTCTCAGCGAAAGAAAGCCATGAGCCAGGATGATACCTCCAAAGGTCTCCACTGCAGACATGTGTCATCACGTGCAGAGCTGGCATCTGAACCCAGGTCCTGTGCCTTTAAGTGTAGTACTCTCACTAAAAACATGACACTTCTCTCTCTGTCCATCTTCTCCCTGATTTTAACCCACCCTGAACATTTGGGCCAAAAGGATCTTCTTCATCATGGCTCCATGATTCACCATAGTCAATATCATTAATTCTAAAATAATTGAAAACTCTTCAAGATTTACCCCATTTAGTATTTCAGACTTAGTATTAATCGCCTGCTCTGCTAGAGTATAGATTGCAATATCCCTTGAACATGCCAACACATTCATTTCCTCGCCTTTGTGGCTCCACTTGGATTGCCCTATCCTTTTAAAAGCAATTTAATGTGTGTTCACTATGTCAGATACTGCACTCAGTGCTTTTTGCTTTTGTCTCTGTCCTTCCAACAACTCTGAGAGTTAAGAATCAGTACCCATTTGATAGATTTTTATTTTATAGAAAACCAGGGTTTAGGAAAGTGAAGGATTTGCTTAAATTCACACAGCTAGTTAGTGAAAGACCTGTATGATAGAACCTGGTTCTATCCAGCATCCAATTCAGAATATTTCCACTGTTCAGGCTGCCTCTTTATCTTGTTAAGTTCTATGTAACTAAAGGTCAAGTTCTAGTATGTCTACCTACCTCTTTATGATAATCCCAACACAGAGATCTTATTCATGTTCTCTATTTAATCAAAACATTCAGTTGGTATTTGATAACAGTATGCTTTACAATATATTAAAATTTAAGTGATTGCGTGAGTATATTTTCCCACTAGACCTAAGCCACTTGAAGACAGATGTAGTTTCAGTGCCTTATTAAAAGAAGTGGATGAGGGAGAAACACAATAGGTTTTGAGATACAATGGAGGCAGAAACAAAGTTCACTATAAAACAGAATAAGCCTAGAGCAAGCTGTCAAACTACAAATGAGTAGAAAATTAAATATGATAGGTGGTTGTAAAAGAAAGATAATTAAGAAAAGGTAGAAATACATTTGTAAGAGGGAAATAAAATTCTGGAAAATAAATAAAAATAAAAATAGGTAACTTATTTCTGATGAGGTGACAAGACTCCTGAGTATATTGAAAGTACACAGCAACATATCTTGATTTTGTAGTGAAGTCTTGTTCCTCTGTATGAAATTTTCCTGTTAGAATGAATTTAGATTAGCTTTAAAACTATCCCCAGAAAAATCTATAGAAATGTACTGGAAAGAGATTGTTCTCTATCATTTATTTTACAAACAAGCTTTAATTACATCAGAGACTAGTAATTTGAAGTTGATGATAATTTAGATAATTTAAGTATATCTGGAATGAATTATGGTACATATATGCAAAATACATATATAACATAAACATGTTAATTTAACCTATTTAGAAGACTTATTTTAAATACATTAATCGTTAATATATATTTATGTATTATTCTTTATTAATATAATTCATGCTAATAATCATAGTTGGAAATACTAAATCATATTTTATTTTATTTATTTTTTCCCCCTCTTTAATTCCCCACACCCCCCCGCAACCCAACTTCCATCCCTAACCATGGATGTTGCCATTTCCCCTTAAGAATTGGATCTCTGAAGGTGAGGAGTCCCCTCCCACACACTCAAGGTGTGCATCCGGGGCCTGGTGCACCCAGTGGGCCTAGAGCACCTGGGGAATGGTTCATGCCTCCACCTGGGGTGCAAATCCAGGACCTTCTATGTGCAAAGCAGATGTGCTAACCACTGTACTATGGAGCCACCCCCTAAATCCTATTTTAAAATCACATAATTAATATTGTTAGATATTAAATGATATTACTGCTGATTAATTTGAATGGATTATAAAATCTCCCAAAATCAAATATTTCCTAAGTCCTATCATGTAGAAAGTACTGTGGCAAATAAAAATTATCTAGGGTAGGTATTCAATAGTAATTAAAGTAACAAGAAAAAATTACAGGTGATATGAACAGTGTCAAATGAGATTAGCCGTTGAAAAGGGCATTATAGGTTGAATGGTGTCAAAGACTTAATAGGAAAGCATTTTGAACTTAATAAAGATCATAAATGTGGTCAGGTAGAGGGGATGGACACAGCATGTTTGGCAGTCTGTGAATAGAACTTTTTAGCATAATTCAAGATTGTTGTAGGAGAAGTGTAGGAGAGTAAATTGGAGCTGTATTGTGAAGAACTTCGTTAGTGTAATAAATTCAAACAATGAAAAATTATTGAGTATTGCAATGGTTATTTCTCATCAGAAGATTTATCTACCTCCACTCAAAGAACATTGAGTACTTTTTGTAAGAGGCTATTTGTAAGAGGCACTGTGCTAAGTATTATAAGGAAGTAAAAAAATGAACAATTAGACTTCTGCCCTCAAGCAGTTTACAGTATATATTGTATAAGAGGAAACACGTGTACACAATGACTGCTGAATAAGTCAGGATATGACAGGAGTTAGAAGAGAAATAGACCAAGTATGAAGATAAAAATAGGGGGAAAAGAAATTAATTCCAGCTGGGAGGATTAAAGAAAGCTTTAGGGAATAACAGGAATTTCAGCTAGTCCTTGAAAAATGGAAGAAATTTTGACAGCACCTTCTCTCCATGAGGAAAAGATACTTTTTAAGTAGGAAAACCAAGGGAACAGGAGTAGGAAATTGCAGAACAGATTAAAGTCCTAGGAAGTAGTTTAGCTTGGCTAGCATTCAATGTGTATAAGGAGAAGGAAAGAGAGGTAAGACCAAAAGTGTAGAAGGAGGCCTGGATGAGGAGGTGCTTTAATGCCAAACTAAGGAGCTTGCACTTACTTCTTTCCCAGGATTCCCAACATTTTCTCTCTTTTATTTTTTGTTACTTCCATCCTATTTACATATGCAACAACTTCATTAATAGCCAGTCATTTCTTAACCAAGAATGGTTAAGGATTGGAAGAGTCTTATAAACGATCTCCCCTGATATTCTCATAAGTACCTCTAGGGATTCATGTCCTGGTGTTTGATATACACATGGCTAATAATAAGAAATGTACTTTGGGGGAATTAATAGGGAAGGAGAACGGTAGATGGAATGAATTAGAAAGGAAGTTATGGGCAGGAAGAACATTTAGAAGTCATCTCAATAGTGCAAGTGGGTCTCTGAGGATCAGAACTACTAAGTTTTTTTTCCAGTTTTATTGAAATATGATCTACATATGATATGGTGTAATTTTATGGTGATTCGATATATGTATATATTGTGAAATGATTTCAACAACAAAGTTAGTTAACACATCTATCACTTCACAGAGTTAGTACTAAGTTCTTAATTAGCCTTTCATGAATCTACAGTTTCTACATTGGCAAGGTTAAACAGGATCATGCTAAAATTGACAAAATTTTAGATATGATGAGTAATTAATGCTAATAACAGCAACATCATATAGGGATGATGGGGAGGGATTAAGTGAGCTAAATGCTCATCTTTTATAAATTTATCTTTGATAAGCTAAAAAAAAATGTAGAAATAACAGATCTCCAGGTGATTTGAGAAGCACCATGCTAGGTGATCTTAACAGTTGTTTTGGGGGACCATTTTTGTATAAAAACTCCATCTAGCTGCTCTTAATTGAAACAATGTACTCAGAGCCAGTGGCAGCAGCTTCTCACCACCATCCCTTCTCCCTTTCATCTTTTTTGGGGCTTTATTTTTTCCCTGACATTCAGGAGGATGCTGACCATAACTATTTTGGGTTTAACTTTAGTCAGAATCAAAGGAAGGAGGTCCTGAGACTCCTGAGATTTACAAGGTGATGGGTAAACTGGAGTGAGTGAATATGGACATTTACAGTAATGACAGCTGGCAGGGACCTAAGGATCCTTTCCAACTAAGTCCTCCTTAGTTTACTGCTGAGGAATATATTAGATATCAGTCAGAGTCAGATATGTGAATGTTTGGCAAAGATCTGTGGCATATTGTGGTGTTTTCATGTATTGCATACAGCAAGTAAGCCAATTAAGTAAATTAACACTTGTTCTTAGGCCTCAGCCCTAGAGAAAACAAGCCATAAACAAACACAATTCAAATTCACAGCTGAGGGATTTTGGTAGCTGATGCACACGGAAACACCAGAGGCTTGGCTTGCCCTCTAGAATACTGATTATTATGGGAAAGGCTCATGCAAGCCAGAAAATGTTTAAGTGGGACTAACATTTCTGAAACTATAAAATAGGAACCCTTTGATCTGATGTCTTTTGGGGGTGAAAATTTAAATTTGTGTTTTCTTTGCATATTTTACTTCCTTTGAAATTTGATTGAAAACAGTCTGGGGTATGTGTGTTAAAGTTGTATTTTATGCATTGCTGGCTTGTCTCTTGCCTCTGGGCAAGAGTATATGGGTTTCATCCTGCCCAACAATATGAGATTTCTTTTTATTCTTAAACATTCTTCCTCAGAATAGACTATAGACATTATTGTAACAGTTGCTTAGCACACAGGTCATTCCCTGGCTGCTCTGGATATGGGTACGTTGTGCTTGTTTTGGGTTTGAGCCAAGTCTGAGCCATGTCCGTCTGCATGGGCTGGCCGGCTGTGCTCTGACTCTGGTCAGCACTGGCTGTTACTCTTCTAGTCATCTTTTTATCTTGCTGGGTAATCTCAGGCTTAATTTGGTTCCTGTCTTTAATACTCCCAACTGGCTTCTTTCCTTTTGTTTTGTTTTGTTTCTTTTTTTGAACAACAAAAACAACAACAACAAAAAATACAACATTCGTCTGAAACATACATAGTCATCCTCATGACCACTTGGTTATTTAGAGTAATGTTTCTCTTCTTGTGTGGAACTAGGGTCCATAATAACTCCTTATATAGAACACAGAAGAAATTAATTGCAAGTTTATGTAACTCTTTGGATGCTATGAACACGTTCAGATCATTTTCTTCTTTGGTCTAAGTTACCTTGGGGAACAGAGAGTCCGTCCCCTCTAAAATATCCCTTGTCTCTGAAGATGGTATCACTGTGTAAGTACTGTAATCAAACTGATACAGATAAAAGTAAGACCTGTTACCTAAATTAACTCTTAGATTACTTTTCTGAAGGAAGTTAATCTTTTTTTAGTCTATGCTTTTGTTATTAAGTATCACCTCTCTATTTTTCGTCTTTATTCTGATACATTTACTGAGGGATTAATTTAAGAGATCACAATTAGAGGTAACAGCGTTTGTCTTTTGCTTACTTGGTTTTAATATTATTGGCTAAATTAATTAACCTCAATGCTTGCTTTGAAACATAATGCTAAGTAAAAGGGCCATGTAAAAATTTTTGATGTAATGAACATGTACTGTATATTGATCGTGTTAATAGTTACACTATCATACACATTTGTCAACATTCATCAAATTGTACACTTAAAAACTGGTGAAGTTTATTGTATGTAAATAATACCTCTGTAAAACATTAAAAAGAAACACAGTGCTACGTAAAAAAATTATCCAAATTTAGATTTTTCTATGACATATTAGCATTATTACCTTCTAAACCACTCACAATTACTTTCTCCCCTTTGCTCCTTAGGTAGTGTCTTAGTTTGGGCTGTTGTAATAGATTACCATAGACCAGATGGCTTATAAAAAAGACAGAAATTGGTACCGAGAAGTTGGGCTGCTGCTGTAACAAATCTCAAAAATGTAGAAGCAGCTTTGGAAGGGGGTAAGGAGTAGAGGCTAGATGAGTTTTGAGGTGCATGCTAGAAAGAGCCTGCATTGAAGTGAATGGACCTATAAAGTCAATTCTGGTGAGAGTTCAGAGAGAAAAGATGAAAGCTGTAGAGAAAGCTTCTGTCTTCTTAAAGAATACCTAAGTCATCCTGGACAGGTGTTGGTAGAAATATAGACCATACAGGCCAGTCTGATGAGGTCTCAGTTCAGAATGAAGATGTAATTGGACAGTGGAGGAAAGGCCATCTGTGTTATAAAGTGGCAAAGAACTTGGCTGAATTGCATTTATGTTCTAGTGTTTTGTGGAAGGTAGAACTTGTGTGCAAGAAAATTTCTAAGCAGAGCGTTGAAGGTGTGGCTTGATTCCTAACTGCTTGTAGCAAAATTTGAGAAGAGAGAAATGACTTAGTTTGTTAAGTAAAAGGAAGCAGAACAAAGATTTGGAAAATTCTTAGCCCATCCATATTTTAAAAAATGAGGACATGAAGGGTATGGCCAAGTGACAAGCTGATAAGGAGATTAGTATGGATCAGCCATTTCAACAGAAGCCAGGAGCTACTTTCCAAGGCAATGGAACAATGACCCAGAAGGCAATTCAGAGATAAACAGAGCTGTCACTCCTTTTACAGGCCCAGAGTGCAAGGACAGGGGGTTATGGGAGTGAGCAGAATGGTATCAAAGAAGGGCTGTTGGTCCCTGCAGACCTTGGTGTGTGCTGTCCCCTACTGCCTCACCTCACATTACAGAATATGCCTGTATGTTATTTCACTTTTACTTTTTGCATATATTTTATCTTCAAATAAGATTGTAGGATTCCTGAGAGAAAGCGCCCGATGTCCCTCAGGCCAACCAGAAAAGATGACTTGAATAGAGTAGGTTTTATATTCATATTCATTTTCTATCCTAATACACACCTGCTTCTCTTATACCATTGATCACACTTTATTAAAATTATCTCGTATTTGAGACCTTGTGAAATTATAAACTCTAAATGGCTTATGTTTCTTATTAATTATATTTTCAGCACACAGTCTTAAACTTAAGACGTTTAAAAATTTTATTGACTAAGCAAGTTTATTAATATGAGGAATTCTGAAAGATACTAGTAACCAAAATATTTACCCTTTTGTCCTATAAAGTTACTTAAAATTGCTACTTCAGACTTCATCTTTTCTTTTTCTAATCATATTGTGACCTATTTTGGATCATATGTTATCTCAGTGGAATAACACACTAATAAGCTAACAGGCAGATTTAGTTTGGTCAATCACAAATGTTTTTGGTCGTGATCCATTTAAGAAAAACATTTATTCTGCAACCCTTTTAGAGTAAATGTGTATGTATACATTTACATATGTATATGTATCTACATATATACATAATATGTGATACAGGTGTATATTTATAGAAAGTATACTTACACCTACTCTTAACCTTATTTACTACTGTGATCTACTTTGGTGTTTTTTTTCTCTATTCTGTTATATTATATTTCTATTTTTTAAAATACAGGTTGTAAGGATGCATTTTCTTGATTTCGTGACTCACTAACGCAGGCTAAAAATCACTGGTTTGCTTTATTGATTAATCCAGTGATGACAAACATCTATCTGTGTTAGGTGTTGCAAAGAATAAAAAGAAAAATGAAATATATATCTGGACATTGAGTGCTGCCAGGGGAGGGGTGTTAAGCAAAGACAAGACTCTTGGTCCCTGATAAAAGGATAAAAGAAGGGCATTAAAAGAAAGGGAGATATGGGAAGAGGGTTATCAAGCCAATTTCTCCTTTTTCCCATTACATTTTTAGTCCAATGTACACCTATCTTTCTAGCTGGACTGTGAATACTTCCAGGGCAGGAATTATATGTTATTTATCTTTATATCTTCATTGCCTAACAAGGGTCCTGGGTTCAATGAATGATTGCTAGATTGAGGGTAAAATAAAGAGTTAATATTTATCAAGCATTTACAGTGTGCCACACAGACATATGTAGTAGGTGCTGTTGGTGGGTGCCCTGCTCAAATCCCCTTACCTGCTGTGAGTATTGTTTGTTAATGCTCATAGCTACCCTCTTCTTCATAGAGTTACCAGCTAGCGTACTGTCTCTCCCTTTCCCAAACCTCTAAAAAGTGACCAACAACTAATTGACTACGGAATATAAAAGTCCAACCTCCTTCCTCAAGATAGGGCCAACTCTGTAGTACACTTCCTGTCCTATGCTTCGCATGAGGTCAGGTTGATGCTAGTCTCCAGCTGAGACCACAAACTTGCTCAGCTTTCTCCCTTGGTCCTTTTCTTGCTCTCTAAAAAAACACAGTCACAAGAATCCTCACTTCAGGCTTTACTTCTAGGCAACACATTTAAGACAACCTCGTTCTGAGCAATTTACAGTATTGTCTGTTTCATCCTCTTGGAAATAGCCACGTATAGATGAGGAAATGGACATTGAGCAGTGAAGTCACATAATGGTGCAGTGAGAATCACATTCAGGCAGTCCAGTCTGTGCCAAGGCTCTGCCCCACCACGAAACAGTACCTATCTGTGCCTGACTGACGAGACAAGTAGGCACTACCTTGATGGATGAGCACTTAGGGAGAGGTAGCTGGTTCCCTAGGACTGTACATTGACCAGTATTTATTAATACTGATGCAGTTATGTATGAGATTATTTAAAATTTTTAAAAAGTACAACTTAGAAATATTTATTAGTCCATTCCAAATTTGCAGGCAGATAGGGGAAATCTCAACTTCTTTCCTATAAATTCAGCAACAGAGAATTCACTTTAAAGATAAAACTAACATGATGACAGACAATATTTGTATAATCCCAGTTGTTCATTGAGTTTGACTAATCTGCAGACGTTTGAATGAAAACTTGCTCATACTGGTGGGTGGAATCCAATTTGCAGTAAGTCACTTGTTCACTGCCAAGGTTAATGGTTTCTAAGCTATAGAGAGATGAGGATCCAGTGCTCTGCAGACATTTGCTGAATAAATTGAGAAATATTCTCAGCCTGAGTTTTCAGTTTGCATTATTTTGGGGGCTAGAATAGAGTTCTAATTCTTTAATGGTGCTCTCTATTGCTTACTAAATTGTCTACATGCCCCATTCTCTTGAAGGCTTTTAATGCAACAACTCTTTGTCCTCTGAGAAAGTATTTGATCTTTAAAATAGCCAATGACATTTAGAGGACAATCTAGTGAAGAAGATGGACAAGCATGTGAGAAAGGGCCATTTTTGGTGTAAGTTTAGAGACTGGTCCAGTTGTAGCTTTTGAATTGTTCTGAAGACTGCTCTCCAGGAGAGATCACTAAACTCCTTTATCCAAAAAGATAAAAAAAGTGCTAGGCACTGAATACATGGTGACAAACAAGACAGACATGAGTCTGGTCTTCATGGAACTCTCAGTATAGCAGTGAACACAGATATAACAACAAACAGGATTTTCATTACACTTGGTAACACACACACACACTAGGGAAAGCCCGGGCTGGGATGAGAGCCCTGTTTCAGAGCAGTGTGAAAGTCTTCCCCTAGTAACTACAAGGGGTAGGTGAAGAGGGCACAAGGGTAGGGCAGGGTTTCTCAACCTCTACACTTCTAGCATTTTAACTAGATAATTCTTTGTGTGGGGCTCTCCTATGCATTATAGGCTGTTTAGCGTCATCTCTGGTCTTTAGTAGCACCCTACTCCAGCTGTGACAACCACCAGTCAGAGATGTTACTAAATATCCCCTGGAGAGCAGAACCACTGGTGAAGGTGAAAAAGGAGTGAGAGTGTTCCAAGCAGAGGAAACAGTATGTGCAAGGCCCCAAGATGGGAAGGAGGAAGGAAGGCATTTTGAGGAACTGAAAGAATGCTAGTGAATTATCAGAGAGACAGTTGATAATGTTTGAATAGTTTGTTGTCCCCCATAACAAAGTCAGTCATCCCTGTCCTATTTAAAAAATAGTTTCATCTTCTACTAGTTATACCTTATACTTAGTCTTTGACCTCATCTTCCTTCTCTTATTCCTTTCTTTCCCACTCCTGTATTCCTTCTTCCTCTTAGGTTTTGTAGAGGCTACTAGGCAGCTTAGGTGGTAAAAATTCATCCAAGCCAGGTCAGTCACCTAAGCCAGGTCATTCTGAATGCATACTCTGAATATCCAGGTAAATTTCTCTGTAGAAGCTTCCTCCTCAACTGGTTTGTGATCTTACATTAAACTGAGCATGATTTGAATTGATTATAATGAAAACAAAAGCACAGTAATAAGTTGGCGAGGGGTCTAAACCAGAAATCATAACAAGAAGCAGGGGGCTGTCATGTGCATTGCAGGATATTTAGCAGCATCCCTGGCCTCTACCTATCAGATGCCAATAGAACTAGGATATTTACAAATTTTAACACAAATGAAACAACTTGTTGTTGTTGTCGAATGGAATAAACAGACACCTTTGCAAGACTCTAGCTATAGGAAAGGGAACAGACAGGCAGCATGGGCATGTGGGGAAGCACCTAAATTTATAGGTGGTATTTTTAAAAATCAGGTTTTTTTTTTTTGATGTCGAGTTGTGATATAGTATGTGTGTGTACACACACACACACACACATTACACACACACACATACACACATACACACATACATATATACACATACACCTAAATACACAATGGAATATTACTCAGCAATAAAAAATAAATCTTGTCATTTGTGACAACATGGGTAGACCTAGAGGGTATTATGCTAAGTGAAATAAGTCAGAAAAAGACAAATACTGTATAATTTCACATATATGTAGAATCTAAAGAAACAAATGAACCAACAAAACAAAACTAAACAGACTCGTAGAAACAGAGAAAAAAACTGATGCTTGCCAGAGGGGAAAGAGGTAGGGGGATGGGTGCAAAAGGAGAAGGGGACTAAGAGGTACAGACTTTTAGTTATAAAATAAATAAGCCATGGAGAAGTAGTGTGCAGCACAGAGAATATAGTCAATAATACTACAGTAACTTTGTATGGTGACAGATGGTTACTAGATTTAGTGTGGCGATCACATTATAAGGTATACGAATGTCGAATCACTATGTTGTATACCTGAAACAAATATAATATTGCAAGCTAATTATACTTAAATACAAAAAAATTAAAAATTGTAGACGAGAGCTGATACTAGTCCCTAAGCCGTCAGGGCACTCAGGTGGGGGCTTGGGTCGCCTGAGCCTTCAATCCTGTTGCCTTTATTTTCAGCCTAGTCAGCTCACCACAGGGGACAGTCGAAGTATGATCATAATCTCTATGGTCCATATTGTGAAAAAAGTTAGAAAGTAATGCTAGGCAAGCTAGAATTCTACACAAAATAGTATAAATTGGTCATGAATGAGGTGTCTATTTCATTTGTAAAAGGTTCGCACTGCTGGACCATAATTTAGCAGCTCTTATCAGGTAAAGTTGTTTGTATTTTACGTATTTTATTTTGAGGATATTTTTCACTGCAATGACGATTTAGTTTTTTGCTGTTGTTGCCAGAGCAGTGCCTTTGGCATACTGCCTTTGATGCGGCCCACTGCTGTTTGTTACTAGAAGCCACTTTGACATTCTCAGGTGAATGGCATAATTTCTTTCAGTGGAAAAATCATCTACATTTTTTTATTTTTTTCTTAAAGCGCCTGATTTTAAGCCTTTGCTAGTTTGTTTTTGTTGCTATATGAGCCACAGAGGGTGTGAGCATCCCTGTTTGAAGCCTGTCATCCTCACCAGACTGTAATGTGGAAGCAGCTGCATCTGTCTTGTTCATATAACATCCCCACTGCCCAACAGGCTTATAATAGGCTTCCTGAAAACATTGGATAAATTCTAATGGTAATTGATTTGGGGAAGGGGAAGAACGAACTCAAGGGGAGAAGATTCTAAAAAGGGTAAGCAGGGAGGTGAGAAGAATTAAATTTTTTTTTTTTTTTTTACTGGACATAGGATGAAGTCTTGGAGTCTTGGGCCTTTTTAGTTACCCATTAAAGGTTTGGTTTACTTTACCTCATTTCTGGGTTACATAGAGATTAAATATGATAAAAATTTGGTTATAGTTTGTGGAGATTAAAAAATTCATTTGCTATTTTTAAATTGTGCTGAGTAGGTACTCTACTACATTGTGAGAACATGAAGTTCATGGCTTGACATTTCATATCAGTGTATTCATACATGGTTGGCTTTGCATGTGAAACAGTTAAGGAGGGCTGAGTCACCTCAGAGTAAGATAAGGAAGCTTTCTATACTCAGTCAGCCTGAATTGTTGAGGAGCCTGAACTCCTTATGGTGGCAGTTGTCCCCCACTGGCATGGGGTGGGGCTAAGGGTAGATGATGGGTAGTTTTCTCCTCTCCCCAACTCATGTTTAATTTTTTACCCAGTTTATTTCTCTTCGTGTCTCACTGCACTGCCATCCTTTACTTCAGAACATGTCTGAGATAGTAGAGAATCTTGGGGAAGCATTATATTTAGGGCCATGCCATTATAAAAAACAAACAAACAAATAAAAATAAGTTAACTTAAATGGTAGCAAATTAGCATTTTGTGATATTAAAGTGATAGTTAGGAAGTTATGGCTGTGAAGGCAAAAGCTTTCCCACAGGAAGGAATGTAGGTTGTAAAACACAAAAGCACAGTCACTGGTGGTTAATGAATCATTACTACTCAGATTCATGAACAAAACCCTCTAGGTTGAGTATAATTGGGCAGAATTTTAATTTAATTCAACAACCGCTGCTTGAACAAGAGTGACATTTCTCTTTGCTTTGCCTGATGTATATGAGTTACTCTCGATTATGTGTTGAGGTAGTGTGAGGAGTAGAGAAATTGTTTTTGACAAACATTGCTGTTTAGAAGTTCTTAACCTAAGTCGGTTAGGTTATTTTCTGAAAGTTCAGCGAGGTTGGAATAAAGATCGTAACTTGAGTTGCATATAAAATAGAGAAAGAGAAACAGAGAAATACAACTCAAAACATTTTGCCAACTTTTGCCTTTGTATATAGTTTCTGTCACTGAGGTGATTAGTTTTTTAGTTTCTCCAATTAAGAATTTTAAACCATTTATAGGGAGAAAATCACTTAACAAGTGCTCTCAAATACATATTGTAGCATAAGTACCATGCAGACTCTTGGATAAATACTTATTGACTGAAATGGATGTATTACTCCCAAGAGTGTGTCCTCAGTGTGGGTATTTTCTGTGAGAAGCAAATATAGTGGTGAAGCATCATTTCTTTAGGTTGGGATGGTTTCCTGAAAGGTTTCAGCACAATGACACTGAGTACCTGCCAGACTAATTGCTCCATACCACCAACCTTGTTTCATAGGCAAATTGTGCCCAAGGGTAAAATAACACACATAGTGAGATGAACTTTCCAACATGTGCTCCTGAACCTTCCCCCCTGAATGGAGAAAGTGACCTTTTGGTGAACAAATGTTCTTTCACCTTCACTGTTTAGAAGTTGTTAACACTGAGCTAGCTACATGATTGATGCATGAGCTTTCCTCTCTTCTGTGGAGTAGGTTCTACTCTTTACGCCTCAGAGCTATGAGCTTTTTATATTGTTTTCCTTTGATAAGGTGGCTGGCTATCCATAAATTTGAATGTATTTTTAAATGACCTTGTGGCTGCTGAAAGAGTGTTATTCTGCTTTGTAGGCTTCTGGCTTTACTTCTACAACACACACTGCTGGTTAAGTCTTTTATGAATGTGCCCTTCTATTAGTATAGTAATCTG
Source organism: Eidolon dupreanum (assembly GCA_028627145.1). Classification (NCBI taxonomy): domain Eukaryota; kingdom Metazoa; phylum Chordata; class Mammalia; order Chiroptera; family Pteropodidae; genus Eidolon; species Eidolon dupreanum. The sequence continues at coordinate 58,965,255 of CM053501.1, read as the reverse complement.
TTGAAATAAAAAAAATTAAATTTGCTTACAATTTAGCTTGTCTCAGGCAAATGAGAATCTCTTTTTTGAGCCTGTTAAGGAAGATAGATCTTTTCAAGTCACTCCTTCCAACAAGCTTCAGAGTTTTCCCAGTGGAGGAAACATTAGAAGGATAGAAAGTCCAGTACAAATATTCTTTAGTAATATTTAGTTTGGGGGCATGAGGGTGGAGAGTGAGGGTGGGTACTTCTTCAAAGCCTACTATTATTGCACATACTGTCAAAGGGATAGATTGAGGCAGTCTAGAAGAGTGATTAAGGATACAGACTGCAAGGATTTAGTGTGTGACCTTGGGCAAATTACTTATCTTGTTTATGCTTCAATTCTCTTGCCTATAAAATGGGAATAATAATAACAACAACAATAATAGTGGTACCTGCCTCATAGGATTGTTTTGAAAAGTGAATGGGTTAATGTACACAAAGTGCTTAGGCTAGAATGGCTGGTGAGTATTGTAGGTGCTACCTAAATGTTAGCTATTATAGGGGCTCTAACAATTCTGTAATCTCCACAGATTTAACATCAAATGATGGTTATTTTATTATTTGTAAAATTATTTGGTGGCAAAACTGAACCTGAACTGATATGAGACTACTTTTGTCTTCATTTATCCCATTTAATGTGAATATTTGTAAGCATGGGTGTGGAAATGCTAATGTGTTTGATGTGGAGTACTGTCCAGTCTACTAGGTGGGATACATATGGAAGGTGTATGCATCTTATTGCATTTCCGATTTCAGAAAAATTCTGAATTCTGAAACACATCTGACTTCGAGGGTTTCAGGTAAAGGACTGGATGTATGCTGAGACAGAACAATATATTGGCAAAAATACTTAATGTTTGATCACACACCCTGCTTCTTTTTCGTTATATTTCTTGGCATTTTCTTATAGGAATTAAAGAACATAGAAATTTCTTAGGCAATTCACTCATCTATTAAATATTTATTGAACCCCTATAACGTGCCAGATAGTCCTGGTCCCCTACTTTCAGGGGGCTGATTGGCTAGTGGTAGCTGTACTTTATTAAGGGCCTACTTTATGAAAAGCCTTAATCTAGACATGTTATTAACATGGTCTCTGATCCTACAGATAATCAGTTCTTACAAATGAAGAAACAGAGGCTCAGAGATGCTAAGTAACCTGCTCAATTCTGGTGAATGCCTGAGCTGAGACTTAAACTCTAGACTGAGCGGCCTCATGGCCTCTGTTCTTTCTACCTGACTGGATTGCCTTTTGCTAAGAGTACATGGAACTAATGGCTCTTGAAAGAGGGTCCTGTAGATTTTAATCTCTTTGTGACATTCCATGTTCTCTGTAAGGGCTTGCAAACAAGAAAGGCTCAGTCCTGGGGAGGACTCACTGGTGCTGTTCCAGTTCGATCTCCCTGAAAGGGTTATGTCACCATGTGGAGAAGGCAGGTAAAGAGCCAGTAGGCAAGTTAGGTGAGTTGCAAATGAAAATCTTGGAGTGGGGTATACAGGACACATAGGAAAACTGCAAAGTCAGTCTGTTTAACAATGCTTTGTAACGTTTTTATCGAAGTAAAATTTATATAACATGAAAATGAAAGATCTTAAGTGTTCAATTCAATGAATTTTGATAAAAATTCTACATCTACATATTTACCACCCTAAAAATGTCTTTGTCCTCTTTCAATCACCCTGTAGGCACTGTTGTTATGAATTCTCTCTCTATTAGTTTTACTGGTTCTTGAACTTCACATAAATAGTCAAACAGGATACAATGTTCTATATCTGGCTTCTTTTGAACAATGCACTTTTTAGATAGATCTAAATTGTCATATTTATCAGTAGTTTATTCTTTATTACTCTATGTAGTATTGTGTTGTCTGAATGTACCATAACTTACTTTTCCATTCTTCTATTGTTGGACATTGTGGTTACTCCCAGTTTGCAGCTATTGAATAAAGTTGCTATAAACATCATTGTACAAGTCTTTCATGGACAAAATTTCTCATCTGTCTTGGGTAAGGTACCTAAGATTGGAATTGTTGGGTCATAAGGTAGACATATATTTAGTTTAATAAGAAGGTGCCAAACAGTTCTCCAAAGAGATTGTACACATTTTACACCATTAATGTCAGAGAGTTCTAGTTGTTCCATGTCCTTGCCATCAGATGTTGTCAGTCTTTTTTAATTTTATTAATTTTATTCCAGTGGGTGTATAAAGGTAACTCTTTGTGGTTTTAATTTGTATTTATTTGATGATTAATGATGTTAATTAAGTATATTATTAGGTACTTATTGGCCATTTGTATAATATCTTTTGTGAATTAACTGTTCAAGTTTTTTCCATTTTTTAAAAGTAGATTATCTATTTATTATTGATTTTAGGAGTTCTTCATACATTGGGACACAAGTTCTTTCTTGGATGTATGCATACTAGCAAACATTTTGTTTTCCCATTATGTGGAAATTACAAAGTTCTTTAAAAGTAAAATTTTCTCAGAAAAGGGGTTTTGGTGTCTGCTTCATGATGATTACAGTATTTGTTGGAATATCTTCCTCTTTCAAAGAAGTTTCTTTGCAGTTGGCAAGAGAAGGGACATTTGCAGAAAGAAGTTCACATTGCATATGGCCCTCAAATATTCCCCCTTATAGACGCTCCTCTAAAGTTATAATGGGAACATATGATTCACTCTCCAAAATCTTACTTTACCGTGTTTAAAATCACACTTATTTAATTAGGGAAGTAAAAATTATTGGTAAATTAAAGCAACACACACCAAAAACTGTTTTTCCCCTCAAAAGAAACTTTTAGAAAGATAGTGATTGTTTAAAAATTTTTAATTATAAAAGTAAAACACATTTAGTGTAAAAAAGTTAGCAAACATTTTTACAGAGAGGAAAACTGAGCACTCAAAGTTAAAATGACTAGTTAATTTTTTAAAAAGCAATAAAACAACCCACAGATTTCTGACTTTCAGGATTAATCCCTCTTTTTCTTTTGTTAAACAGACCATGCTGCATTTCTATCTGAAGAGAAATGTATTAACAGTTCAGGTGATATCACTAGACTTAGCTCCTGCTCACATCATCAAGCAATATCCTTTCAAAGCCAGAGAGGTAGAACTGGGCTCATTACTTTCCAGCATCAAATCCATTGCACATATCTTCCTGTTTGAACTCTCACCCAATTCAAGAGAATCAAATAATGGCCTAAGGACACAATTAGGGGGAAGGAAGCATCAGTTTCAGCCAAATTGTATCCTTTCAAGTATGTATTAGCTATAGCTATGAAGCATTTTTCCCATTTGGAGAGCTATAAAGTTGAATGACTATTCTGAGCTTCTTCTCCCATCCTTTGGGCTCAGTATTTTTTGGGATAGGAAACATATAATGGTGAGTTTTTAACCAGTTTGCTCTTCTAGCTCCTTAGGCATGTTCTTGTCCATTTGAGTGGCTGCTTCTCAATTCATGCATCATTGCTTCTGTTATCGTTTTAATTGTGTCTCCTCAAAATTCATATGTTGAAATCCTAACCCCCAGTACCTCATACTGTAACTGTATTTGGAAATAGGATCTTTAAAGAGATAATTAAGTTAAAATCAAATCATTAGGGTGGGCCGTGATCCAATATGACTGGCGTCCTTGTAAGAAGGGGAACTTTAAACACAGAAAGGTATAGACAGAAGACCATGTGAAGACACATGGAGAAGACAAACATTTATAAGCCAAAGAGAAGGGCTTTAGAAGAGACCAACTCTGCCATCACCCTGATCTTGCATTTCCAGCTTCTGGGACTGTGAGAAAATAAATATCTGCTTTTATGCCACCTAGTCTGTGGTACTTCATTATGGCGGCCCTAGCTGAATACAATCTCTAGTGGACCCTCACTCTGCTGCCGTGACTATTAAGTGGTCAGTGCAGAGACTGAACTAAATGGCAGCTCACGTGTTACTCAAAGGCTCAGAACATCTACCACTTAGCTTTTTTAAAAATCCTATTTAGTACTTTTTAAAAATCAAATAATTGTAGGTTATTTAATGGTTTCAAAATATTGCATAAATTTGGATTAATATGTATCTCCTGAATTCCACCTGAATTTCTGCAAAATAAGGAAGTCATATAAAATGTATCAAGCATATTTTTGAACTTCTAGAGCAAGGGAAAAAACTTCCTTTAGGTGTTTAACCATAAAACTTTTTTATTCTTGAGGGAAGTTATGAACATTCCTGTGCCTCAATTTCCCCCTCTAAAATACCTAGCTCATGGAATTTTTTGAGGCTCAAATAAGATTTTTACTTAGAATAATGTTGGTACATGAGATTTATTAGGTAAAATGCTTTGCCGACTTTCTAAAGATTTAGCAACTCAGGAATAAATCTGCATAAACTCACATACACACTTTTTTTCCCCTTAATATTCTCGTGTTGATTTAATATCAGGACTGAAGTAAAACTTTCAAGATGTGAGTACCTACTCTGAGAGGTAGTGGTATATTTTTTCATTTCTTTTTAGCACTTCTCAATTGCTTGCCTTCAGGAGAGAGTTCCTGACTCTTCAGAAAGACCCACAGGTCTTTCCATTGCTCTTCATTTGGACTCCATCACTGGAGAGAGAGGCAGGGACCACTTCTGGGGAATGACTTTTTGTCTGTTTTCCCCTCCTGCTCTTTGTTTCCGGAAGTCTCTAGTTTATTAGTGTTGAATTGCGGGAGGTCATTTTGCTGAAGGTCAATAAATTGCTGGTCCCAGTTCTTCACACATGTGGAAATGTCCTCTACTTAGAAATTTAACCTTCCTTCAGGAAATTCATTAGAGCTGGTCAGCTCTAAGAGAAACATACCTATTAGCCATTGAAATCTCAGAGTTCATTACTTAAATCAGATAATTACATTTTTCTTCTGATACCGAGCTAATGGTATGTGATGTGTGAACACAGGTAATGAGGCAGGAAGGGCAGGCCTGAGCAGCAGGAAGATGCTGGAGAGTGCAAGAGGCTGTGGAGAAGGAGAAAGATAGCACTGGGCACTGAAAAGGCATATTTAAAGGGAGTTTCAGGATAAACCTATGCTGCTTACAATATGGTTCAGGGCCCTTGGAGACTTGCGATTGCTTAAAGGATACAGAGTTTCTCCACCTGTCTCTTCTCTTTTTCATTTCTCACTCCCCTACTCCAATATGCTTTATTTATTTATGAATGCAGGGCTGGCCTGAGTCACAGCACTGCTATTGATGAAAGTTACCATACTCCAACCTCATATTTTATTACCTGCCTTCCTCTTTTCTCCCTCTGGCTGTCCTGCTATCCCTAGGCCTAGTATCAGTCCATAATCCTGTTTATTCCTACCTGGACAGGGTCAGGACTCTCACTGGGAGCTTACATTCAGACTTATGTTTCTTTCTCTAGAAATGCTCAGCAATTTTCACCTCTTCATCTATTTCTCCTTCAGAATCGATACAAATGTCACTTCCTTAGAGAAGGCCCTGTCTGAACCCCTGAATGAGATTAGTCTTCTCTATTATATATTTCTTGGCAGCATAAAGCTATACTTCCCTATCTCAGTGCCTATCTCAGTTGGCAATGGCACATTTTTTTTGCATGAACAGCGATTAACTTATGTATTGGCCTTATGTAGTAGGTGTCTTGGGGAGGGCCCAGTGGCAGTCTCTCTGGCCACCTGAGCTAGGTGCTCCAGGTATGCCACTTGTGTAGGTTGTGTGTGCCCTTATGTTGTAGTTGAGCAGTGGTTACTGTTTGCACGTCAGTGGGATGGCTTGACCCATAGGATGATTGGTTATGAGGACTATCTGTGGCTGCAGAGGACAAACTGCTGTGCAAGGGCTAACCCTATGGAGCAGGATTTGCTTTAGCAGGGCTCTCGTGTCTGTCCAGTCTGCCCTTGTGTGTGTGTGTGTGTGTGTGTGTGTGTGTGTGTGTGTAGGTAGTCAGGTGGTGCTTTCATGTGGTCAGAAGCTGGCTATGGGGTATGTTGGTTCTGGGGCCTCTTGGGAGGGGCTCTGGTGCAGGCCAAGGTCAGCCACTGCCTGTCCACCACCCAGGTCCACTTGGTGTGAACTACAAAATGATCTGCAGATGGTTGCCACTTGTGCTGGGCTTGGAGGTTCTTGGGAGAGGCTAAGCTGCAAACTGAGGCTGGCTTGGGACTGCTTAGCACAGATATGGGGCAAGCTGAGGACAGATACTGCTTAGTTGGGTCTTGTGAAACTTTGATAGATTTTAGGAAAGTCCACAGCATGAGCCAAGACAGGCCATTTGCATAGAACAGCCAGTGGAAACAGTTTGGGTGGGTCCACAAGTTGTGGGGAGCAGGACCTCAGGGAGTCACCGGGGCGAGGCTAACAGTGTTTGCCAGGGTGATGGAGACTCAGATATGATGGCTGCCTACAAGTACATTCTGGGTGGAGGGGGCTCAACAAAGGAACAATGGCTTCGCCCAGCACTTCTGTCTGGGAGATAATTGCCTCTCCCACCCTCACCCTGAAATCAGACAATTTAGTTCCTCCCCATATGTCCGTGGTGCCTTTAAGCTGCTGCCCCATACTGGAGCTCAGAACAAGTGAGTCCATTAGTGAGTAAGTCTGTGTTTGGGCCCTATAAAAGGAATGTCTGGGACTCCAGCAGCACACCATCACTGAACCATAATCTTCACTGGTTTTCATAGCCAAAAGTTGTGGGGTCCTCTTTTTCTGGCACTGGAACGCTTGGCTGGATAAGTTGGTGTGGGGCTGAGACCCCTCACTCCTCAAAGGAGACCTCTGTAGCAGAGATGTCCCTCTCAATACGATATTTAATCACCACATGTGGGTGTGGGACAAGCCTGTTCCACATCTCTACGCCCCCCACCAGTCTTGATGTGGCCTCTTCTGTATGTTCTTACTTATAGAACTTCTGTTTAGCTAGACTTCAGGTGATTCTTATAGATGACTCTTCTGTAGTTTAGTTATAATTTAGATGTGGTCGTGGGAGAAGGTGAGTACAGCGTTTACTTACTCTGACATCTTGACCAGAAACCTCTATAAACTCTTGATAAATGCTTCTTCTAATGAATAAATTAAGGCCCCTTGGAACACACTTGTGCTTTCTATGTTTGATATTCAAGAAATTAAGCCATCTTCTTCTTCTAAAGCGGCAAGTATGTGAACATGAACTAGAGTAACTCAGAGAAGTAGGCCAGGCAGTTTCATAACTCTGGTGCAGGTGACTCCTATGAACATGGATCTTGGGAACACTTGATATAGATAAGTGTAGCATGGGTTGTGGGGTGCAGCATGGCTGGTCCACCATAGGCAGTGCTTGCTGGTAGTTATGGAGAACACAATCATGACTTATGGGTTTATAAGACACTTCCAGAGAAACAGAAATTCATTAGAGGCAACTTCAGTTCTTTTCCCTGAAATTTCAACCATTGCTTTTTCTCACAAGGGAAGACTATAATAACATAAAACCTTATTTGCGCTGATTTAGAATGGTTGACAAATGCTACAAATTTGCACTTTCTCTGTATTTTGCACAGTGCTAGTGTATTCATTACTTTATATGGATTTAGTTCCAAGCCTTTTATAGAATGATTTATTTCTCACTTCTGTGGTTAGTAAAAATAAAAGCAAAATTTTACTTTTGTTGTCTATTGTGGAATTTTGATGATTTTTTTTTGAAATGAAACTGATTTTTTTCACAATTGTGAAGCAACTGCCAAACCTCATTTTGATGTATCAGATTCGTGAATTATAATGATAAGAAGTACTTATATCTCTGTCACCTATTAAACTTGTGTCTATGAGCATTACAAAGTACCAGTGAGACTCTCGAGTTTTACAAATACCTGCAGTTATTTGAGGTGACCTTTTTATTTCTGAGAGTGGAAGCTAAACTGTTAAGTGCTGAGTGAGAGTTTCTAGTGCTTTGTGCTCTAAGGTGAAGTCATGGACTGTGGAGATGGGTATAAAGGTATGAACTGAATGATTCATATTCAAGGAGCAAATATATAATTACATAACTCAGAAACAGAGACCTTGTTTCCTGGTTGAAATGTATCTCTTTACATTGAACATTTGAGCTTCATAGTTGTTCTTACCATTTCATAATTTGAAGAGACCCTCTAGTTCAATGGGAGTACACTGAAAAAGGTATTAGACCAGTTCTAACTCTGCCACTTTCTAATTATGTGACATTGCCAAAACATTTAATTCCCGGTATCTCACTTTCATCTGCAAAATGAAAATTGTAATAGCTGTTCTAACCCACTTCATGGGGCTTATTCTGATTTCGGGGGGAAAATCAAATACTTTCATATAACCCAGAGCAGGTGCTTCAGCCATTAAATGTTTTGTTTAGTAGTTCCTCTGTAGAATTAGATATACATTCCCCTTAGAATTTGAATTAGGCTACCCTGTACTTCAAATCACAATTTGTATTTTGGGAAGAAAGGTGTATCTGTGTGTGTATGTGACTTTGTGTTTTATTATATGTGTGTTATTCAATCACTTGCTTACAGGAAATGAGAAGTAGGAAACTGATTCTGTCAAAGGTAGACAGGCTTGATTTTACTTCCTACAGGAGGTAAGATCAAGTAGAAGATGTGCTAGCCTGGATTGCTGGTGTTTCACACATGATCTTATCTCAGTTTGATTAAGCCATACTTTGAAAAATGTGTTCTCTAGCTTACAGAATCTTGTTGAGTTTTTGGTGTCAGACCAAATGCTTGGGTTGATATTACTACCTCTGGGGAATGACTACTCTTGAAGCTGAACACCCTAGGAAAAGGTTACTTATGGAACAAAAACGAGATAGCTTTGGATTGGTGGTGGTGGCATGGAGACTGATGTGTGTGGAGATAGGGCAGGAGCCAGACAGGGAGCTGGCTTAGTAAGAGCCTCTGAAGTCCATTTGGGCTTCTGTGCTACTGGGGTAGCTAATTCTAGCAAGAATTATAAGTTATTCTCTGTCATGCTTCTGTTATCCCCGAGCCAACACTAAAATCTTATTAAAAGTTACAAGCTGATCTCTGGAGACTGAGGAGTACTGGTCTATGCTTCAGAAGGACTAACAAAAGAGAGACTATTGTCCCCTACCCAAGGTCAGGATGGGATTTCTAGCAGAGGATTCTAGCAAAGGATAGCTGAGTCCATCAGGGGCTCTCTCATGAGTGTGTAGTTAGGAAAAGCAGCAGTGTGGCAGAGTGACAAGTAGGCCCCAGTACAGAAAGCTAGGGACTTTTGCTAGGGCAAAAATTAATGTCCATTTTTAGAAACTGTTAAGTAAATCAAGGCTTAGATTCCAGGAACTGAGATCATGAGAATTTGTGTCATAGTGATTTGGAAATAAAAAAGCAGTACAACCTCATTTCTTAGTCATGGGCTGATAATGCATTGCAAGGTTACATCTACCTCTCTATCTGGAATCTCCTTCTGAATTTAGGTCTCCCAAGGGACTAGGAACTCTCCTCTGTAGGGTAAGGCCTAGACTTTCTGCTGGTTCCATCTGCATAGAGAGGAGGAAAGACGAGAGATTTCAAAAGGGAGGGAATGTATAATGGTGAGGAGAACACTTTTAACGTCTTCTTTCCACTGAAGATTTTGTCTTCTAGGTCTGTTTAGCTATGATATACTAAGGACTCCATTGAATTGTAGATCCACTCAGAGGTCTTTCTCAGTGGGTGTTATATAAGTTGGCTACTGTCAGACTATGTGGCTACCATCACCTGGTCTCTACTGCAGCTACTCTCTGCCCTTCCATCCATTTCTGCTCCCCATAGTCTATCTTGTGCTACTTTCTCCCAGCCAGGGTTGTTCACCCATCAGTCACCATGGACACAGTGTTGAGAACCTAGGGATTTTCAGAGGCTTATAAGAAAGAATAAGTACTGAAAAAAATTATTGCCTACAAGATACAACATACAAACACATAGCTTTAAAATTAAAATGAATAAATCTTGAATTAAATTTGTTATTTAATTCAAGATTTATTCATTGCTTTATTTACTTATTTCTTTAAATAATT